>VWZL01000740.1:49626-127069 GCA_013396915.1 Stercorarius parasiticus | reverse complement strand
GAGGCGGGCGAGGCCCACTCACGTGACCGCGGGCGGGAGGCGGCGTGGGGCCGCGCCACTCAAGCGCCCAACGGCCGCCTCGCATGCCGCCGCCGGGTGTGAGGGGCTGCGCACAACGGCCGCCGCCATCTTCCCCTGCCCGGGTCTGGTGGGGGCGCTGGAGCTCGGATGCTCAGCGGTGTCCTCCTCCTGCTGACCCGCTCTCTCGCCGGGAAGGGCCCGGGAGCCCCGGGGCTTGGCCGGGGAGCGTGCGTGCCAGGGAGGCCACAGCTCCGGGAGGAGGCAGGAGGTGCAGCCTTGGAAGTGCTCGAAACTGCGCCTTTCTTCGCGCCTGGCAAAGCCTTGTGTACGGGCGGCCTCTGCCACGGCCGCTCCTGGCGCCGGATTGCACGATTGTAAACTTGTGCTGCGCAGGGGTGTACGTAGGATAAACTTGTCTTTCTCGGCGTGGGGCGTGCTGTGAGAATTGGTGCTGATCCACGGCACAGGTGTTTGGAAGGAGTGGGAAGGAACTAAGTAGATGAGACAGTGTACAGCAGTTGTTCACTAAGGTTATCATCTGAAGGTGATAACAAACTCTAAGCGGTACTTCCTGTATTTTCCAGAGGGTGCAGTTCAGAAGGGAAACACATGAATAAGGCAGGGAGGGAGGCGATTTGTAAAACATCTTTTGTAAGCTCATGGAGACACCACAATATTGAAACACTTATATTCTTTCCCCCTTTCTTAAGCCAAGTCACATGGGTAGTATAACATCAAAATTTTAGAAGAGTCTTTTGATATCTGTGGTGGAATGCAGTTCCTTTTTTACAGTCGCTTGTGAACATGCTGGTTTACCATTTATGTTCTTATCACACAGTATTTTTCAGTAGATAAAAGTATCTTGATTAAACAGCGCTTGGCATTCTTCAGGGCCATTGCAGTGGGGTGGCAGGAGGAGAGAACACGCCATTGTGAATATATTTGGAGTTCACTGACTTTTTCCAATCATGCAGTGTACCTAAGGCACAGTCAGGCTTACTAATTAGGTCTAACAACTTACAGTTTCATTAAGTCAATTAGTCATTGGCTAACTTGTTAGCCTTATGACACAGCATTGCTGATTGTGGAGTGAGTTGCAAAGACTGCAAGAATAGTTATAGTACATATTTTAATTGTTCTCTATATAACAACAAGTCTACACAGAGGAAGCCTCCTTAATTTGTAGTAAAAATATCTTTGTTTATATTTACCTTTTTGAGGACATTTAAGAACTTCAGTAGCCTATCAAGACAAAACAGAAATCATTGGCAATTTTAAGAATGATCTGATTAAGAACAGTCTAATTGTTCGTGATATTTTTCAGCATGGGAAAATAGGTAAAACAACCATTTGATCTCCCTCAAGCTCACTTTTTCTGCGTTTTACAAATTTCTTTTACATGCCTAAGAATTTTTGTAGGTCTGGGCCTCAAGTAAGGCCCATACTTAAATATTTGTAGTATCCGGGTCAGCGTGTGTGGTCCATCAGTTATTTCATCATCTCTTTACTGAGGGGGAACATAGTGGAGGAGAAGGCATGATCATGATGGCTGGATTTTTGTAAATTGAAATATTTCTAACAGAAAGTGAAGAGAGGCAACATTTTTTAGGAATAGCCTGAAGAGGGAGCCATTGGCATAGTGCAAGCAACAATTAAGGCAGAATCGCTATTAATAAAAGAAAAATTCTATCTGTAACAAAAATAATTAATTGTGGTAATTTTAAGCTCTATTTATTAATTGTTTACAGACATCTACATTTAATGTTCTGGTACATAATTTTAAAGTCATGCTGAAACTGATTAAAATATATTAAAATGCAACGCTAAATAAGATTAATTAGCATTAATTACTTAATAGGTTAGTTTATAAATGGATTGTGAACATAGAATGTATTTATTTTCTAATAGGATATGATATTAGGAATGATTCTGCAGTTGCTGTATTTCTCCCACACCAAAATACTGATTTCACTAGAAATGTTGCTTATTTAAGGCTCAATACCACCTGCTTACTTAGCTGTGTAACTTACAGCTCTGTCTGCCTTTCCTACTTAATATTCCATGTTTGTTCATGTACAGGAAACACACACAGCTTTGTGATTATTATTACCAGAAATGAGTCATTTAGCATGATAAAGGCAGTCACAATAATCATACTTTGCCAACTCTGAATTATGGGGGTTTTTTTGCACATCAAATTTGTTTAGAAAAATAACCCTGTGACTTGACGATGCTTGTGTAGGTAATGTCTCTGACAGGCCCTGCGAAGGACACCGCATAGTGTCTGTGGGATAGTCAAATGATCAACAGTATTGTCCATAAGGGTTTCTTAACCACCATTGTTTTTTCCCAGAGCAGCAAGTTTTTAAAGAAAAGCTGCATGTATCTTTATTCTGACAATGCAATTATACCCATAAGAAAACATGAAACAGAATAATCAGGATGGAAACACCAGGAACTTTTTTAATGTCAATTACCTATGCATATATATGCACGTATACCTTCCCTTTTTTAATGCAAAATATTTTTTTTTCCCCCATAGAAAAGACAACATTTGAAAAGCCTTATCAAGCAGTGGCTTTTCATTCAGTTGAAAAGTGGGACTAAATGTTTTTCTCAATGTTTTTTGGTTTGGTTTGGGTTTTGTTTTTTTTTTAATTCAGGGCATGCATTATTGGGTGAAATCTTACTTCGTGTATATTTGTGACTGAAGAAAAGGACCTCGCTGTTCCCTTCTGGTTCTCTTAAGTGATAAATAAGTTAATGAGATAAACCTGTGTTCTTAGATATTCAAACTGAAAGACGTGCTAGTCTACTACTATGTCGCACAAAAAAAAATTCACAGATAGGCCTTGGAAAAGAGAACACTGTGCTTAAGGTTTTTTAAGGTGCTTGGGCAGCGACTTCTGGAAGTGTCAAGGTATGCAATTTAGGGAGAAAAATACAATATTCCAGTTTGACTGGTCGGCTCCCACATGCGGGTCAAGCTGATGCAATTTGCCATAATCGTGTGATCCTGCTCCCTCGCTTACCACTGGTGCAGCACTGGTGTGGCAGATTCCTAGGTGAGCTCGTTCTGGGTGACCCAGCAAAAAGCCAGGTAGCTTTCTGGCTTGCTTGGCAGATTCCCAAAGAGGCCAGTGTTGTGCTTTAGCTGGGGCTGGCTGAGGCAAGATCTGACATGGGTTCATCAGAAACCGCCATGGGGCAAGTGACCTGGTGGTCACGCTGCCTCTAGAAACCAGAGGAGGTGTGGCTGCGTCAGGGCATGACCATACCTCTGCGCTGTGACATGCCGGCGAGGTCACACCGCTTGTGGCACCCACGCTCGCTCTTTCGTTACAGGTTGCAGTTTCTTACTCACTTCATGTTATCCTGTGGTTTTGCAGCCCGGCTGTGCTGAGTAACTTGTTTGAAGTACAAATAGTTACCCATTTTCACATGAACAAAATGCTCACTTGCTGTTGGGTACCTTTTGTTATGCTTTTCTGTTTTCATCTAGAGAACCTTATGCAAACAAGTAAAAATGTGATAAAAATCATGTGCTTTCCCAACTTTTCCTGGTGTTATAACTGCAATATAAATCTTCAGGAAAAATCAGAAAGAATGCACGCAGGCTTTAATGAATACTTAGAAGGGATCTGTTTGAATTTGTCATTTCAGAAAATCTAGAAAAAGGAAATTTTTAAGGAGCTTCAAGAGAAGAAAATAGTTTTTTTTCAATGAAAAATACTATTCATTGCTGTTTAAGTTTGCATGTAGAAGTTACAAGAATTTGAAAAAAAGAGGATAATGCATGCAGTTCCCCCCCTTAAGGCTAATACTTAAAGTCACAAATTGTGACAAAAGAGAGTAACAGTGCCTGCAAATCCTTGCATTTGGCCCACGAGATACATCATCAGGGCCTACTGTTGCCAGTAACGTTAAAGGCTTTCTGTTCAGCTCTTGAAGAAATGAACAACTGGCCTTGATCCACCTTGGTGGATTGTGCCAACCTGTTTTCCAAATGCGAAAAGCAAAATGTGTGCCTTAGAAGCGAAGCTGAATTATTACGGGCTTAACATTCATCCTTTCTGCTTTTATATTTGGAGGACTGAAGTCATAATTGTAGCTAAGAAGAACTTTCCTATGGCAAAGGAAAGGCAACATTTAGGTGGACTTTTCAAGATTGTTTTCTTTCTAGCAAAATTATGATCTGATGTTACAAAGGTTGGACTGACAGCTTAAGAAGATACCACTAGAGTGTATTTATCTTTACAGTGCTGATCCTGCAAATGGCTGCCCAACAGATCCCTGCAGCCAGCACACAGAAGCGCAGGAGCCATGGATCTCCACAGGTATGCTGAGAGGTGTCTTCACAGAGGCACTTGAGGAGTCAGACGTGTCTCTTTAATCAGATACTGAATAATCTTGAGTTGTGTTCCTCTAAGGCCAGGTTACAGTACCCCTGAGAAGTGTGTGACAATTAGGGGATGTAAAGGTCTGGAACAGTAGTCAGCTGGCTATCTGCTCAGTACCACAGTAGTCACTATCACAAAAATAAGTAGTAATAAATGATCATATAAAGCAATTGTATATAAGCAGTAAAAAGTTAAAATTTCTGCATACACAATACAAAACATAAAAATGTTTTGTAACTTATGTTTCTGTGTATATGGCTTTCTAGATGTAAATATTGAGCGTACCAGTAAATCAGATCTTTTTGTTTTTTCCCCTGCTGCCAAACACTGCCAAACACTTACTTGAATAAGACAACTGGATTTTCGACCCATGAACACTGCCTTTAAGTGTTCAGGTTGTTCCATTCAGAAAATTTCATTTTAAGATAGCCCACCACCTGGAGAGAATTGCAGGGGAAGATTAATTTCTTTTTTCAGTGGTGACTTGGCAAAGGCACCACAGACTGTCATTGCTCGCTTGTTCACCAGTAATGAAGCTAGCACAACATCTTTTCATCGTGGTTTTGCTTAACACATATTTTCTTTCATTGCACTGTTTTTCAATAAAAAGTGGACTATATAGCTAACTTTCAGTATCCAGAATCCCCCAAAAATGGTTTGAGAAAGGCTGTATTTGCCAGGTCTTATTGATCCTTCCACTGTGATTAAATGGTGCTAGCATTTGAAGCGGTCACTGGAATGTCAGGGTTGCTGCCAAATTTGTGATGTTAGCCCTGCCTACGGAATTTGCTGTCTTGTCAGGAAGGCAATAATGCCCAGGAAGCGACTACAGCAGTACTAACTCTTGACTTTCTAAGTGTAAAAAAAAAAAAAAATAAAGAAAAAAGTGATACAAACTTAAATGAAATTCATATGAGGGCTTTGACACCACTTGTTTCTTCCCACCAGAAGGCTACATGTCGGGAGCATGTCATGTTGAATATTTTCCAGTTTCTATTACAGAGATTACAGTTTCAATTCTAAGTTAAGGGAAAAAAAGAGGGGAAAAAAAGGAAAAAATCCCTTTCAACTCCACAAATAAAAAGGATATCATGACTAGCATAATCTTTGAATTATTCTTAGAGATATAAAAAAAAAAACAAAATTGTAACTGCATCTAAAGGACAGGGAACGTGCAATTGGCTGGCACTTCATGTTATTTCACAGTAACAGATCACTGAAATGATTTTAAGACAGGTAGCAAGATCAGTATTATTCACACAAATGTACACAATGTCTGGTTTCTTTTAAGTACGGCTATATATAAGTCTGTCTGGAGGCTGACAATGCCAAACCTCCAAGGATTTGTTTTTGTTGTACTGTGGGGTTTTTTTAATAAAAAGGTAATTCATTGCAGTAAAACGAAAGAGATTAATTTATTACCCTGTATTATCTGTTATGTGTGAAGATGTCCAGCTTGCCAGTATTTACAGCTCTGCCACTGTGTAATTCATCTCCCTCAAACCCACAAAGCAAGTTTGTGAAAGACAAATATCTCAAATATAAACATCAAGTCTGGTACATTATGCATCAATACATTAAGATTTAGTGTGGTATCAGATCAGAAAAGAATTTGCAAAGATAGTCACGCGACATGAAATACAGATTTGATCCTTATTTTTCATCTTTACTAAGTCGGCATCTTACCCACCTGGCACCTGCATCCAAGCCCTGTTAGAGCTACATCCACTGAAATTAAAATCTCTGTAAACTGTCAGCTTTATGGGAAGCATTTCCTGGTTAACACACTGACATTCTCAAATGCTCATCGGGCGAGGAACACCACCGTTGTTCTTTGCTGTCAGAGGGCACCTCATGCAGTGTGTACTTGGCAGCTTAAGCAAGGTTTTGTTGGCTTCTTTCCCTTCCTAAGGGTGAAGTTTCTTAGCAAATGGAATCCAATGCCAAGTTATGTTTTTGCAAGCACTTTTACACACCTATTTAATTTCAGTCCGTAAGGAAACACAGCCGTCATTCCTGCCTTGAGGAGTAAGTGTACGTGGCAAGTGTCACAGAGAGAGTGGAATTACACAACAAAACACAAGCCTGCTTTCAGGCAATATTTGCAGTTTTTAAATCCGTGCGAGAGCAAAGCAACTATGAACCTGCTTTGTCACCCTCCATCTCAAACAATTCGTCCTGTGTGGGCTGCAGAATCAGCTGAAAAGCTTTGCGGGAGCTGGTGTTCCTCGGGCAGGGCTGGGAAGCCCTGTTACGACACTCGGTGGCTCTTTCACCTACCTCCTTAGAAACCAGTGGAAATGATGTCCAAGTGTCTTGAGTTCAGGTCAAGCTCAGGCTTCAGTTTAAAAAAAAAAAAAATCTGCAAAGAACTTGCAAAATTGTATACCGCCATGTTTGCATTGTTAGCAGGTCATTTTGAATTTCCTGGTCTATTTTCATGTAATGTAATGTAGCAGTATCCCAGGAAAACCATTTACTACATATTTATCAAAATGCCCCGCAAAGTGAAGTTGTTCTTCATAAGTGTTTCCAAAGAACACAAGTGAGAGGATCACTAAATATTTGGCAGTAGAACTAAATAGACAAAAATGCACTCTGATCACAAGGAACTGATCATATTTTTCTATTCATATACTTCTGTTAAAAGTATTTATATAATGATTTATCTCTTACAGTACATGATGCGTCTGCAGCTTAAAATACAGACACATATGGAGCTGGATTTGATGATCCTTATGGGTACCTTCCAACTAGAGATACCCTGTGATTCTATGATAGAAGGTATAGATTTGAAAATCAATTAAGTTTCACCTTGGGGCAATAAGTATTAGCAAAACACTGCTTTTTCCCTGTCAGAGCGCAACTTGCACCAAAACTATGGTAATGTGTGCAGTTCTGACCAGTTCCAGAGTCAGCGTCTTTCTAGAGGAGAAGTCTTCTAAAATGTGATGCATTTGAGAAAGCAAGTGAAAAGGAGAAGGGAAAAGAAACTGCAAATGTTTTGGGGATCCTAGAAAATCCCACAGTAGAAATAGCTGGCAGCGAGTGTTTCTGTGGGCAGAGGGGACAGACCCGGGAGGTGGGTGGGAACAAGGGCATCCCATCAATGCTTACAGCTATCTAAAGGGTGTGTGTCAGGAGGATGGGGCCAGACTCTTTTCAGTGGTACCCTGCAACAGGAGAAGAGGTAACAGGCACAAACTGAAACAGGAAATTCCATCTCAATGTGAGGAAAAACTTCTTTACTTTGAGGGTTGCAGAGCACTGGAAGAGGCTGCCCAGAGAGGTGGTGGAGTCTCCTTCTCTGTAGACATTCAAAACTCACCTGGAGGCGTTCCTGTGCAACCTGCTGTAGGAGAACCTGCTCTGGCAGGGGGGTTGGACTAGATGATCTCCAGAGGTCTCTTCCAACCCTTACCATTCTGTGATTCTGTGCAGTTATGTACACTTGCCCATAGGTGAGTTTTGCACACACAGGCACCCTTTGCACCCTGGTGATGACCAACATGGAGATGAGCCTGGGAGATTAAACGGGGTATATAAAGAGAGAAGATTGTGCTCAGGAGTTTTTTCATGCATCAGTATTTTAACTTTACCTGTTACTTGCAGGTGGAAGTTTCCAGCAGGAGCAAGGGGACTGTGGCTCCTTGCTGTCACTGACCCCTGTGTCACCAGTAAAGGCACAGTCCGCAGTCTTCCCTGTCCAAACATGGACTGTGGGCATCCTTAACTATCAAGGCACTGTATAACGTTTTGTCAAACAAGCTAAATGCCGTATTCTGAGAGGAATAACTAGCAGGAGTTGAAGTCAAGCTTCTTGGGAGTGATGTTACTGAAAAGAAAAACCATAACTGCATGGCTAAGCCTAATCTTCCACAGGCTAAGCAGATGGTGACCTGATTAGTTCTCAGTCTCGGGAGGTTGCTTATCTGTCTGCGCCTTCAGCTCCTGTTGTCAGCATCTTATTATTTTACTCATTCTCCTTGATTTTAGCTGACTGCTGCATTTTTTAGTCTTCTCTTTTGAGACATTACTTAAGGATTAAAAACTGTATTTATCTAATACAAAAGAGCAACTTAAGCCCACTGATTTTAAATGAAAATTAAAATGTTCCAATTTCTTCTTTCACATTAATAATCAGCAGGAAAATATGATCCCATCCTTAAGTGTTTGATTCCATACAACAGGGATGTACAGCCTACAGGAGGAAAGACTTAGAATGACATACCAGGGAGACAGACGGACCTTGACCCGCTATGTGTAGCCACCCAATGCTATTAGAGGTGCTCTGGTGTGCTGCATTCAGCCAGCTGCCACTCCGCTGGCAGCATTTGTAGAATCATCTAGGTTGGAAGGGACCTTTAAAATCATCAAGTTCAACCATCAACCTGACACTGCCAAAGCCACCACTAAGCCATGTCCCTAAGCACCACATCTACCTATCTTTGAAATACCTCCAGGAATGGCAATTCCACCACTTCCCTGGGCAGTCTGTTCCAATGCTTGACAACCCTTATGATGAAGAATTTTTTTCCTAATATCCCATCTAAACTTCCCCTGGCACAACTTGAGGCCTTTTCATCTTGTCCTATTGCCTATTACTTGGGAGAAGAGACTGTCCCCCACCTTGCTACAGCCTCTTTTCAGGCAGTTGTAGAGAGCGATAAGGTCTCCACTCAGCCTCCTTTTCTCCAGGCTGAACAACCCCAGTTCCCTCAGCCGCTCCTCGTAAGACTTGTTCTCTAGACCCTTCACCAGCTTTACTACCCTTCTCAGGCCTCACTCCAGAATCTCAATGTCTTTCTCATAGTGAGGGGCCCCAAAACTTGACACAGCACTTGTGGTGGGGCCTCACCAGTGCCGAGTGCAGGGGGACAATCACTTCCCTAGTCCTGCTGGCCACACAGCTGTGTCTGCCACCCACGGGGCATATTTCTCAGGTGTGGTAGGACATCCCCAGTGGCACTAGGAATCCAAATCTTGAGCTTAATCAGGCTCTCAAAGGTATAGATGCTGCTGTTGGACATCCCTGCAAAGTTGTTTTCTTACTGCCTGGGTAGGTTTAATCGGCAAAGCCTCCTCTTACATGATTATACGAATATGATATATGAAACAAACGGTACTTAGGTTTCACTGTGAGGAGGTACCCTGAACTAAACACAAATTAACACTAGACCTTTATCACTGTAAAAATTAGTCTAGAAAAATATCTAGCCAGCATAATTTACACTGAAAAGTCACCTCTTTTTGTTGTCCCTTTTCTGTGAGTTTGTGTAAACTGTGCTAATAAACATATTGCAGCATTTGTAGTTTTGCACATAAATTGGCCAAAACCAAAAGCCATTATTCAACCCTTAATAAGAAAAACCTGAATCAGTATGAACAAGAATTTTTTTAATAACAATGTCAAGATTAGATCTTGTGAGTCTACAAATATATACACACACAGCTACATACATGTGCGTGTATATGTACACACACAAAGTGTACCTATGATTTCTGTAGTCAGTTGGTCAGGATTTGAGAATATCTAATATGCTCTGACATGGGATATGGCATATCTAGAATAAGGCTAAGAAATCGAAGCAAACTTGAATCCAATTTCTAACACTATCACTTTAGAGTTACCTTTAACTTACTGTGGCAACAAATAGCTGCTAATGCAACCAAGAAGTAACATTGCTAGCAACGGTGTGTAACAGTACAGACCTTAGAAAAATGCATACCATTTTTTAATATTTTTTTTCCAGAAGACTGATGAGATGCTGCACACCAGAAAAAAAAGAAAAAGGCAGGATGACTGGTGGATGCCCTGTCTGGATCTCAGAGGGAAAGAGTAGCTCTGGATAACCCTGTGGGCGAGAGTGGCTTTCCCAGCGCTTTCTTTCATGTCCAGGAGAATCTGAAATTGAAGTTTTATGCTCTTTTTCTCTCCTGGGACTGAAGGAGGCATGGAGATGCTCTGCATAATTCATTCGTTTCACACACAAGGTTTTAACTTGACGGTAAGTGGGTATTTCAGAGCAGAACCTTACTTCGGTGCACTACTCTGATAGTGCCTGTGCTTATAAAATGGTGCTTTGTTGACCGTTTTTTATTTGGTGTCCCCAAGAGCAATCGAAAAAAAAACCAACTACATCTAGCGTAAGCTCACCTTCAGTTGCCCTTCTTCATGTTGTAGAGCCCACAGACAGCGTGGACTGTACTGTTTTCCAAAGCAGTTATAGTCCTAGAAACACAGCCTTCATACTTCTTTCATGAGGAAATACACCACCTCCAGCATCTCACCCAGCTTTCTACTCTTCTCTTCTGCCAGAAGGGTCATATTTATGAACAACTGTTCCTCCAACAGTGGTTGAAGTCACTTTCTAAAGCCACTGTAAAATAAGAGATTACAAATAATGTTTTATTTCAATTGTATGGCCTTAAATACTTCAGCAAAATTCAGTCGTTTACCTTTATGGAGCAATAGCTTTTAAGCATGGACCCATCTGCCTCAAGTCCTGTGCAGGCACTGGAGTGCTCTCCCCTGCAGCATTCCTTGTTGTGCTGGTTCCTAAATGGTTTCATCAGGCGAAGGGAGCTGAGAGGCTGCAGAAGACCTGTTCTTCGAGTTGGTGGTATGCAAACTGGAGTCTTCTGATCTTGGAGGCTCGGTCCTTGGCTTGTCTTGGAGTCCCCTCTCTTGACACAGGCACCAAAAAGAGACTGAGCTGGGTCCTCCTTTTCCCCTTGAATGCCATCAGCAGGCAGTATCCTTACTCAGCTCTTACCAGCTGAACTGAGAGACTCACAGCCCCGGGGACAACTGAAAATAGGTGTTTATTGAAAACCTGATTTGAAACCTAAGTATCCTGGATTATTATTGCTCCCAGTCCTCTTAAAAGGCCAGCTACCTTTGTCCAGCTCCCAGGACTTCCAGGGGAGCTACTAAAAATCAGAGGCTTGTTTATTTATGTTTTTTAAATTCAGCTCAGGCTTTTATCCTGATAACTTTCCACATTAGCTGTTCATACACATAATCTTTGGTACAGTATCCCCTTCTATGGACTCCACATCTACACCTTATGCCCTTAATCACCTATATTCTTGCAGGCTGTTGCAGAAGAGGGAGCAGGAGAGAAAGGAAAGATACGAGCTACTTTCTGTAATTTAATTAATATAATTAGTTTTAATAGTAGGGATAACACTAGTATGTTTTTTTTTAAATATGATTCAGTCACTTTGGTTGTGCATGAAATAACTACATGTTATAATAAAAAAATCACATTTTGAAAAAAAAAAAGAGAGAGATGTGAATTATATAATTTGTACTAGGTGTTTTGCCTAAACAGCAAACAGAACTCTCAACTATTGCTTTAATTTCAAAATATATCATTTGCCTTTAATTTAATTATTAATGTAAACTGATGCTTTAAAAGTAAGTAAAAATAAATTGGGTGGAAAAATACCCTTCTGATGACAGATTTTGGCCAGAACAGATGTTTACAGAAACTTTTTTCTGTTGTACAAAAAGAAAGTCACATTATGGAAACATTATGTAGTGATTCTTAATACTGTGCTCAGAGCACAATAAGAGGAGATTTAGATTAAATGCAGGGGGAAGGCAGAATCCAGACCTGGAAATGTTTATTTACTATTGCAGTTCTATTGACCTCAACAATTACTCCTGTAAGTAAATGTTCATAGGCAAGTCTTTGCATCAGATTCAGTAAGCTAATTGTATTGCATTCCCTATATACAGCTTTCAGTGAAGGATAGGGAAGAGACTAACATGATAGTGGATCTTTCTTCAAATAATTAAATAGTGAAATTTTGTATAAAGGAGGGAGAAAATGATAGAGTTGAGAATCGCTCATATGCAGAAACTGGAATATGAGCTAGGCAGCATGAACATGGGCATACTGAAAACTGGAAATAAAGTAGTTTTAATAAAATAAATGTCAAAATTCCTTTTGCTCCTATATTGCACTCAGCAAGAATGAATTATCCCTAACCCTATTTTATGGCATTAGGGATAAGATCACTTGATTGACTGGATCACAAACGCATACCATTTAGTAGCATGGCAAGTAATAGCATGGCATTTATTTTTTCCACCAATTCAGACCCACTGAGTATGCGATTTGTATGTTTTTCTGGATCAGGAAGTTAGAAAGCTTAAGACTAAAAAAGTGCTTTTCTGATTTTCTCGCACTGGTCTGTCAGTTTTTAGTTTCCGTGTTGGAAGTCTGACGTAATTGCCGATGTAGCTTTGATATCTCCAGGAAAAACGCTGCAAACACTTTGGTTCCTTCAATGTAGTTGTGTCTATGAAGAAGGAAAGAAAGAGAATGAAGCCCTGTCAGGCTGTTCTGCTCTTCAAATTAGCAGCATATAGTCCGGTGAAGTTTTCAGAGTCTTCCGAGGAATTTGCAAGATCTGTCACCCAAAAAAAGGACCAAGTGCACAGAAATTGTGGACATCCTGCAATTGTCATTCCTTTAAAGGATTCACTGAGGAAACTTTTTCAGGTGTTATACCCCCTAATTGCTATTGCCTGTAGCCACAAGGGTTGAAGATACACTGAGGGACAACAAAAACCAAAACTGAGAATTATCGTAGGATTCTCAAGCTCGGTGTGACTTGACTCAGAAGCTGCACAAATGTTCAGGCAACACGCTGAACATCTTACCATGGCTCCTCAAAGAATGAACACAAGTGGCAAGCTTAAGCTAATTTTGATATAATTACACTAGTTTTTCTCCCTGTGATACAAATACACCTTTATATCCGTTTATACTGAAAACCATTAAAACCTTTATGTAACCATTAGCCTGAGTATGTCCGACTGTAACATGTTGAAATTGATGCTGTGATGGGAAGGTGCCTGTCTACATCACCGTCTTTCAGACCAGAGAAATTTAATTGGCAGTGAAATGAAAACTGACAGTGCAATCTATTTAAAGGCTGAGTAAACATTTCATAAAAAGTATATAGTGGTATGCGTTAGATCGGGAATTTTGCTCTATGCTTGGCACAGCAACAAGTTTGCAAGAGACGGTAGTGTGGGACTGTCCAGTGGAGAGCAAAGCTTCCTATCTGGCAAGTGCTCATGTGTGGGTACGCGGGGACTTTGGTTCTTCCCTCTTTTCTTATAGTGCAAATAGACAATAAAAGAAACCTGTTTATTTTCTCATTCTGGGAGTGCTCCCCGTCATCGGCTGCTCCAATTGGAAACATCATCACGCTTTTCTGTGTTATAGTCTGAAACATTCTGGCAACAGGAATTGTTGAACCATCCCGAATAAAATCTGGATCTTCTCCAAAAACTGAAATACATGTAAAGAATGAATTCATTAAGTGAAATAAAGGTGCTGTCTTCAGCTACCAAGTATTGACTATGATGTGCTCAAACGCAGAGCTTCTGAGTAGGACTTGTTTTGAGCATGTAGCCAATTGGTTTCATGAATCAGTTGCCCTCTACAAACCTCTGGCTTTGTATCAGTACACAAAAGAACTAAATGAGGTCTTCTGGCTACTCCTATTAAATATACCCCAATTCAGCAAGAGATGGAGGCCTCAGTGGCTGAGTTGCTCTATCAAAATCAATAAGATGTATACATCCATGAGATGTGACTGTAGCACTGAATCAGGAAATCCCTTTCGCTCGATGGATGAGCACAATTCCCCTGCATACTTGCAGACAAATTAAGGGCTGAAAAAAGAAGGAACATACCTCTTTTTATTGCCCTTCTTGCTGCTTTATATAGTGGACCATTAACATCAGCGAGCCAGGGCTTCGCACCCAAAGGCATAGACACTTTCAGTTTGTTTGGACTCTTCCTCTTGGAGAAGACCCCCTCCAAGTGCTCCACCACCTGCAGGGAAAACACTTCGCAGTCAGGACTGTTCAGCTTCTTGCAACTCAAGCTTACACCCACGTTCCCACTTCTGCTCTTAGAAACAAAAAAACGCTAGAAACATACAGTTTACTACTTTGGGTGTAAATTTGTGAGGTGCTAAGAAGGACTTAGTTTACACAGTAGAGTCTTACCTGTTGTTTCACAACCAAAAGGTCCATGTGGGGGACCTGACGGATTGAGAATTTGCCAATGACTTTTGCCGGAATGACAGTTTTAATTCCTGGTTCATGAAAAGCTCCTTCAATCCCATGAATAGAAAGAGAAGGGTAACGCCACAGGTGTAGAAGTATTTCTTCCTTCAAAAAAATAACATTGAAAATATAAGGGATAACAGCAGAGCCATTCACAACTGATATAAATTGATGCGAAGAAACAACCTTTATCCATCCTAAAATTTGTATTAGGAGACCTCTGTATTTTAAAGATGTTTGATTTGGAATTTAAACCCACGCTCATGTCTTTTCATTTTTTAAAAAAATACTATTTCTTTCAGTAAACATTTGTTTACCTTTAGAAATATTTGGATGAGAACAGTTTTTGATGCACAGCAAGAAAAGTGGAGCATTATTTTAAAATATCTTGAAAGTAAATTTTTCTGGTACAAAGAGAAATCAGAACAACTTCTGATCTGACCATCCGTTGATCTCAGAACTTCTCTCAGGAGAAACTTGTGACCAGTTTAGCCAGACCTCTCCCAGGTGATACCAGGGAATAAATTCTACTATTGCACGTTAAATAATACAAGAGGTAAGACAATAGTGTTCAGTAACCAAGTCAATCTATTTTTCTGGAGAAGGGGGAAAAAAAAAAGTAAGAGAAAAAAAAGAAAATGCTTTTTTCTAAGGAAGAAAGGAGAAATACATAAGTTATAAATTGGACTTCATGCAGAACCCCAGGACATGGCTCCTCTCCTTCTACTCCAGTTTCATGAGACTAGAGCTTTATGTACACATAAAATTTGCACAACTTCATCCTCATATACGTAAAGCATCAAGACTTATTTAGTGTAGTTACATGATACTTCCGTATTACTGATTATTACAGTCTAGTTTAGACTAATTCAGAAGCTTTTTCATGGAAACAAAAGCGTCCATATTACAGCTTAAACCAGTATAATTACATTAGTGTTAAAAAAAAAAAGTCACGTCTTCCCTTTCTCCCAGATGCCATTCTTGTGCAGAGACATCTTTCTGAGCCACACCTTACCTGCTCTTTTTTATTTAGGATATAATTTTTAAATGATGGCAAAGAGAGGCTTATAGCTTTGGGTGCTTTTTTGGCGTGCTTGGCAGACATCAAAATCTGAATTAAACACATAAAAACCACCCCAAAACACATCTGCCTAAAACTGCCTCCCCATTTTTTCAGAGCTAAATACAACTTCCTTTCTACTGTGTAACCCTTGTGCAGGGGTTTTAACGCTTATTTTCTTTGGCTGGTTACATGACAGGGAGACAACCTGCAGTGCAAGAGAGGGGGAGTAACGCTTAATTTTGCATTATTCCTTTTCATCGATTATTCATATTTTGGGTCATTTGCCCCAGTTCCGGTAGCTTGCAGTTTCAGCAGATTAATTTTATTTACCTTTTAGTGCTCTGTGCTTTATTTTATTTTGTGTTTGCCATTGACTGAAAACATCTTTCAGTTTGGCTCTATACATAAATGCTACGAATGGGTGATTTAAATTCTTTCTGCTGACCATTTATACAGATTTTATGTTACCTTGGTGCCATAGAGGAATTTTTTCACGCCACCGTTATTTTTATGTTCCTCTAGATCAAACTCAATTGATTCATACAATTTCCTCTCCTCCTCTGTCAGGGCAGCGACACTGTCATAGATTCCAGGGATCTGAATCCGACCTGTGGGATCCACAAGGCTGTCTACAAAATAAGATAGAGAGATCAGGACAAGCCGGACCTATTTCCTCCCACGTGGCAATCACACCTTTTCTCTTCTACCTAAGTCTTTACCGAATGAGTAAGCCTAACAGCTAACCACTAGCAACTGCTTGCATCCATCAAGTTGTGGCACCTACGTTGATGTTTTTTCATATTTATTAGGAAAACCACTGATCTGTTGCTTGTGTGTAGTGGGTCAGCACAGCTGCTGACATGAAAACATCATCCTACTGAGATACAAATCAGCATTAAAAAATTAGGTTTCATTACGTGTGTATGTATTCAAGTCACCAGCAATCCTTCAGTGTTCTTGATTGATACATAACTGACATCAGCATAATGGGCACATGTCTGAGGTCCTGGCCTTACTGGGGACATTCCCCTCCTCAGCTGCTGCCACCGTAGCTGTGCTGAGACTTAGAAACCTGAGAATCTTGCATCAATTAGACTTGTCTTACTCGGGTCAATTAAACATGGCACTGATCTTTGTTAGGCTGATTGCTAGCCATTGTTCCCCAGTTACTTCTGAGCAATGGTACGTGTTATTACCCAGCAGAGCTATCAGGTCCATCAGCGGCTCATGGATGATTCCTCCAAAAGTTCCAGAGTGAAGGTCCTTGCTGCCACATTCAACCTGCACCAAAAATACTGGTTACGTATAAACACTCCCTACCTTATTCTTCTGCGAGTGTGTTTTTGGGTTGTTTTTTTTTTCCCCCACAGCAACTGATGGCTTTGGTTTTTTAAATGATGCCACAAATGAATAGAAGATGATTACGTGTTTATTTATAAAACGGAAAACATCATGTCGGGAACAACCTGCTTCTGGTAAAGAGAAGATAGCACTCTTTTGTTAATCACTAGAGAGAGAGAAATTCAGCTGTTTATAGCACACACAGGCATTTGAAAGCAAGACCCCCTCTCCCTTGCCTCCTTTGCTCCAGTAAGACTAAATACACCATAAGTGAAACGCTTGCATATTACTGTTTCTATCATTGCAGAATAAATTCTTCGAGTTCTCTTTTTTATTTAATGCAAAATCTTCATAACAAAAAGCAAGAAAGAACCTTACTTGTTTTGCATTAAGAAAAATATATGTCCAACCTTAATTCCAGAATGCAACAAATATGAATTTAGAGGTCTCTTGAATCATATGGCTTTAGAATAGACCGAGGCATTTGGTTTATTAAATGGGTTCTTTTTCCAGACACATCTTCATATGCAGGTTTATCATAAACTATTTTCCTGCAACAAACTTGTTTATTCTTCTCAAAACCTCATTACATCCCACCGTCTGGTAGCAGGCAGAGATCATTTTTGATGTTTTAATAGCGTCATTTTTCTCAACCAAGACTTAGAGGAATTGAATCAAGGCTGCCGAGGCTCTTTTGGTTAAAAACAAATCTCATTCTGTTTCAGACATAAAGGTTAATGCAGATTTTTCTTCAGTTCTCTAGTTCTTTAATCTTCTCTCTGAGTTCCTTTTATGCTTCATCAGGAAGTTTCCAGATGAGAAATTTCTGCTCTTCATTTCACAGTAGCTCGTGTTGGCTGCTAAATATACTACAGTGCACTATTATTTGCTTCTGCCAATGGTTACAAAAATTTTGTGCAGCTTTTAAACCCAGGGATCCAACTAAATTGAGTCCCTTGAGGCAGATACATTGCAGTAAGCAGTATCTGCTGCAAAAAGGGCAGAGCTGCGGAAGAAATGGTTTTGGAGTGGGAGAGAGAGAGAGAGAGTCAGAGGGTGTAGGGATGATGCTGCGAGAGAAGAGAGTTGATGTGCAGCGAGGGTGATGAGAATAGACTGGGAGAGCAGCAGGAGAGTAATGGGATAGGAAAGGGATCAAGGAAAGAGAGCCTAAGTGGAGAAACGATGACTGAAGAAAAGTTAATGGAAGTAAAGAGGGCTAATTGAACTGAAATGAGGGGGGAAATCTCCACAAGTGATAAAGGATATGGAAGAGAGGTCTGTATTTGTAAATGTCAGGCTTGCTCTCAGTCTTGCTCTACATGCAGATATAGATGTGGCTACAGGTACATCTCACTGCTCTCTGGACTGGGACCCAGTTCAAATGAACCCGTGTCCTTTACCTCCACGCAGAAGCAGGCATTTCCCCGACTCCCATACGTAAGGGCAGGCTTCCTGTTGCTGAGCCAGAGGTTGTCCGAAATCACAATATAATCAACATCAGAGAAAAAGCACTGGTTTTCTTCTTCAAGTAATTTTTCTAGCCCCAAGGACCCTGCTTCTTCCATGCCTTCGATTACAAACTTGAAGTTTACTGGCATAGCCTAAGTGAACATTAAAGAAGCCTAGGTAAGGAACAAGCATTTTCAAAAGAAAAAGATCTTAAAAAAAAATAAAATCAAAAGCAGACTGGCTTGCAGTACATGTTGCGTTAGGAAAAGAAGGACATAGAAGGATATATAGCTTGCTTCAGTCGAGAGGGCATTGATAAACATACATGTGTAGTTTCCCAGAAATACTTGTTCATCTTCATGTTTTTCTGTACTTTCCTTTTTTGAAGGAAACTATAAGTGATATCTTTTTTCCTTGTGTTTCCAGAAAACTTGCTGGCCTGTCTCATAAAATGGGATTTCTCTCAGTACTAGTAAATATTCTAATTGCTTTGGAAAGCCTAACTAATAACAGTTGCATTTTCACAGAAAATTTCCTGCTTCATATTTCCGCTGTTAGGGGCCATGTGGGAACCACTGGCAGAGGTCCACTGCTGCGGTTTTTCCAACATGTTATCTATCTCCAGAGTTAGTCACACAGCGGTAAAAACGCGGCTGGTGATTCTACTATAATTGTCCTTTTAGCAGTCATGAATCCATTTGCCTGCTAGTTCATAAGGATGTATTTCCAAGGGTAATTAAGAGAACTTTTATTATGGAATAGCGCAAGTTAGAAATGCTGACACATCCCATAGGAGAAATAAATTTGAGCTTAGTTTCCCATTCCAATTCATTTTCTCATTACAGCTTTTAAGATGTTTTATCTTTTGATTGAATGCTCAGATTAAACGCAGGAAGAAATGCGTAGAAATAAATGAACTTGTGTTATGGATGGGCTCACCAATGGTTCATCGAACGACCACAAAAAAATTTAGAAACAAACTGTTCGTGAATATTGTTTGATGGTCTGTGCTGTCTTCTGGGGAAGGGCTTCAAATAACAAATATTTCTTTCCACTTGATTGTTAAAATGCTGAAGTAGTTATTAGTGATTTGAAAAACTGAAGAGACACAGAAAGACAGCCCCATAACCATATCCGCTTGTACCAGCTAATCTGTATGCAAATAACATGTAGGTTTCCTAGCACTTAAGAGACACCGAGGTCAATTCAGTTCTATTGATGCAAGGAAAATGATCAGTTTTCCAGAAGGTTGCAAAAGGACTTTAAAAGTCAAGACTTAAACTCAATTTGTGCCATAATGTCATAACAGAGGAACAAAACCGTTTCTCAACAGTCTAACAAATTGTGTCACGCAAGTTCACCTTAGAGGATGCTCGCTAACCAAGTTACAAGCTTAGACTATACGTTGCTTTAGCTTTGCATTGGGGATACAACTAGCCTCAAATTGTTAAATATGCAGACTGATTTAAAAATGACTGCGTTGGTCATTGTAATAAGTTAGGCAAAAGTTTGATTCTTAGAGATATGTCACAGTACAAATGCATATATTTGTAATTGGTTAATGCACACAGTCAAAGCTTTTGCTTTGATAACTCTAATACATCATTGAAAGAACAGCCCATTATGTATTGCACTTTTTCCATACTTGTTCTCTTCATGCATACACGTAAATTGAAAGTGACTTGTAGGTAGACAAAACCAAAGAGTGGCAGAATGTGACAGCAGAGACGAGTCTTCATGACCAATCTGTGCTGTATGGTATTTCACCATTTTAAAAGCTTTCAAGAGAATAGGGTAATCAAAGCTGTTTAACGTATGTAATATATATATAGAATGCTTCCCCCAGCGTGTTTTCCTCCACAGGTCAATGACAGCAATACCATATTTACATTGCATACAGACCGTTCAAAACAGAAATACTTAAGGACAGATTCTTACTGGGGTGGGACCGGTGCCCTGGATATAGCATTAGAAATAAGCTAATATTTCAAAATGCACGTAGTCTGTTGGTACAAAGACATATCATCTAACTCACAGGAAGGTAAATGCATCCCTCCAGAGAGATTTTTATAAAGCAACAACAACAATAATAATTCCTCATTAATACCTACTAATTTCAAGGCTCTAAATGTTTCCACTGCATTTATCCAAGCTAAGACAGGTCCTTTATTATCTGTTGCTCCACGCCCATAAAGATTTCCTTAAAAAGGAAAGAGGAAAGTTTTTAAGCAATCTTTGAAACCTCTCGCGTCATTTCAATGTAATCAGCAAATTCCTATTGCCCCAGAAGCTGTAGTGGTGCATCAAGTGAAGTGTCAAAAGAATCAGGATTTCATTGACCTGTTTTATATAAGGTGATGGGTGTTCTCCAGTGAACTGGTACACTTCCTCCCCTCCCCCTCCCGTCCCCTTTTATATACATCATACTCTAGTTTCTGCTACATGCCAATTTCTGAGCTTCACTTTTGTTCTTAGGAGCTGTTTCTTCACACCAGACATGCCTGGAGAGTTTGCACAATATGCAGCTTCTGTGCACATCAGCCAGCCCAGGTAACAAGCAGCAAAAACCCCACAGACAAACACCCCAGTAGAAGTATGAAGCCACAAGTCTAGGCACTTTTTTTTTTTTTTAAGCATTTAACTGTACAGTTATATGTAGGGACAGATTTCAGTTTCATATACAGACAAATCTATTTCATATACAGATAAATCTGTGGATTGACACTACCAGATTTATCTGTGTCAGTCCCCACTGGAGGCAGAAGAGTTAACCCAGTAGGCATATTTCAAACTGGTCCCAAGAGATGGGAAAGGGCGATTTAATGGGTATAGGACAGGACTGGGCATCAGTATTCCTGGGTTCTTGGTCTTACTCCCTGTGGACCCTCCATCCGTAATTTTGGTCCTTCAAGTGAATGGAGCTTTTCATGCTCAGCTGGCTGTAGTGGAAGGATGAGTACATTAAGGGGGGACTCTCATTCTTCCACCACCAGTGCTCCTTAGCTCCAGCATGGCAGGCTTCGTAAAGGATTATGAAGCAAGAATAGGAAATGCTAGGGAGTTTAATGACTGATCCAACAACCCAACAAGAATTTTAAAGCAGAAATGGATTGTCTATTCAATATAAAGTGGAATTAACCTTGTGTGGCTCTTCCATACCAAATATTAAGCAACCACTGATGGGTCTCATTATTCACAGCATGGTCATCAAGACTCAAAGCCGCTGGATTTGTCCCCCAGATTTCCATGGGAGAAGTCCTCATGCTGTGGTTAAACATATAGGCAGCCTCCTCCTCCTCAACAAAAAAAATCTCAGAACCATGTATTCAAATAACAATACAAAAAATATGACCAGATACATACCGTTGATTTCTGTCAGCATGTAAGGGTCAGTTTTCCAGCCATCTTCCTTTTTGGCAGGCTGTACATCTACATGACCATAGAAACATACAGTGGGGTTTTGTGGATCCTTCCCCAGTTCCCCAAGAATCACAGGAGGCAGTGGGAGGTCCTTGCCATCAGGCAACTGCAGAGAAATTTATTTTTTTTTAGGAAAGAAAAAAAAACAACAAACCAAAACACAAAGGAAAACCAAACCCTTGAAAACTTGCAAATGTTATGTAAAAACCACCCTGGGATTCTCAGTATTGAAAATACTTCTACATGCTCAGTTGGCTCCGATTTGATCAGGTCCACAAATCTGACTTTGAATTCAGCTCTAACCTACCCAGAGAAATTAAGATTTCTCCCCATCTGTTTAGGTTCTGTAGAGACTTTATGAAGCTCTTCTAACATTTTACTGTCATAAATGCCCTCGCTACTGAACTCTTACTTCCCAGCACTGGAGAAGACAAAGCTGACTGTTCTGGAGTGGCAAAAGCATATGTTGTGACACTGAAATAATCAAAAGCCACACAAACTAATTTGGGGTTTGATTTTGCCATGGACAGATCTTGGAGGACAGTTACAGGAGACCTGTAACTTCAAAGACAGAAACAAAATAAAGTTTTGCTGGCAGGAGGCAGCAGCAGCTATTTCAGACTGTTTTCAAAACAGGTGAAGGCTCTAGACTAATCCTGTAACTTACCGCTGTGCAGAACAGATCTCCACATTGGCCAAGAGAGGCTGGGTGTCTCACAGGAGAGAGAAATAAGAAGGGATGTGTGTAATCCCTTGTATTCACCAATAATATGAGTCTGTCGCAAAGCAAAAGCATAGCTTTGACACAGACTGTTGCTACATATTTTGGCAATCATAACTGCATGCTAAGGTTTTAATTTTAAATGCGTTCATTACAACTAGTAAATGACAACCTGGAACATGAAAGTATTGCAGTGCTGCGAGGTCCTTGTGCTAAGACTCTCACGATCCTCTTCAGAAGCCTCAGAGGAAGGAAAAAGGAATTGCTATTACTGAACGTTTGAATTCCTGTTAGAATAGGAATCTAGCAGCCCAGGGCAGGAAAGAGCCCCCAGCTACAGTAAGGTAAGTGAACTAGAGACAAAGATTTCTCAGATATTGACTCTTGCCTGTTGCTTTCCAACTGTCATTGAGAAAATGGCTTGGAGCATTTGTCAGAAGCTCCCAAAACCAAAGATGATGCTGAAGATAGCCAGCTCTTTCTGTCTGGAGTTTTACACTCCTTGTAAAAGCTACCTCTTTCATACAGAGACTTCGTTGATGAACTGACACATTAACTATCATGCTTCGTTACTCAGAAGAAGGTAAAAACAAGCCCTGGTAAAAGACTCAGACCTTTTACATTTGGAAGATGCTTCCCTCCAGTTAAATGTCAAACTGTCCCTGCTATACAGGGAACATCTGTTTGTATTTGGGTTGTCTGTATGGTCTCCCAAGTCTGTTCTCAGACAGTCTGAGGAGGGATTGATTTCAGCAGGTATCACGTAGCTATGGGACTATTGAGAAATTGTTATTGAGCTACCAAAAAATATCAGTAAGTCATAACATACATAGGCATATACATGGCACTGAACGTAATAGGTAAACCACATGTGCAAATATGATGTTTTGAATGCAAGAATCAGACAAGCACCTGCTGTGACCCCAGGTTTACTAAATTAACAGTGGCTCCCAGCGCTGAAAGTCTGTCTGCTGCCAATGCCATCATTCTTAGTACTTCTTTCCTCAGATCTGGTTGAACAGAGTCACTTTCCACAGCCACCCATTCCTTGAGATCCTGCACAGGAAGGAAAGCAGCGCAGTTAAATCACCCAGGATGCTGCGGTGTTTGGCCTTTGAAACAAGAAGCATCACACTGGAAGATGGTTTCATTTCCATCCCGTCACAGAAATATCATNACTAGTGAGGATTTGCCAGTTCTCCCATGTGGGTGCATTTGGCTCAGTGGAGCATATCTGTGCACGCTCAAGAGATGGCCAGAGCCACCTGGTCCATGGAGCTCCATGTAGATCCCTCTTCTGCCCAGAGGGTCCCCAGCACAGACTTGCAACCTTGCTTTTTGAAGATCATGTGGCACACCTGACCTGGAACCCTGCTCGTTACCTTATTGGCAAACATTCATTTTGCACATAGAGCACAGGACTCTGGGATACCGGTTCCATGCTCCAGTCATTTCACTGCAATATAGTTCCTACCTCGATGAAATCACTTTGATGTGCATCAATGTACTGGAAAATCTCCATCTCCAACACAGAAGAGGGTGAGGAGGACATTCCTGCCTTAAAGAGTGGTACAAGGCTGAGACAGACGCTATCTGAAAGTTAAGGATAAAATTCAAGATGTTAGAGACATCCTGCAATAGGCACTTCCTTTCAGTGCTAGAAAGCATAGACAACTGCAAAGTACTGAGCCTATTTAAGTCTCATTTAAGTCCTTCAAGCCAGGAGAAAGTATACCTTAATTATTTTAATCACATAAAACCTGCAGTCAACTCATGGTCAAGTTTCCAGAAGAAAGTGAAAAAATGACCACAGACTCATTGACCAAACATCAAATTGTATGTTCTGGGGAAACAACCCTGGGGAAAACTTGCAAACACCAACACACACCAATGGCCCAGGGGATTCATCTTTCTTTTCCTTTGTTTCCAGGAGGAGGGAGAAGAATGGATTCACTGATGCACACTGCGTATTTTACATGAATAAGGAAGAGCAATCCTGACACTGGAGGATATTGGACAGCAAATAGCTTCTGTGGTTGAACAAAAACCTGTGTCAATACTGAAATGCTTTGTAAGTGCAGAATTCATTTAGTACTTGCAAACCTCTCTGCTATCTTGTTTTTGACAAGATGAGTGAAGATTTAAAAACCATAAGATTTTAAAAAGTGTTTTTCTTCCTTCCTGCAGTTTTCCCTTCCTGTTTTCTTGAAGTTTCTCCTGCAGTTTCTTGAATCAGTGTTAGCAGAGTACTACTTGGATAGCTCAATACTTGGCTGGACTGAATTCAGAATAGCTGCTCTATTGAGTTGTGCAGCAGGATGGACTCCAAGGTCAAACCCCAACACTTTGATTTCTAAAGATATTCTATAGTGGTAACTAAACGTGCAGTTGTACATCCATCCATAATTCCTTAACTTTGGTGCGTTGCTAAGGTGATAGGCTGTGGTAATATTAATCATTTCAATTATGTTTCTTTGACAGAGAAGAAAGATTGAAAACCCCAGTGTGATGAACAAGAGGAGGGAAACATTGTTTATTTTGGCTGGAGACCCTGGCTGTATGAAGGATGGGCCCCATTTTCCAACCTTCCCTTGCAAGAAAGTGTCATGGTTTGGGCCGGGTTGGCCAATGACGAGATGACAGATGCTCTCCCTCACCTCTCACTCCAAGGAAAAGACAAAGAGAGATAAAGAGATTTATGAGTTTAGAAAATCTAAAGGAGGAAATAATGAAATAGATACAATATATACAAATATATACAAAACTGTATCAAGCTCCCAGGGACATGTCACCATCAGGCACTGGGGAAGTTCCAGACTGGACTTGTTGACAAATGGGAACTGGATTCCAGAACACACTGATGGGGATCAAAGGTAGACAAACTGACAGGGTCCTCTCCTCAGACATCAGTCATTGAAGAAAGAGAGCCATTGAAGCAGCAGCTAACCTGACCCCTTTGATCCCTCAGCTTTTATACTGAGCATGGCAGATGGGATGGAACACCCTATTGGTCGTTTTTGGGTCACCTGTCCACTCCTCCCCACGGGTACAACCCCTCCATGGGGCAACCAGCCAACTCAACTGACCCTGGTTGCCACAACAACAAGGATAAGCAAGAGCCTCTCTCACTGGACAGAAAGTTGTCTCTGCTCCACCCCAAAGCAGGACAGCAAGATGGCACCCACATCACCTGTGACATAGGTCACTCTCAGAAGTAAAGCTTTCAGAAAGCCTGTGACACTAGATGTAATCCCCAGTGTCCAGTTCCTGACATCTGCTGGCACCAGCAGCACTGCTATCATAAGAGACCAAATGCCAATTTTGCAGGACAGTGAAGCTGCAAAGCACTGCTACAGAGATGACTTGTTCACTGGAGGCAAGAAAAATCCAGATTTAGGTGGGACTTTTAGGGTGGAGAGATTAAATCTAGGCATACTATTTAAACATAGGAATATTATTTAAATGCTAATACTTGCTGGGAAAAAATAACAAAAACCTTAAGTGTTGATCAAAGTACCATTTTCTTCTTGCATTGTTTTCTCCATAGAAAGGTAAAACCTACGTCCAAAAGGTGGATCTAATCAACCATCCCTTTCAAATATTCCCATCACCAGTCACAGCAGCAGCAATTTGGCCTAAACCGAAAGGGATTATTACAGGAATTTTTGAAGCAAGCAAATCAGGACATTTCTGAAAAGACAAAGCAGCTTCTGGGATTTAGCAACAAAGATGTGGTGGAGAATGAGGTTTTGGGGTTTGGTAGCTTAGGTTATAGATTGGTTATATATATAGATTAGGTTCTATATTGGATAGAGCTTCAGCAGGTAAGGCATAAAAACAAGAACTTTGTAACAAGCACTCCAAATTTAAAATCCCAAGTTTGGCTATTTCTTCCAGTCTCAGACTGTTCAAGTGGCTGCAAATATTTGGCAACTGAAGTCCATTTTAGGGAGAGCAATAGCAGGTAGGAGTGCAGTCACAGACGTGGTCAGGAGAGTTGCCCAGGCTGCACAGGGCAGACAAGACCAGGAGTCCCAGACCGGGGTGGTGGTAACTGTTCCCTGATGAGCAGAGTTTCCTGACAAAAACGAGAGGCTGGCGCTTGCTGGGGTGGTGCCTGGGTGGATACAGGAGGCCATCTGGGCTGAGACGCTGCGGGTCATATCTGAAAGGGGCCCCGGGTATAGGAAGATGATTAGTATTAGGCAAAAGCCAAGCATGGAGGCCGTTTATGTCGTTTGCTTCTCTTTTTGTTGCTGTGTGCTTTTGCAGGACCAGGCGATGGCTCCGCTTGAATGATATTGCTCTGTCTTGCTTTAGCCAGCAGCAGGTCCCAGGAGAGCAAAGTTTACCTTCAGGCTGGTCCTTATTACAGACATAGTGTCTTCCACCTCTGAGCTGGGTCTCACAGAGGGAAGCTGGTTTTTCCACAGGCTGAGGAGAGGACAGGACCTCCAACAGGTACATTTGTGAGGGGCTCCAAAAAAGTGGAAGGCACTGCAGCCTCAGAAGAGGGTGATAGAACAGGCATTGTACAGTGTCATCATTCATCCAAAAGCAGGATAAATCCTAGTCTTGCCATGGGTATTGCTAACCAATGGGTCGAGCGATCCCAACACATGAGGATTTTAATCAGATATTCACCTAGAGAGACTTTAGGGCTGTTACCTTCATTTACCACAACGCCTGCTAGATGCCTCAGTTTCACACGTATTTCACTCATTCTTTCTACCTTAGCATTTCCAAACCTTGATTTGGAAAATAGTTGCAGAGGCCACTGAATATGCCCTCATCTAACCTTACCATAGAAAAATCAGACAGACTACTTTGGGACCATCTACTTATAAAAAAAAATACCTTTTGGGTATGCCACACTTGAACAAGGAGGATCATAAACACAGGTCAGATTACGGCTGCTAGAGTAACAAAGATCATGCAATGGATAAGTATCAGTGTCTCCATCATATGTGATTTTCCCTCTTTCTGTTCAAATATTCAATTTTGCTGAATTCTGTAAAACTTCACTCTAAAAAAGAATGAGTATATATATAGTTGGCACCTTATGGTGACTTGAAGAAACACATCTTTTAATACTACATGAAGGACAGAATCACAAAAGGGCTGCTTGTACAGGGGATGCATGCTGTGGTGATGGTATCTTCCCCTTTTTACCTGTGTTACACACAAATGACCCGGAAAGATGCAGACAAGAGACATATGTCTTCTAGTCATGTTTCATTAGCTTTTAACTGTTTAAGAAAATGAAAGGAGAAAACAAAAATGCTGTGGAGGGGAAAAAGCCAAACATTCAAACAAGCAAAACATCCTAGGAATATTTGAAATAATTCTGTAATATTTTTGAAGCAGAAACAGACTTCAGTAAAAGCTTATAGATCATCACAGAAAAAAGCTTATAGAGCATCACAAAAAAAGTTGCTTTCCTAAACAAAAATAAGCATGAACAATGGCAAAGTCAGGAAAATGAACATCAGGAGATACTTACGCAGTCCTCCAGAGTAGCAGAGTGCACCAAATACTAATAATTCAAACAAGAAATTAGGTAGCAAATATGTTGTGCTGTGCTTGAGGGAGGGAGGACAGTAGCAGATGGAACTTCACATTAGTGTACTAATACACAGACAGTGCTGCTAGAAAGCATTTGGATCACAACTGGGAAAGCTTGTGTGAAAAGGGGACCTTGATTAATAAAACAGTAGAAAGATTTCAGGCTAAAATAGCTCAGTGTTACAAGGAAGGGAAAAATGATTTGAAAGGATGATAAGGCCTGGGGGGAGAGAAATATCAAACAAAGAGTTCAGTATTCAATTTCAAGTGTATTTTATTTGATCTCATTTAAAAGAGCAGTTACTGCTTTATAGGAAAATGTAGTATGACTATTTTTAGAAATAATGCATGACAGTCACACAGTTTCTCTTCCTTCGTTCTGTAGTAGTAAGAACATTGTGTCTCCCTTCCTCCCATCTCGTAAAGTGCTGTTAAAAGAAAACTTAGCAGTCTTGGGGGGTAATTTATCAAGAAATCCAAGTTGATTCTTTAACTAGGATGAGCCTTTGATGAAATATCAACTAAACTTAAAAAAATTTGAGAAGCGGCTCCTGAACGTGCTCTGCTGCCCTCCTCGCTGTCCCTGAAGCACATGCCTCACGTGTTTTCCTCCTTGCGATGCAGCGTTTGAGATGTGTGCGTGGCAGGAGGCGTGCCAATGAAAACGGAACATTTTGCAACCAACCCAGGGAAAAACAAAGTCAGAAGTTTCCTAGTTTGTAAATAATATAAAGAACATTTGACACAAAAGGAGGTAAAGAAGTGTATGGCAGTAGGAGATAATTTACCAAAGAGTGGGCTCCATTGAAAGGAACATTCCCTCCAAGCAATCAAGGAAGATAAATAATAGCCTCATTATCTCATTTAGCTTCCTTTAACAACGTTCACTGATAAATGGTCTACCTTTGGTGGAAGCAGGCAATCAAGCCTCAATCACCTCTCCGCTGACTAGGTGAGATCCTTGGAGGATGAGGATGGACTCTTCACGTGGCAGTTCTCCAGCAAAGCCCTGACCATGTGCAGCCACTGCCGTCGTAAGGACCAGAAGCTGCAGAGATCCAGACATGTGCAGGGGGATGAATGCCTGCTCACAAAGCCTGACGGCATTTAAAGATGGTTAAAGACATGGCATTAAATCCAACAAACCGTGTAAGAGCAATGAGAACTTTGGTGGAAGGTGTAGGCGCAATCTGGCACTCACTGGCAGGGGACATTGCAATGCCGGGTGCCGTTTCCAGCAGTCAGCTCTTAAGAAATGTTGCAATACGAGCTGCCTTAAGGCCATTTCAGTGAATAACAATGTCTGGCCCTGCCCTTCTTGCTCAAGCCTTAGAGGAAAAGAAGTGAGACCTTTTCTGCCAGCTCTGCTTTGCTATATTACGGATGGTACTAGAAAAGAAAGTCCTTACCTCTTTGTGCTCTTGTTTTGCAGCTGCCTTGGTAGCTGTAGGTGATGAGAGTTTGAACTGGAGAGATCTCCTCTTCCACCTGCAGAACAGAGACATTTTATCTCAGTTCACTGATATGTTCTGCAGTTATGAAGGGTTACCTTTAAGTTAAAGATTAACTTTTGGTTTAGATGCTTAAATCTGCTTCTCTATCATATAATAATCCAAGCAGGATATCCAAATCACTACCACATCAAGCCATGAGAAATTTTGCCATCTCCTTTCCCTCCTCCTTTTCTCCCTGGAAGTCCCAGATCCTAGCAGGAATCCCAGCATTAGAAAGCACTTGACAATTGCTGATAAGCATTGCTGCTTTACAGTAGTGTTTTGGAGGACTTTGAGAACAGAAGTGGCTTTTGTTTGTTCTTTGATTTGAAAACTGGAAAAGAAAAGATACATTTCTGTTAAGGAGAAGAATTTCTCCCAGGAAGTAGTATTTCAGTGTGCCCATTGAGGAGAAGTAATCCACTATTTATCTAAGAAAATTTTCTGAGCTTTACCGCTTGTTGGTTTGCAATCAGATAAACACTGGTATAAAAAGATCCGTCTTGGAAAGACAGCTGGTCCGCCTTTTGCTCTTTTCATAGCAAGAAGGTTAACAGGAAAGAACTGTGAGAGGTACAGCTAAGTACCAAACTACGAGCACTCGTATATAAGGCTGAGCTACAAATCTGGTTCCTAATGCCCTTAAAATGCAGTGAGCACCAAAAGGAAGAATATTTACTATATTCTGACTTGCTGGGATGGCATTTGACATCCACATCTAAGTGTGTTGGCCTCGCTTAGATGTGGATAGCCTCACCATCTTCTTGCTGCCAGTTCTTCCACACTAAAAGGCCTCTGAACTTGTAACAAGTTTTAGGTGCTTGTGTTTGCGTACAAGTTTCTACCCTTATGGTCCTCTGTCCATTTTGAAAGAATCGCTGTTCATGTGATCAGATTCAGTAACGGGCATCAGTCTTCAAAGGGAAGTCAAGGTCCTGTCTCAGTCTTACAAAGACCTTTTCTTTTAAGTACTGGTTCTTCATTTGATTAATATATAAAAACTCATTTGCAAATGAAATGCAAAAGTTAGGAGGGGAATTAAATGTTTATTTCCATATATTTAAAATAATTCTATTTCTACATGAATCCTACCTTTCTTTATCCTGACTTTAAACGTTTCACACTGGAATTACTCCTGAATTACAACAGTACAAGTGAGATTAGAAATAGGTCTACTAAATCTAGTCATTCAACTATTTGCTTATTTATCACTTTATACTGCTGAGAAACTATACTACTGTGGGGAAAAAGGAGCAATGATTACTTTGTACCTTATTATTTCATTGCTAATTGCTCCTTAATTTTATAACCTATAACTTGGAACAAGGTTTAGAGTCCACAGTGTAAGAGATTTTTTTATGGTCATTATTCCATTTATAGAGTATCATAAACATTACCAACATTGTTTAGAAGTGTTTTTAAAAATGCAGGCAGCTTTATCTCCTTAATAAAAGCACTCTTTGATGGTAGCTTATTAACTATAAGAAATTAAAGACACAATTTGAATAGTTTGCATGAGTGCTGGCATACACAACTACTCTTTAGAATACAGTAAGTGTTTAAACAGGAGGAAACGGATTAATTACAGGAAAACAGGAGCAGAACTAAAACAATAGGATAAAGAACAAAAAAGCATCAATGTTTTTGTTTCTCTTGTCCTTTGAAAATGTAAGCTATCTAGGGCAGAGATGGTCTCTTACTTTGTATTCCTATTACTACACCAGGGCAGCAGCCTCAGCTAGTTACAAAGTGATGGTACAAACAAGAGTAACTTAATTTCATCAGCACTTCAGCAGAATTAGCATGCCTTAATTGTTACCTTAATTGAAAAAGTATTTTAAGTAATTACAATATTAAGTTTAAGTGAGCAAATACGTAAGAAATATGCTGTTCGGAGCAATATTTCATTGACAGAGAAATGATACGATGGTTTTCAATGCTACCTGTCACTCTATAAGCAACTACCTCTAGCTCAACCCGGCTGTTTTTCATTTCTTCAAGTTGTATTGCAGGAAAATAGGAATGGTATTGCAGTGTCATAACCGGTGGTACCTGGTTACTACTGCAGCTTACTGTTATTTCTCAGTATACTGCCTTCGTATAACTTCAGTTATCATTGTCTCCTAGAAGTATAAGTGTGGGATGGAGAGGTCCCTTCACACAATTCCCAAAAATCTCTCTCCCCAACAAGGATTTCTACTTCTGCTCCCTGTGCAGCAGCAGAAAGCCCTTCCATCTCCTCACTCCTTCCCACTTCACACTGCAGCTTGAAGAGTATTTCCCAGCCATCCTCTTTCAAGATAGTCATAGCTGATGCCAAAAACTGGGACCACAAGTTACACAATATTGCCTGCTGCAAGAACTTGTCAGACAGTGGAGCAAGATTGCACTGGTAGAGAAGTAAAGACCCCCAAGATACTGAATTAGTAGTTGTTACCTGAATGTCGATAATCACATCTGGGTATGTCAGTGGAAGGTGATTAATTTAGAAAAGGCTTACCCAGGCAAGAGGTTGCACAGTGCTTCACGAGGTTTAATGGCCACAGATTGTCCTCTGTGTGGAGCAACGGTGCTCAGCATCTTCCAGGAGCAGGGCCGCAAAGATTTGAGATACTCTGTAAAGGAAGAGCAGTAACACAAAGCCTTTTCACCACTCAGTGGCTAATTCAGCAAGCTCTTTGCACGCAGACCTCCAAGCATGCAGGCTTTAAGTGATATACCCTGGAGAGGAACAAACAAGTTCTTCTTGTCCAGCACCTTTTCCAGGACGCTGCGTTGAGCGCTGAGATAGGAGACTGTCCTATTTTTCCAAGAGCAAGACTGTAAAATTAATTTTGCTTAACGATTAAGCAACAGTATTTTCAGTTATTAATCATACTGAAATGATGGCATGAGGTTATTCCCATCTTGATATCCTTCAGGCAGCTTTGCTCAGCCAAACAGCAGCAGCATTCCCTTAGGGGTGACTAATACTCTTCACGCAGGTGAGATTTTTTTATCCAGCCAATAATTCATAGGCATTCCCAAACAGACATCAGAGGCTAGCTTTATGAGTTCATGAGGTGAAGTTGATGCTCACCATGCAGCGCTTTGTTTATACAGCTCTTCATGCTGCCCTCTCCCAGCTTTCTGTGAGGTCCAAGAATTGGCAGAGGCAGGGCATGAGTCACTGAGGTGGTGGTGTGCATGGCGTCCCTCAAGGCACAGGTCTGGAGTACACAAAGTTAGCTCAGTTTGATGCTTCGCTGACTTCTGCATCTTGGCTGGGTGTCCCAGGAGCAGTAGCCTCTGAAGAACGGCTTATGAGTATTTTTCCATTGCAGCCCTCCTGTCGTTGAAGTGTATTTGGGAGAAGGCCAAAGCAAGAAGAGAGGTTCTTCTCTTGACAAGTATAAATCACTCTTAAATAGCTTAAAAATGAAGGAACACACTGTTTATACATATATGAATATATATACACATGTATAAACTATATATATATACACATACAATACTGTTGCATCTCATGGCAACAGACATTACCAGTGCAAGGTCTTTGTGACTGTGACCTCCTTAAGGAGGAGTGTGAGGTATTTCATAGCACGTCTCTTCTCTCAAAGTGACACTGACTGTATCAAGGGTAAAGCACGAGCTTCGAGAGCCCAGAGCAGATGCTCATGAAGCGGGGGCTCTGCACCAGTCACACCATCAATGGGCCGTTTTGTGAAAGATGCAATAACATCTCAACAACAACAACAGAGAGGCAGATAATTATAAGACTGGCACCTTTGGTTAGAAAACTAAGTCATATCTGGACATCTTATTAAACATCTGCACATGGGCTCTGAGCCTCCTACCAACTGAAGAGGATCCGTGACTAGTGGATCAGGCTCTTTGGCTAAGGTGCTATAAACTTAATTATAACTTCTGTGGAAAAGAGTTCCCTACTCATTCCAGGAGGGTTTGGACTTAAAATACTTTCCCTACAGATAAGTATTTTTGCTCTCTTCATTACAGTCTTTCCAAGCAGAGAGTTTTCTCATATGTCAAAGGCCTTTCAACAAAAGTGTAGCATGTGCCTTGACACAGCTTAAGAGGCAATGGCGGCTTTGCATTTTTTGTACTATAGGAACCCAAATGTTTAGAGCTAATATTTTTATATCTCAACTTCTAAGCAAGTGACAGATCTGAAAAATCGCTGTTTTAGATATAAGTCATTAATCCCACGCTCCAAGTGCCTAAACCCTTCTATGAATTATGAAATTTTGATTGCAATATTTGAGATAATTCATGAAGATGCATAAAGTTTGTATGTATCCCCTCACTCACTGCATTTCAGAGGGAATTAAGTTTTAGGGTGAACTAAAACAGAGAAAGAGAGGAAATCCTGTGATGATAGTAATATTTAAAGAAGCATTTAAGCCATCAGCTATGAAAGATCAAACACACAAACAGTTCTATGAGGAACGGCTCCACCCTGTGTTCCTTTCCTCTTGCCTGGAAGCCAATCTTTAAGGGGGACACAGCTTGACCAGGCAGAAAAGTGTCTTCTCCCCATTTGCAATAAACTATACACCCTTTCTTGCAAACTGGGAAATGGGAAGGGAGTCACATCTTGGATACAGCTTGCCTGGGCACAGTCTTGAGCCACCAGACTCTTGTGCCCCAGATGAGCTACACTATCACCAGCTTTGCTTTTCATCTGATTTTAGTGAGGGTTTCCTGCTCAGGCCCTTGAGTACAAGGTTATGGTCACCTACCTTTGAGAGAAGGTGCTGGGCTGTCCCTGCCACCCCAAGTTGAATGTTAGGGCAGCCCTCACTTTGCTCCCTCAGCTTGCAGGGCCACTGGATAGCACAGATCCACGTCCTATGCATTGCTACAAGTATTGCTTCCCACTGCAGGGCTCCGGGCTCCCCTCCAAGGCTCACCCCAAACTGGTCATCATCCAAATCCCTCCCTAGGAGCAGAAGGCTACTGGGCAGCCTCACCGAACAACTCCAGCTCATCGAAATCTGACTCATAACCACAAATGACACCAGTCTGACACACCAATAGCTTTTGGGTTGCATTTATTTGCATGACCACATGGTATTCTTTGTTTTTTTCCTACATGCCGAGACAGACGTATCCGATGGTACAGCTGGATATCCTTTAACTCAATCCATGACATGCACTTACATTAAATTTCAATGTTTTGTTATGGGAAGTTTGAGGTAGCATTTTTCTTCACTTTCTATCTATGTGGAAAACCCACAATACCTGTCTTTTGCTCTGCTTCTATCAGAATACAAACTTATTGTTTAGAAGGTTTTTTGTATTCTTTATGTCACAGGTCAATGTCTTAGATTACAGAAAAGCACACAAGAATCAAAAAACATGTTCTGATGTCCCCTCACTTTCTCATGGTTCTTTCCCTCATTAAGGCTGCAAAGATTAGGATAGTTTGTTTTTGTGTTGATACCCACAGGGAAACTCGCTGGGCAAGTAGATTTCCACAACAAAGACCTACCTGAGGAGTACGCATAATTTATGCAGGCAGTTTAGCAGAAAAAACAACCAACCTCAAGGACCAAAGATAATGGCATAATGAAGTGGACCCAGTTTTCCTATCACATCTGGAGTAGTACAAATATATTTGGCAGCCTCAGTTTCTCCACTTGCAATAGGTCTGCTTTCATCTACCTGGTCATTCACTGTTGGAGTAAAGGAAAAGTGATTATTCAAAGTACAGCTAGGGACAGCACATACCTGTATTTCCAAAACAGTAATTACATGAAGAACTCTTATGGAAGAGCCTAACTCTGGAACATTATGGACTTAAGGAGTCCAAACTGTCCATTTAGTACCTTATGAGTGATTTCAGCTGAAGGTAAAGGTGTCAGATGTCAGATCCTTCGTTGGTGTGCAGCCTCCCAGCCATGTGTAAACCCACCTTTTATCTGCCTAGACTTGTTCTTTCTTAGCTGGGAAGTGAGGAGATTCTCTGTAGAGATATTAGAAAGATTATGCAACTCACACAGCTGAGGCTTTAGGTGAATCCTGCAAGCAAAGGAAAAAATAAAAGTGCTTTTTTTCCCCTCATAAACAGTCAGTTTTCACAGCGCCACATTTCAAGCAAAAAAAAAAAAGCGTCAGCCTGAAGTAGTGTGACTGATTCCTTTTGAATTATCTCAGCATGGTGGCATCTTATCTGAAGATTTCATTCGTTCCTGTGACTAGTAATTGGGCTTTAAAGCCGCTAACAGATTTAGTTGGATCAAGCTCTCAAATTCAGAGCACTGTGAAAACATACAGAGAGTTTTTGGTTTTTAAACTGAAAGATAAGTGGATGTTATTGAGGTGACACGTGCCACTAAGTACTGAAATCAGGGGTTTACGGAGAGGGGTTTTTGTCATGTGGTGTGTTCTTTTGCTAATAGTAAGATACAAGTCACTGTTCCTGCCAATCTTAAAACTCCCTGAATATTGATAAATCTGTGAAAAATGAGTGACAGGCCAAGCTTATAAATTTATGCATCGTTTGCCAATATACATTGGCTTACCTGAAGTAACCAATTCTCCCCAATTGCAGACTACAAAAAAGAGGCTTTTATAATATTTTGGCATTTGTTAGTTTTAAGTTGTAGAATAAATTGGTAGGTTTAAAGGGCTCAGAATGACACATTAGTTTCTATCAACACAGATAAAATATTTAGAACAGATTAAAGTCTGTATTTTTTTCATTATAATCTTATGCAAAGTGTCTGAAATGAAGATTTACTGTCTTGCTCTGTTATAAAGCGAACAAGTTCCTGAACATCTCACCGTTTGAAATCATATCCTCTACTTCCGATTTAGATCCAAACTTAAAGCAGGCTTTCAGATTCATAGACTACTTTGGCATTTTGTCACCCCAAATCCTTACATTCAGTAGTGGGAAAAGTCTAATGAACAGTGTGCCAGAATGTTAATTATTTTTGATGGACACAGCCTCTAGTCATTCAAATTCAAAAGCAAACAGGTGCCTGTATCTCAGTTTATGAACAGGTTACCATGCACTTCTGGATAGATTAGCCTCACTTCTGTACTGATGCCTATGAATATAAATTGGATGAAAAGACCGTTGTATTGCAGACCATGCGCTATTGAAAATAACATTTTCCTATTCCAGCCTCCTTTTTAATTTTAGTGCTAAGTCTAATTATTTTCAGAATCTCTCTTCTACATCCTTAAGGACTGCTGGTCTGTTAGTGGGAGGGATTGTGTCATTAAAACTTTTTTCCTTATAAATCAAGTTATTGGAAGGAGCTAGAGGAGCGTTTATTACTGAAGCTCTCTCAGCTCCCTCTAATGAGGTCAGAGAAGCTGAACTTGTTTTACATCTGGAACAGATAATGCTAATCGGCTGTTACTGAGCACAGCTTCAAGGTGACTGCTGTGTCCCAGTAAGTCTGTGTCATATTTGCACAGAGATAGATGTGGAACTACAACGCATTAAGAAAATGGAATGTATCATCCTAAATATTAATATTTTATGTTGATGACTCAATTACCTGTCATATCCTATAGGAACACTTTCACAAAGCAGACAGTGTGATACAGCATAGTTTTCCATTCACTTCATACTCAGTAAGACTGGGGCTCCTGTTTTCCATGGAAAAAACACTCAGATATGTTTGATGCTTTTTAGTGTATTTCTATTTTAAACCTATCAATGGATGACCTTATCTGCAGTTAAAGACAACATTTTATTCCCCCATTTCTCAATTCCCTTCCCAAAACTCTTACTAACTTAAAAAATAAGGACCTTCTAAACTGGTCTCAAGGTATTTAAATTCCATCTATGACTGTCAGTTGACTGCAAGGAAAGCTTCCAAAAATTATATGCAGCTTTATAAACGTGCAGAAGCTCGTAACCAGCCAAATTCCATTAAACATCATTTCCAGATCAGTGCAAAGGAGTATGATCAGACTAAAGCCTAGAAGCTAGTAAACTCATAACTCTAGCAACATGTATTTATACGCCCACATATACCTTTCTCGTGAAGCCTTTTACTTGATTTCTGAAACCTGCTCTCTGCCTGTCTTTCTCTCCAGTCTCTCCACATTCAATTTACCTTTATTGAGATCTCTATATTGCGATTTTGTTGCCAGACGACAGAATTGGTAACCAACACGCGCCTGAGCTTGTGATGCGGTCTTCCCCCTTCTTGATTCATACTTCTGAATCCATCTGGTCAGAATTAAAACTGCCTTAAAATAATCAGCACTGTGCCTCCTTGTGCAAAAGTTTAGGATGTGGCTGACAATGCATTACAGGATATTTCTGGAATACAAACAAGATTCAAAGCTGAGCTGAATTAAATCTTTTGCTTTCTTTTTATTAATTCTGTTTGACAACCAATTCCTGAAAATGATGACATGCAGCCTATACCGTATTTTGAATTTATATTGTATTCTTACAGCTTTGAACTTGAGTCCTCCAGCTAAGCGTTCAACTCATGCAATAGAAAAACCTAAAGAGATTTGCCTGGGAGCATTTCTGAGCATCTTTTGTCTGATGCCTTTAAGTTTTGGCATTTCCACAAATTTAAAAGTATGTTCCAGTGGACTTGCAGAAATAGCTGCTCTCCTGCCAGAACTTTTATAGGTTGCTATTCACTCAAATAGTAAAAAGGTTAATGGAGAAGAATTTGGAAACAAAGAAGTTACCTTCCCCCACTCCATTTAGTGTTGTTATACTGTTGTGCCAACTTCCAAGAACTGAGGACTATTGCAGTGACAGCTACAGAGTAAAGCTGAAGATCGTTGCCTGCTAGCATCATTAGATGAACTACAGTCTTAATACGAAAAGTAGAAGAGACTTCGTCTAGTCAACATATACATAAATCACATTATAAAGTGAAAGCCTGGTCATACTCCATGGGTCCCCTTTGCAGGATTAGCTCCCCTTGTGTGAACGATTGGGAAAAATAGCAGAAGGGGAGCAGGAAGAGCAGCAGGAGAGAACATGGGAGGCAGCAAAGGCCAGATACACTGTGGTGTGCATGTGCTATTAAAAACCCAAAAGAAACAGAATTTTTGCACTTAAAAGGTCTCTAATGATGTAGCAGTACACTGCCGATAATGGAAGAAAAATGTCGACCCATTACTAATGCAGCAAGACAATCTAAACCAACATCCTATCAAAGGCATTTTCATGAACAAGTACTATTCAGCATTCTAGCTTGAAAAAGTTCTCTGCAGCTGTATTGCTATTGTAACACTTTAGCTAGTTTAGTTTTTTTGTTGCTTTCCAAGCTGCCGCAAGTCTAAGAAAGAGTTTAATAGGTTTTCTTGAAATTAAGCAGCAGCATCTCAGAATTCTCCCTACTAGCATTTAAAACAGTCCAAGAAAAGACAGCATTTATTCTCAAGTCTCTAACCTTGACTCCACTATTCACTATATGGACATTAAATTCATTAAGTAGTTCCGAAACATGACATTTAATTTCACCATATATCTTAGCAGCTATCTAGAAATTCAGGAACTGGCTATAATTTTGCCTGTATTAACAGCTCAGCTGCGCAACGCCATTTACTTACTCTGTTCGAAAGAGCCAGAAAACAGTCCTCCAAAGACTCACCTTTACATCAAGTCATTTAGCATTCTTATATATGTTTTTATTTATATAGAGAGACAGTAACAGCAGCCTTCAAAGGATCCTTCCTTAATTGCTGTAGGCACACATATTCACAAGCAACAGCTAACAGAAAAGAAATGTCTCTATATGAAGACTTTCTTGGGTGTCTAATAACTGAACCTACTTCACTTTCAAATAATATCGGGCACTTTGTGTTGTAGGTCCAGTTTATTGCTATCGCTTATGACTTTAAGAGTAACTATGTTAGTTATCTTCTTGGTGGAGTTAGCTTTTCCCGTTTGTGAAGAGACCCCACATGCTCTGAGGATGCGATGGGTCTCACGGTCGAAACACACTGCATACCGGGCAGCTGCTTTTCCAAGGCAGAGCACAGCACAATAACCATGACAAAAGAAGCTGCTCAGCTGTATTTGTTACCTCATTTTTCAGTCTAAAGGGCAGAAGTGTAAGAGGTCCGTGGGCTGTCTCCATGATGAAGAACTTAAGCCTGCCCAGACAGAAGGTGGACACTGCATATCGATGTGTCAGCATCAGCTGGCACGTTTCACTGGCATGCCTTTTAAGCAGTCCTCAAGAAACCTCAGAATTGCTAAGGATACGCAAAATTAGTAGAAAGATGAATATTTAAAAGGACTAGAGAAACATGTTTTAGCATTCAGGGTTTGTCATAACCTAACATCATGATGCAGAATGTTATGATGAAGCTAGCGAGGGACTAGAATCAAAATCATCCACTATTAAGCTTTCCTGCATAGCCTAAGAAGATTCTCTGAAGAGTGATTTAAATCCCCTGCATAACTTTATTATCAAGAAGGTGATTTATTCAGATTGACTCCTCAATGTAAAAGCATATTTAACACATGAATCTATTCTATTTTAATTGAATGAGTTCAGTTGACACTGAAAAAAAAAGGGTAATGTTTTTAAGTTAGAACTTTAACAGAATGAATGAACTCCCATACTCTGTCTAGCTTAGCTCTACCTTATCTCCACTCTTCACATTGCTTCAAGGTCAAGATCACAAAGCTGAAGTTCTTGAAGTTAAGACAGTCTATCACGTAACCTTATGGAAAAGTTTTGATTTAGTTAGTACATCCAAAACTCATTATGCTAAAACCAAAGTCTGTTTTGCAAGTTAAAAAGCAATTTCAAATTCGGAAACATTGTGCCCAATAAGCCTAAAATGGATTGCCACATTGTTGAAAATCAGGAGCATGTTTTTAATGTGCATGCTGTTGTTTCCCCAGTGCAGCAAAAATAAAGAAAAGTGACATTTTTAAAAGGCAGTTAGGGCTTATTCATTTAGGGATAATAGTTTGTAATAACTCCAGCTGCTCTTCTAAGTGCATATTCCATATCAAGATGCACTGTCATGGATTTTGCTAAAACACAAGAGATCTAGCGAAGAACAAGGTACTACAAGCCAGAATTCTGCTTTCTCGATTTTGCAGTAGTTTCACCCTGTGGACAAGTGATTGTAAAATGCATGTTGTAGATCTCTCTCTGTTCTTGGAGTGGGAGAACTGGAAGCACAAGCCATCTAGACTTGGTAACAGCAGCAAGCCACCAACTGTGGGATTTCCCAGTTTCCAGTCAGGAATCAAGCTATTATCCCACATTAGGAAACAGGACAGAAGAATGTGTTTTGCTTTTGTGGCATATAGATATTCCTTTTTTTTTTCCAGATGCCTATTTATGAAGTCACCTTTCCTTCTGCAGGTAGTCCTCCCAGGTCCCCAGAACTAGTTTCCAGGAAACCGCTGGTGCTGATGTAAGTTACTTAAGCAAAGGAAAAAATAGCTAAGTGAGGATATACAAACCTTCTCACCATCTTCCATAAAACTCCAGCTTTCAAATAAAGCTGAGTTGTGTAGTTCCATCAGGTTTGACTGGAAGGGAATCTGGACCAGAAAAGCAAAATTGTCTTGGGATTGGGGGGCGCAGGGAAGGTACAAAGGTGATACAACTACTTTTACTTTAGTATTTGAAGGGGTTTAGCATACTTTGAGATAGCTTAGCTAAAAGGATGCTTGCAAAAAAAAAAAAAGTCTCACCAATTTACAGACATATGCCATTTGGGTCAACTGGCAGTAAGATGGGCTCCTGCCTGGTTTACCCCTAAGAGGCAAGTGGTGGACAAGTGAAAGAAAAGAGCATCTTAAAGCAATAGAATCATAGAATGGTTTGGGTTGGAAGGGACCTTAAAGATTACCTAGTTCCAACCCCCCTGCCCTGGGCAGGGACACCGCCCACTAGACCAGGCTGCTCAAAGCCCCATCCAGCCTGGCCTTGAACACTTCCAGGGATGGGGCATCCACAGCTTCCCTGGGCAACCTGTTCCAGTGCCTCACCACCCTCACAATAAAGAATTTCTTCCTAATATCCAATCTAAATCTCCCCTCTTTCAGTTTAAAACCGTTACCCCTCGTCCTATCGCTTCACTCCCTGATAAAGAGTCCCTCCCCATCTCTCCTGTAGGCCCCCTTCGGGTACTGGAAGGCTTCTATAAGGTCTCCCTGGAGCCTTCTCTTCTCCAGGCTGAACAACCCCAACTCTCTCAGCCTGTCCTCATCACTAAATTTAAGGCAAGCAGGCATGTGTTGGTACCTCTGATAGGCCCAGCCAAGATTCAGACACTTCTCAGATTAGAGTTCAGAACGACATTCCATTGGACAGCCTTCCTTACGGCTGCTTGTAAATAGAGCTGGCACACCTTTACTCAGGAAAAATGGGGAGACTGTAGCTGTTCATGTTTGTAAAGCTGTTCCAGGCACAAATCCACCCCAGAGAAACTAAGGTGACTGTGGGCAAAGACCATGAGGAAGGAACTGCAAAATGAGCCAGAACATTTTTCCAGTGCTTACCTTTGCATAGGAGCTACTTAGCACAGTAAAAATACAGAGCAGCTACCCAGGCTAAGCAAAGCCATCTGCAGTCTTACCCTCCTCCTGGCCTAACCAGAGGTTGGTCTGGCAGCTAAGTCAGTTCACTGAGTCGTCTTTTAATGAGCATCAATTGAGGGATATTAATTATACAAGCTTTCAGGTTCTATATTAACTGGGGCCAGCCAAGCCTTTCAGCAAACTGTAACAGGTAAAAAGTTCTGTGTGGAAAATGCCGAGCAGCTTTGAACACCCAGCAGATGGTGCTGTGAGGTTCTGTGCTTCACTCATTGCATTTTGATTTTCATGTTTAGCTCGCACTTTATGTTATGCCAGACACCTCTGTATTGTATGATAGCACTGTTACTCAAACAAATTGGGCTGAGCAAACTGTTCGTACAGTGCACAAGCATTCAAAGACACAGCAAAGCCAGATCCCTGCACCAGATACTAGTTTTCTAGAAGTCTTCACAGAATCAGGCAGACTGCAGAAATAAGCTGTCACCACCAGTCCTTTTTGCCTGCACTGTTCATCCAGGCTAAGTACTATTGCTTTTGTGGTCACCTTAGGCAAGGACAAAGAAAGGTTAACAGCTAAAGCAAGCTCTACTGTAGCAAGGTAACATACTGATGATTTCCAACTTCAAAATTATGCATCTAAACAAATCTGACATCACATTAAGTCTCATAAAGGACCTATTACTTTAGCAGCTTACTCCTGTGTGCTTAAACAGGCCGCAGCATTTTGCTTAGGCCAAAGTTTCATTTTAATCTCTTTTTCACAGGGTTCTGGCACGCACCCCCTGCCAAAATATTTCTGCTGTCTATCCAATAGGATCTGCTTCCCAGCCTCTTCTACAAACCACTTGACACACTTGCTTCTGTTTTGGGCATCCTTCACAACTCTGCCTATTAAAGAAGTGAAGGATCTGATGCAGTCTCTTGAGTGCAGAACTTGGACAATTAAGTGTTTCCCAAGAAATTAGTTACAAGTTAAATAGGACAACTACAGACATGCTCACTTTCTGAACATAGTTCATGACATCATCCGTTTGCCCGCTGCCCAAATAAGCTTTCTTTACATTGTTAGAAACTAGTATTACCTGAGTACAGGAACAAGGGATTTTTTAAGTTTTGATGCTTTTCAAATTGATAAGTAGAAAATAAGCAATATGAATTCACCAACAGCCAGGGAATTGTCTTTTTGTGTAAGTTACCCCATTTAGAGAAGCCTGAGGTGTCAATTCAGTAACAGAGGAAGCTGCTTTAAACAGATCAACTGCTAGGACTAGTTATCCTGAATAACTAACTGATCTCAGCATACAGATTACCTTCAAGTATTCAGGCATGCCAGTCTTGCCCTTTGTACTGTTAAAGGAGAAGCTGCTACCCGAGTGTTTACACACCATTCAAGGAGTTGCACACACACCATCCCAGTCTTTAACTGCCCAGACCAGCATCCCTCCACAGCAGGTGACCCCAGGGAGCTGATGAGTGCATCTTCCCACTCCTCACACTCACTCACTCTCAGGTGCATTCCCTCCTCCTTCAAGGAGGCTCAAGGTTTCCCACAGTAGAGTCTCAGGCATCAGATTTTATAAAAATAAGTAATTTAACTGAAAGAAAGGTACAGCAGCAAGGTCAGCCCAGGCTGAGTGCCTCCAAAAGGGAGGAACCTCAAACAAAGAAATCCCTGGGCAACTATACCCTTGTGATCTATAGACCCACCCCTCACACACTGCTCATGTGTCTTTTACTCCAACAGTGATTTTTGTTTTGGGGTCTTCTAACACCTTATTGGATTCCTCTTCTGTGCCCATGCAGGCCGTTGACTGCTCTTATCTTGCTGGTTTGCAGTCTCTGATGACAGTTGTAGCCTCCTTATCTTCTGGTTTAGAATTCTTGTGCACCTGCATTCATTGGCAGAACATGGGGAACTGAAAAGTCCCAGACTTAGGGAAAACACTACCAAAACATCAGCGTTATTGACATTTTCCTCATACTAAAAGATTAAACAGAGAGCTGTACCAGCTGCCAGGAAAATTACTAAGAAAATTAACTCTATTGCAGCCTAAAGGCTTCAGCAAATCTAGCTATTCATGCTAAGTAAAGCTAAGCAAACAGCATAAATCACACCACATTATAACCCTAAGTAATTTATTCTAATTAAAACTTAAGCTGAACTAATATCTCCCAACAGTAGAGACTGCATGTTGTATCAGAGTAGTTTCACTGTGACCAAGAGGTGACAACCTAGCAGCCCGCTACCCAGTGTTTGTACAGATGCTTGGAGCAGCAAGTACTGACAGAGGAACACGACATGGGTCTCAGCTGCAAGTGCAAAGTTTAATGGTACCAGATTATCTCCAGCCATCAACTCCCACAACAAACCAAACGGAACCAACCAAACAAGGCACAGAAGCTTTAGAAGCTTCACAGCAAGAACAGAAGGTTCCTCCCTGCCCCAACAGCCATCCACTATTAAGACTCCAGATCAAGCACAGTGAAAGCCAGAGAGACAAGACATTCCTGCCTTCTGTCCCCCTGAGGGAGGAAGCATCACATGCTGTTCAACTGCTTGTGAGGATACAGGACCACAGTACCTCACCGTGCTCTCAGGCAGTTCTCAGAGCACAGCATCATCACTTGAAAGACTTACCCAGCTTAGCCTGCTAGTGCTGGTCAGGTAATTCAGAAACAGTGAGCCAAATCCAGTTCAGATTAGCACACATTTAAGAGGGTTTGTTTTTCTGACATAATACCAGAAGTGTTGAATATTTCCAAAAGACAGCTGGAAGTCAGACATCAGTAACTGCAATGAGTGATGCTCTTCTCTCCTCACTTATGCCTACAAATTCCACCTGCTCCCTTGGGGTACCATCGGTTGTGCTACAGTTGTGATGACCTGGCTTACAGAGCCAAAATGGAACATTTTCTGAGCTTGTTTTCTCTCAGGAGAGCAGGATTTAGCAATATCCGTTTCAACCTTTCAAGTCAACAAGCTGACACTGAGCCAGAGCCTAAGGAATAAAAATTTGAATGCCCAGGAAGTACAGCCTGTGTAGCCATGTTGCTCACCTGCCTCTATAGCCATAGAGGGGTTCCTCCCAAGTTCCCTGAAGTTACTTCCCCTCCCACATTATTATTTAATCCTTAGAAACCAAGAGCCAGACTCTAGAGCATCATTATTTATTGTTCTTTTTAGGGAGTACAAAGGAAGCTTTACAAAAAGATGGCCAGTAGTCATTACCACAGTGAATTTTGTTATAACTTAATTCACTGTAAATTGAAACCTGCAGGCAGGTATAAACTGTAAGAGACAAAATGCTCTTCCAAATCACTCAGCAAGAGATGCCTCACTACAGCTTGAACACATTCCAGTATAGCCCCATGATCTGTCACTTTGACTACTTCCAGGACATATCCAGGAATAAGAACCTTAAACCCGTCCGGCAGCTCTGCAACTGATATGGCTGCTTAAACAGTTGAGAACAAACCTGTTCTTCCTGCTTTACAGGAAAAGTAGATGAATACAGCAAACCACAACTCTGAAGTGATACAGAAGGGACAAAGATGCAGTTGAGGACTGCTGGCCAGATAAAGAATAGTCTGTCATTTGAAGTAAGCATTTAAAGAAGTATTTTTGGTATACAGTGTTCTTTGTCAAGTGGAACTCCATGCTTCCCTCTTCCCCACCAAAGGGGTGGAGTGTTAGTGGAAAAGGGGAGCCACGTAAAACTTCATAATTGGTGACATTTTATAAGAATATTCAGACTTCTGATCTGTAAGCCAGAAGGTAAGGTGTCTAACTTAGTCCTTCAGCTGGGAGACTTCATGGAGGTATGCACCAAGCATCTTCACTCCCTGGATGTAGTTGTACCTGGAAAGAAGATAGCTTCCATTAGCATTGTCTTAGTTTGAGCTGTATTCCCAGCAGCTGTGCTTTCTGCAGTATCACTCCTATGCACACAACAGACACTACAGGCGTTACTGCTGCAGGCAACAGACACCACTCCAAACCTCCCTCCATCTCCCTGAGCAAGAGAGAAATGCTGCCCTTGGGGCAGAGGGTAGCCAAGCTTGGCTATAAGAAGTATAAATACTGCTTCTGGTTTCAAGTGTATAAAACCAGCAGCAGTAATGAGATCAAGATTCAGCTACAGATTAGTTACCCAAGCAGTCATTCTCTGCTAGAGAAAAGTGGCACTTTGCCTTCTAGAGAAAAAAAAGAAAAGAACTGTATGAATTCTTCCTGGTCCTTTTCGTGATACATGCCAAGACCCACAGTATAGCTCAGCCTGGCACAGGGATAAATATTCTCTTACCTATTTAGCTTCTCATTTTGAGAGTGGGCGCCATCATCTGCAGCTCCAACAGGAAGCAGCATAACGTTCTTGCCTGTTGCTTCTTGAAAAGTAAGGGTAACAGGAATGCTTCCTCCCTCCCTCGTCAGGTCTGGTTCAACTCCAAAAACTAGAACGAAGTGATACTCTGGTCAGTTTGGAATTGTATTTGTTTTCTTTCCAATACAGATCCTTACGGCTGCTTAAGCAATCAAGTACCAACCACTTCTGTACCCTGTGCTGACAAAGTCTTGCTCTGTTTTAATCAGGCAGACTGCAGAGGTTGCAGAATTGTGGCATTTGCCCCCCAGATGGAGTACCATCACTTTCAGAGTTCAGTTACACAAATAACACTTCTTCTGAAAGCCTGTTTGTGCTCCAACACAGAAGTTCAGTTTGCCATAGTCGCCCTATGTAATCTGGTTGCTCTAGCATAACTGATTAAGTACACTAGGATGACTAAGTCTTGAGGGCTTTGGCTAAGCAAGTTATTTGAACTTACAGTCTCATCCTTGTGCAAAAGCAACACCATACCAATGAACTTGTTCCAATATAGGAGGAATTGAGCTTGACATCAACATTTTCCTTCCTGTACCTCAGACTCAAGTTTAAGGATTGCACTCGACATGCTTCATTACTTAGTCCGGCAAATGTGTTACTTAAGTGCAGAACATTAAATATTCTGCAAACTTGACCTCCTCATTTCTTGAAGTGCTGGAACAAGAGCTCTTTAGTCCTCCCAAAGCCAAGTGGAAAACTCACTGACCTGTCTTCATGGCCCTCCTACCAGCCAGGTAGTGGGGATGGTTGAAGTCTGACACCCAGGGTTTTCCACCATGGCCCAAGTATACTCTGAACTTGTTGGGGCTCTGCAGCTCTGCAAACTTCTTGCTCACGTAGTCTTCAACCTATAGGAAAGGTTAAACAGTCTTATCTACTGTTAGCATTTATATGAACACTGATAAAGACAGTGTACTAAAAGCATCTTAAGCACTTGCAGGTCACTACTACTGTGCAGCAACTTTTCTTATTACTATTATTTCATATTATTTCTATGTAACTCTGCTCTGAAGAGAGAATATCTCCTCTAAGCAAGGTAACAGTAAACTGCAGAACTGTTAGCCAATATATCAAACACTTTTGCTTTTGAATATGCACTTCTGGTAATCCAAGTGCCCTACAATTCAATTAGCATTTGGAGTTAAGAGAAACTGAATAACCAGGACACAACAGTCCAGTGTGGAACCATACAGCAATTCCCTAAATTATCTGAGTTGAGGTGCAGAACAGGGAAGATGGTAGCAAAGTAAATAAATGGAACTGCTTTAGAAACCAGAAGTACTCTTCCCCCAGGCACAGAGAAAAGGAGAAGCTTAGAGACACTGGTTGGTTTAGACTAATAATCCATCTCAACATACATGCTTTGTGACTTCTTCAGGAGTCATGTTTGGCACAAGCCTGATTGAGAACTTGCCAATCACTTTCCTAGGAATCACAGTCTTCGCTCCAGAGGCTGAGAAGGCTCCTTCGATTCCATGGAGAGACAGGGAAGGATATCTCCACCTATGCATAAGGATATCTCTCTGGAGAAGCAAAGGGAAAGATGCAAGATTACATAAAGTTTGAGTCCCCCAAAGTAATAATTTATTCAATTTAATAAAGAGTTTGCAAGAAACAGTGCTTTCTCCCATGGACAAATGCAGCTCATTCAAGACCATTCAGTTATAAACAGAAGCTGTTACTCCCATTAAGCACACATTTTGATACCAGAGCTGGGTTTTCAGCACCTTAAGAGATTCAGTAGCTCTAGTTTGGGTTTCTCCTAGTTCTAGGGAACTTACAGGACACAAGAAGTCTGCTTCTGACAAGGACACAAATACCACTTATAAGATACTCAAGCACAGTTTGTAGGGAGTGTATTGGAAGCTCTAGTCCCCACTGCCTCAAGTCAGGCAGGTGCCTCCATTACTGAGTCACTGAAGGTCACAAGTTTTCTAAAAGCCTCAACACTGTGCAGACCAAGGCACATAGTGTGCTCCTGCCATTTATATCAGTCACATTAAACTGGCTGAACTTTGGGTTCATTAAAGTGAGTCCTATTGCTTACCATTAGTAGGTCATTTCAGATACACTTCTACATTTCCTCCTTGTTGCCTTGGACACAGCTGTTCGCTACACTGGATACTGTGAATTCAACATATTTGTGTCCTGCATAGACAGCTACAGTACCTCAAACCTGAACTTCACCACAGGTTCAGGAGGCTTAGAAATTTTATGGGCTTTAATGTTAAGTTTGTTTTGCTCCAGGTACAACCTGCCTCTAATCTTCTCTCAAAGAGTTTAACTGTCATTGTTCAAAGCTTTCAAGGACATTGTTTCTCACCTGGAGATTACAGCCTTCTCTCCCGTATCTCTTTAGTCCTAAGATCCTTCTTGCATACATGCAGCTTAGTTAGAACTCCCTTCGTGAGTTAAGCTAGAATTTCAGTCTAGCCCTCTAGACTGAAAGCTGAGTGAACAGCTTTAGTTCAGTATCATACAAAGAGCATACTACCAGCTCCTTCTTATAAACAAGGTATATTTCATCTATTACTTCACAGGACGAGGCCAAACAAGGAAGCCTGTGTGCCCTTGGTTGATATAAACCTGAGCATGTAAAGACAAGGTTGATGATATAAAATTGTTACTTATGCCTATTTCAGTTGAGTCTGATGCCTTCTCCTGACAGTACTAGGACAGAAGACAGACCTACACATGTAAAGTTGTATTTTTACAACACTTGTTTCTGCTTTTTATGATGTATTTACATCTAGGGTGTAATGCTTTAAAATACCTTGCAAGACTCATTGCTGTTAAAAAGCATTCATTTGGAGAGCTCCCAGGATTAAGATCTGAGAAGTTCAGACATGAGTTTATTCAACTTGAGCCTGTTCAAAGATTTGGACTGCTGCCTAGTGCACGGCTACAAAACAGTCCTTGCTTGTCAGGTCTAGGAAGATGTTCAGTATGCCAACGTTAAGTTCATCACAGCTAGATCTCAAACTGTTCTCACACCTTATGAAAAGTCATCTCTGAGTAACTACTTTACTTCCGATAACCCACTGAACTTCCCACAGATGTAGGAGATCAGATGCTTTGTGTAGATGTGGTATCTGACCTCTGGAAAAGTGCTAGCAGTAAGAGAACAGCACTAGGTAGAGAAAGTTCTGTACAAGTTTAAAATGCTACTTATACATAGACTTAGGAACAAATTTGAAGTTGCCTAGACTGCTTACCCTAAACATAGGATAACCTAGATTAAGCATCTAACATTTTGCAGAGGAACTGCTAGTGTTCGGTATACAGTCAATTGTACAGTAGGTGAAATTAGCTTCAAGGCCTTCTCCACATATTAAAGACATCAGGTGAATGCCTACTAGATTACTTGGTGACTACACAAGTATGCACAGAAGCTTGTTTCTGTCTTCTACTAACATAGCTTTAACACAGCTAAGCAGGGTACAGAGAGAGGAGTACAGCATACCTTTGTATCATGCAATAGTTTTGTTGCTCCTACATCTTTTGCATATTCTTGCAGGTCAAAATCAATCTTCTCATACAGTGCCAGCTCCTCATCAGTAACAGGTGCCACTGCTTCATTAACACCTGGTATGAGGATTTTCCCTTTCTTGTCCACAAGAGAACCTGTAAACAAACAACTAATATCAGAATTCAACCAGAACAAGCAAGATGTCATGGCTGGGATCACTTTCCACTGAAAAGAGAAGTCTTTGCCTTCTGAAAACTCTGTAAAGGTAATGAAATTCTGACCTCCCAGAGGCCATTTCACTAGGCATGGAAGGCACTTACGGAATTTGCAGCAATCTAAAATGCACTTCTTTGCAACTGTATTTAATTCTACTGCTACATGTTTAGCTGGCTGTTTGAAGTCAGGATTCCCAAGGAGTTCAATAGGGCATCTGTAGAAGACTTTCCAGAAAAAAGCTGATTTAATTAACATACAAGTTTGCAGCAGGATTTTAAGGGAAGCTTAATTAGAGAACTTCTTGGCAAGACCTTCATCGTGTTTCTGTATCTAGTGCATCACCCCGTTTTATGCATACCTGGCAAGCACCATTTCATTGGTCATTGATTTGCTAAGTGTAAGCAGCCCTTAGGAACCCCCCCTCACAGCAAACTCACTCATGCTTTGATGGCTCTTACTCCCATTTAGATGCATTCAGTGAAACCTGCTTTTTCTTACCCATTAGAGTAATGAGATCTGTCATGGCCTCGTGTACTGACCCACCATAAACTCCAGAGTGAAGGTCTTTGTCACTACTTTCCACCTGGTTTGAAGTGAATTAAGATTCAGGTTAATTTTTAACATGACCATACTGTCAAATGCACAGACTTTTACCCTAGCTTTTTGCTGCATGTATGTTAAGAATGCATCATTTTTGAAGCCAGGCCCCTCAGTTGTAGCACATGAAAGCAGATACGCTTTTTATTGCTCTTTTTTTATTGCTCTGTGGAGTACAAGCCCCCCCAGTACTGACTGTCCCAGCCTTGGGGACTTCAGTAGTGACATCTCTTCCTGCACTCAAGGAAATATCTGGATGAAGATATCTGTGCCATGAGATAATCCTCCACTGAATGTGCTAGCTTATTTTGCCTCACACAGCTGAAAGCTATCCCTCCCACCCAAGTACCATATAGCATAGTAAAAGGAAGATGTTTACACAACTAGTAGAGACTGTTCCACTTAAGTAGTCGGTTCCACCTTTTCTGAATAGAAGGTACTGGCACAAAAGAGTTTGAGCTACCACTCTTCTCCAGCAGAAAATTCATGTTAATACTGGTTTTGCAATGTATTTTAGCACTTACCTCTATGAAGTAGTAGCAGATACCCCTCAACCCATAGGTGATACAAGGCTTCTTCTTGCCTAGCCAGTAGTTGTCAGAAATGCAAACGTAATCCACATCTTTGAAGAAGGTGTCTTGCTGAGCAAAAATCAGTTCATCAAGGCCTTCAGATCCCGATTCTTCCATACCCTCTAGGCAGAACTTAACGTTTACTGGAAACTCCTTCAGAAGCGAAAAACAAGAACAGATTAAGTATGTGAAAACATTGGACTCCTTCAGCAACCAGTGATTTTCATGTGTCATATGCAAAGCAGAAAAATGGACATTGGTAAGCTAGTTCCATGACAGCAGAATTTGTTAATTATACACACAGTATTAGCAAGTTTGGACTTCACTTACATTGAGAGCACTTACACCACCCTTCATTTGATGGAATTCAAATTTTTGACTAAGATCTAGAACAACTTATTCCCAATCCTCTTAACTGTGGGAAGGCAGCAGAAATTTGTTGCCAAAGGTAAGTCACAGGGCTAAGAAAACTAACATTAACCACAGAAATTGCATGCCACAGTACAAGAGTCAGAGCCACCCTGTCTATCCAGTCTACCATACTCTATGCCTAGACAGCACTTGAGAAGTATTAATTCTTCTCACAAGTAATAGCAACCTGTCTTGCAGTGTAAAGCAGACATTCTGAGATATTTCTGATTGGACTTCTTGAAGAAACACTGCAAAGCTCCAAGTTTAATGTTACTAAGTTAATCTCTTCTTAGAGCTCAGTGGCAGTGAGACACTAAGCTTTGTTAAAGGACAAACCAATTTGGCATCCTTACATGAACATGATCATACTTGATTATTCCTCCTGCTCAAGATGCCTGCATATGTATTTTCCTTCCTACACATCGCATTAAAGCAAAAATGTTTACAGTGTAATCTAAGCATCTACAAGACTAACTTGTCAGCAAGTCAACTCAACCCTACTGGGACAACAGGGAACTTACAGGACTACTGCATAGTTCCTTCAATCAGCTGAATAAGCAGGCTTGCCTCAAAGGTTTGTGGCTTGGATAATATTTATTGCTATGCTCAGCTATATGTAAAAAAGAAGGATAGATTTTGAGCACATACCTGGTTAGTTTGTTGATAAGCCTCCAAGGCATTCAGCCAGGCAAGCACTGGACCTTTATCATCTGTTGATCCTCGCCCATACAGCTTTCCTGTAGAAAGAAGATACAAATTAATCACTGTGGAAAAAATTAGGATGAAGCTTCAATCACCTCTTGCCTTCAGGAGAACACATCCTTTTGTATGATCTTTTTAGCCCTGCTTATATTAACTTTCATCTCTGATTCTTCTGAAGTAGCAGTTTTACATCCCACTTCATACACCCATGCAAGTGGGACAGGTACAGGACTGCAATAGTTCTCCCACTTAGAGCTAACCCACCTCTTCCCCCAGCTGCTCCCTGCATAGGAGTTGAACACAAGCCTGGAAAAGATGTAACTGCCTTGGGCTAAGTTGTTCCCATTCTTTCACAATAACATCACTTTCTACAAACACAGCAGAAAAGGTATAGGAACAAGCTACCTCATTTTAACAGAAACCAATATTAGCTTCAATTCAATAATTCTTTGTTTGAAGAGTAAGACTTTAGTAGCTAGTGATCAATCACTTCTCTGGATTCTCCAGATAAGTGTGAATGTCCCCAGAAAGGCCTTTAGTCAAAGGCAAGTTTTATAGGCTACAGGGAAGCCCCAGGAAAGGTAGCACATGGGATCACAGTAGAGGCACGTATTGCTGCAACTCAGAGCAGTGGCTACAATCCCTAAGCATTAGGTGTAACCACAGTGACTGAACAAAACAGACAGCTTGCAAGGTAAGAAGACATTGATAAATATGCCTTTTACACTGCCAGGCTGCACAGAGATAAGACAGAGCCTAAGGCAAGTCTAGCTCTTGCTATCAGGTGAAATAATCCAACTTAGTAACATGGACTCTGATGCCTATGACCAAGCATCCAAGTAGAAATACTAATTACCACAGATACTTCTTTTCTTAGCAATGATTAACAATTATGCAATAAGAATGGTTTATGTCCTTCTATTTGTATGACCTTTGACGCTCAACACTGAGCAAATGAAACAAGGAAGAGGCTGTTGGTAGCACCATCTTTAAATAGAAAAGAAAGTTTTAGTCTCCTCTTGGCTACTGGGAATGTGTTGTTTCAACAGGAGTTACTGCACAATTTCTTCATGCCCATTTATGGGAGAAGGACATTTGTCTGGGCACTAACTCTAAAACACAGCTTCTGCAGTACTCATTGTAGTATTGTATGCAAAACCACAACAGCAATCCAGGGAGGCTGCTGCACCACGCATAAAGAAGCTGTGTTGTGTTCGTCCCCCACAGTAGTTCAAAATCCCTGCAGTCTGACATGACCTTACAGGCTGCAAATTGTGAACAGCACAAGAAACTAGTTTTAGAAAGCTTTCTGGCAACAAACTGCTACCATGGAAGGCAGCAGTTAAGACTTTGCTCTAGCTACAAGGCAGATAACATGCAAGTAGAGTCTAGACTATCAGAAAAGGAAACAAACCCTGACAGCAGCTGAGATTTTGCAGCTCTACTTGTTTACCATTTCCCCTCCTGCATCTTTTATGTCAACAGTATTAAATAAACACCCATGTCCATTCTTACTGTCCTTCCCCTGTTCAATCAAGGGTACAACTGCAGAGCAGCTGAGAAATACAACACTTGTTAAAGAAATGCTCATCACTTTGTGAAGTCCACTGCTCTTACCTTCTCTTTCTACCAGCGTGAAGGGCTCGCTATCCCAGCCATCCTCTAGTGCTGCTGGCTGAACATCCAGGTGACCATATACACACACCGTCTTTTTCTGTGGATCTGAGCCAAGTGTTCCCAACACAATTGGTGGTAGTGGGATCTCTGATCCATCAGGCAGCTAGAAATAGGAGGCAAGTAGTTTTATTCAAATGTAGAATGTCAGTGGCTCATTTTTATCAGATGAATTAATTACTTTAACATCACAGAGATTCTGCGGTTATGGGCATAGACAGCTAACAAAACTAAGCTACTTAAACTGATTACCAGAAGCAATGTGCCAATGACGGCATGACAGCACCATGCCAATAAGTTTCCTGACAAGTCCCAGTAATAGTCAAAATGTTCCAAGCCACTCAGAACTATTAGCTTTAAACTAACAATCCTACATCAGATTTTAGCAGAGCAAGCTGTCTGCATGCCAAACTGCCATATCTAATGCTGACCTAAGCAGAGGTGATAAACTCCATTCAATATTGCATTCTACATTGCTTGTCACTGCCCTTTCATCCTGTCCATAGTATAGTGCTCTAGTCAAAAATTTCCTGACAGTGGTATCACTGAATGTAACATGTGCCTATACCCAAATAAGATCCGCATAACAGCTGTATTTCTCTGTACCAGCCTATGCTGTAAAGCAAAGGGCAGGGCAGTGCTGATGAACTTAGTTCAAGAGTTGAACTTTTCTTAGTCCTTTGGAATACCCCATAAGCAATTATCACACGGTCTTCTCAGTCAGCATGTATTTCCCTTCCAGTGAATACATACTCCTAGACACTGGTCAGCAGATCAAGATCAGCTTTGATTTTGGCTCATATGGGCTCCAAGCTCCAATTTTTTATCAACAGATTACATGGTCCTTGGCCAGCTGCAGCTCTAAGTGATTAAAGCATTATTGCAACAATTTACACTTACAGTAATCAGTACACAGTACAAACTGCTGTACAGAGTAAACTAAGATCAGACAAGTTTGCCAGTTGCTTTACATTGTCTTTCATTGATACAGCAGCAATGTACATAATACAGACTAGTTTTGTCTATACATAATATAAAACTCAATACTAAAATTAATTTCAATCCAGTGCAAGAGTTCTCTAAATAGAAATGTTACTTGTAATAAACTCCGTAAAATATGTTCTTGCCCCCAAAAAGTTACACTGATGAAAGGAAAAGTTTGTCTCTGAATTAATTGAAACACTTCTGATGGAATTTTAGGCTGTAGGTAGTAGCAGAACTAGAATTATCCTAGATTCCCTCCCAAGAGGGCACACGAAGTCAGCTACTTCCCTACTGGGACCTCTAGCAGTACAAACAAGTGTATTCCAGTTGCCAAAAGCAAGAACTGCTCAGAGGGTCCCAATACACACAGGTTTCACTCCACAATCATTAGCACAAATTAAAATGACAATCTTCTAAAACCAGCAAACACTCCAGTACAACAGGATTTTGAATGCCACTATCCAAATGCTAGTCTAACAATTTTGGTACAGGTTTTATTCTGTGACATGTGGTGACTAGGCACTTCGAAGGAGAAGCATATCAAGTGGATGCTTCCCTAGGATGAGGTTATCATTATCATAAGCACACTCATTTCTCAGGTGAAGAAAAGCAGTCCAGATAGCTGAAAAGGAGGGGACTCATCCTATTAAGGATCCTTCTCTATCTGGTAAGGGAGCAGTGCAATCTTGTGACAAACGTAACATTTCTGGAAGAGCCTAACAGTCTTTTGGAAGCCTTATTGAAACTTCAGTAAGTATCTTAACAGTCCATGGGGTCTAAGATCCAACACCAGCCTGCTGTTAAAAGTGTCTAACATTTTTATTTGCAGGTGCTCTGTTCATGTTCAGTTAGAAGAGTATTTAAAATACATGTAATACACAGTCTAAAGTGTAATGCAACATGCTTAACTGATCTGGACCCCAAGGTTTGCTATAAACAAAAGTTTTAACAGGAAGTTCAGCCTGTGTGACAAGAAAGACATTATCCTACACCCCAACCAGCTACTGCCTTTCTAAACCACTACCCACAAGACCCTTGTGCGGTGCTCCTGACCAGAAGACCATCAGACATCAAGGAATTAGTGGTCCACATAGTTAGCCTGAGTACACCCAAGCCTGTGCTGTGCTATGCTGTGCACACAGCTTCACCTTCCTGCCTGTATTGTGCTGTACAAATCCTTGGGCTGCAGCATAAACTTAGCCAGTTGACTGTAGTTCACAGGCAGCTCCCACTTGGTACTGGCGATTACACCACCTGCACGTCCTTGTCTTTATCTAAAAAAGTGCAGCAAGAAGTTATCATGTAAATATTCCTTTTGTTTGGCAGCAGAATTGAACAGCTTGAATAAATGAAATGGAATAACATTTCCACAAGTAGGATCTGCACAGCATGCTGCACACTGATTGGATGCCCACTAGATGCTACATAGCTTGGGGTTCCAGCATCTGAAGAGACATGATTATCTATACTAGCCTCTTCCTTTATAGTGGTAGCTCCAATAAGCAGCATTTTAAAATTATACTTTATGGAGTCTAAGTGCCTTTCTTACTGGGATCATAAGAAGCCAACACCTCCTAGTGCAAAACACCTTCTCTTCTAAAGAGAATTTTTCTAATAAGCTGACACAGAGATGCTCACATACCTTTTGTTTCCCAATATCCATAAGCTGGGTTGTGCCTCCCAGTCGCTCAATATCCTTTGCAGCAACCTCCATCATGCGTCTGATTTCAGCCCTCTTCTCTGGCCATGCTGACACACTCTGGATTGCCACCCACTCAGCCAGCCGCTACAGAAAGACAGAAAAGTCGGAGGTTTTCCTACAAATTAATTATGGCATGGGAGGCACTATACAAATACAATACCTTGCATTTCAACTAATACCGTCTTAGTCAAGCTTAAACTCGAGGCAAATCAGCTCTGTCCTCTACTCAAAGGTGTACTCTAACCATTAATGTTACACTCAAAAGCTCTCTAAAACCTCACTTTCCTACAGGTGCCCCTGCAGTGTAGCATAAAGTCTATAGATGCATAAGGTAAGCTTAAGAGTATGACAGCTTGTGCATACTGTGCCTTTCTGATTGCTGTTCTTTAAGTATCCAGAACCAGCTAATGTCCTTCAGGCTTCTCAGAAAGGCCTCCTTAGCTTTTTCCCCCGCATGTGAGATCAGTGAGAACAACTGGCAGAAGTCAAGCTGAACACTTGGCATAGTTCTTCCCTAGGAGTTTACAGTGCTATACCACCAATTCCTCCATAGGTGAAAGGGACTGCAATACAAGGTGCAATTAAATAGCAGGTTAAACAGCAAAGTAGAGAGGTAACTCTCCCTCTGTATCCAACACGAATAGTTCCATATGAAAAAGCTTTATTCCAGTATTGTTTGTATCTTTCTTTTCCAATCTCAGAAGGGGAAAGACGGTATAAAACTAGTTTGGCATTCAGGAAACAGTGTCAAACTTCTTGTGCCTCTAAATAAGGCACTGCTTGCACTATACAGTCATAGAGCATTTCCTAATAAATCTACCATGGAGATTTACATCTTTGCCTAAACTTAAGAAACAACGTTTTCTGGCTTGACTCAAACCAGTCATACCTGATGGCTGCTCCCCTCTCTCCCCAATTACTTGGCATTACTCTAGTATTGGGCCTATTATATAGGTGTAACAAGCAGCTTGAAGGTGACCACCTAACTTTTAATATCCCATAGCTGTTTGTGCTGCAGGACAAAACTCAATGAAAACTTACCTGAATATAGAGGTCCTGGTGTTCATCAATGTACTTAAAGAGGGTTTCGAGAGCCGACATTTTCTGACCGGAATGGTGTTGCTGAAGATTCTGTGACAGAAAAATGATTTAGTCTTCACAGGTTTAAGAAGCAACAGTCAGTTGTAGTGTGCTATAGGCTTGAATGATAGTAGCTAGGTCCAAGCAAGCAGTACACTTCTGAGTTCTACAAAGCAGTCAGCTTAAAAACTTACGTTTTCTTCAGCTTTAAGGTCCTAGCCTGCCACTCAGCCCTCCCAAAGAAGTCTGGAGTGAAGCCACAGCAACAGAAACCAACCCCAGCAAGCCATGAGCAAGTGGTCAGTGACTAGTTCACTTCCTTTTTTTTCCCCAGTTTCAACTGAAATTCATGTGAGAAAATCCAAGACCTCTCTCCTCCTTAGTTTTCTGCCTTCCTTACCAGTCCAAAGTCCATATTTAAAAGACATACTGTCCATTCAATCAACAATCCCAACAAGCCTAAACCTAGTTCTCAAGTTAGAACTAAAGAAACAGCACCTCCTCTAAGCCAGGAAAATAATGAGCTCTACAAATACACCTCTGAAATCCAACTGCCTGGACCATGAGGAAAAAACTCCAGTGTCTGTGTAATACACTGAACAAGCATGTTCAGCAGCAGCAACTGCTCTGATTCAGTATTTTGTTCAGTCAGCTTTATGCCAGATCCTTTAAGCCTTTCTTCCCCTTCTATGTGGAAGTCACAAGACAAATATGACAGTTGTTAAAACATTTGACTATTTGTCTTGGGATTTCTTGAACAGCTGACTACTCCACAGAGCTGAAATTAATACTTTAAAGCTGCAGGTTGTTGCACACAACATACTGCGATATAGCGACATCCTGCCACCCCAAATCTACAAAAGACTTACAGAAAGTATTTTCTTTCAAGCACCGTTGTACTTACACAGATCACTGAAGTTTGACTTTCACTCACTAAAGATGGCTTGTATTTAATTTACAGCATCCATCATTTGGATAATGAGTTTTAAGCACCAATTAGAACAACCTGAAATTACCAGACAGTTTAAGTATTCTCCAATAGTCATGAATGGTAAAAAATTAACATCTTCAAAAGGACTATATAGACATAACCAAGTTAAAGCAACGCTTCTCACTAAAGCCTGGTTTTCCTGGAGAATCCACCATCCTCACATGCAGTTAGAGCTTAGGCATGATTCATCTGGAGCTTCTCAGAGAAGCCAGCACACTGGGCATCTGATCCTTCCCTTCACTCAACCAGTCCCTATAGCAACATCAGGGCTTCAGCTTCACATCACAGACACAAAATACAACATATTACATGGAGGATAATATTCTGTCCAACACAAACAAGATCTGAACTACTTGCTAAGTCAGGGACTACTAAGTATTGCCTTACACATAGTTAAATATTCTTAAAAATTAGAGAGGCATTGAATCACCCAAGTCTCACTGTAGAGCTGCAAAGAAGTGTGCTCCAGAGACCTTCAAACTTGGAAAACCAAGTGTTACTTACTGCACAGCACAGGGCTGGATATTACTTCCCCTTTCCCCTTAAAAACCAGAGCTAGAACTCCCTACAGGTACTTCAGACCGGAGAACTGAATCCTTCCCACCCATGTGGAAACGGCTCCACAGTTCTAGCTCTTCCCAGCACTAGAGCAGCTGGATTATGAAATAAAGTAACAACCGAAGGAGCAAAGTACTTTGTGCACTATGACCACTCTGCCCTCCTTACCAGCAGGCAGGACAGAGCATTTAAGCAGGCCAGGAGAGGTCTGCAGCCACCACAGAGCGCTCGCCACCCCCCACAAGCCCCTAAAAGCAGCACCACACAGCCCCCTGCCCACACCACAGGCCCTGCCCTTCGGGCTGAGGCGGACTCAAAGGCCAAATTCGGGACTTCAGAAGGTTTTGCATCAGAAGGGAACGTTCACCGCGGCCCCACAGCTCTCAGGTAGCCCTCAGGCCGGGAGGAGGCTGACAGGGAGAGAGGACAGGCATGGGGCAGGGGACGGGGAGCAGCGGCAAGTTCCTTCCGAGGAGCGGCCACGGCTGGGAGAGCTGGCCGGGCCGCCACACGAGCCGCTTCCTACGGCGGGACACCGGGCAAGGCCCGGCACCCTCCGACGCCTTCCCGCAAGGCCGCGCCGCGGAGGCAGGCGGAGGCAGCCGCCGGCGGGGGCCAGGGCGGGCCAAGCGCGGCCCTGCNCCCCCCCGCGCCGCGGTGGCCAATCCGCGGGCAAGGAGAGGGCGGGCCGGCGTGTAGGGGCGGGGCTTGTCGCGATAAGGGGCGGTGCCGTCCTGCTTGGGGACGGGGCTCTGCCGGCGGCCCCGGCGGGATGCGGGCGTGACCGTGGCTGTCGTGCGTGGGGCATCAGCGGGGGGTGGGCAGGCGGTGGCGGCCTTCCCGCACTGCAGTGAAACGTGGGGAGTGACGGGCGTTAAACAGTGCGAGGGAAATATGAGAAATAGTAATGGTAATGAGGGGGAATGTAATAGGGGCGAATATGATATGAGAGAAATTTGGGAGATGTTGGACAGAGCCTGCCTGGACAACTGGTTAGAATCATAGAATCGTCGAGGTTGGAAAAGACCTTTCAGATCATCGAGTCCAAAAATCAACTTAACACTGCCAAAGACACCACTAAACCATGTCCCTCAGCACCATGTCTACCTGTCTTTTAAATACCTTCAGGGATGATGATTCCACCGCTTCCCTGGGCAGCCTCTTCCAATGCTTGATAACGCTTTCAGTGAAGACATTTTTCCTAATATCCAATCTAAACCCCCCCAGAGCAACTTGAGGCTGTTTCCTTTTGTCCTATTGCCTGTTACCTGGAAGAAAAGACTAACCCCCACCTTGCTACACCCTCCTTTGAGGTAGCTGTAGAGAGCGATAAGGTCTCCCCTCAGCCTCCTTTTCTCCAGGCTAAACAACCCCAGCTCCCTCAGCCGCTCTTCATAAGACTTGCTCTCCAGACCCCTCACCAGCTTCGTTGCCCTTCTCTGGACCCGCTCCAGCACCTCAGTGTCCTTCTCGTAGTGAAGGGCCTAAANGCACTTGGCCTTGTTGAACCTCATATCATTGGCCTCATTGATCCAGCCTGTCCAGGTCCCTCTGTAGAGACAAATCAAATTATTCCAATCAAAGATGGGAGTATCCTTTCAACCTTCCTACATTTGTGGTTTAGATAGATTAGATAGATTTGGGTAGATTTTAGATGTGGTTTAGATAGATTAGAAAAGGAAAGTGTAGTGTGACCAGTAAGATGCAAACATGAAGAGTTTTCTCAGCTCCTAATAATGGCAGAAAGGCATCAAGTCATTCCACGTGCAGAAACATAAAAGTTCAGTTGAGGCTTGCTGTTACCCTGAGCCTGACCGAAGTGAAACAAGGCCTTATAAGATGAGAAATGCTGATGCTGCCCCTGATCATGAGTAACTGAATAGCTACGTATAGCTGTTAGCCATGTATGGATATAATAATTCAGAAATTCACATCGTTTCATAGACATTCTTAAAAGAACTGTAAAAATGGTGGTTGGCCCCCGGCTGTAGTAAAAGTATTTGTTAGCTGAGTTACTGAGGGAGGTTCACCACTCAGTGAAACCTGTTGGGCAGTGCGGTTTTCATTGCCAGAAATATTAGGAAATGTGCCAATAAAATTTGCTGAGGGTATAAAGCCAGGATGTGGAGTCAGGGCAGAGAAGAAAAATTATGACCCTGAGGATCGCAGAAATTTAGTAGCTGGTAGCTCCTCATTTGGAAATGAGAGAGAAGCAGCAGGGCATACTAACTGGTCACAGGAGGTCCATCAGCTACCAGGAACTGCCATGGGAAAGAACAACATAATTTGGGAGCTCAGAGGGTGGTGGCTGGGCGTGAGGTACGTGCTAGGACCTTGAACAGGGCTGTGGTGAGTGTTGTCCCACCTGGGCTGCTGGGTACAGCTCCAGCCACCCATGGACGATGAGCTGGAACCGCAACAGAAGGTCTCTGGTGGTCTGCTTGGATGGTCAGAGAAACAAAGAGTCTCTGAGCTTGTGGAATGACATGGTTGCAAGCACTCTTTACGCTGGGGTTAATGCACAAGAAGGAGGAAAATAGCTACTGATAGTGGCTGTAAGGGCCGGAGGATGTCTGTTCCCCCTGCAGGTCTGGCTGCCTGGGACAGGGGCCAGACAGGGATGGGGCAGCGAGGGCTGCCCTGTCCAACTAGTGATGGCGGGGAGTGACTCCAAGGGCTGCCCGCAGCTCCCACCCCATCATCACAGCCCTGCCTGGCCTGGCCATGGGCCATGTTGAGCTGGGGATTCACAGGCTGACCCAGCCTTAGCCCATCCCCAGGGAGGTGTCCCATGTCCAGGGCACCAGCTGCTCCGGTGCCCCACAGCTGCCCTGCTCCTGTCTGGGGTGGTGGGATGGACCTGACAGACCCCCTTGGGCACCCGCCACCACTCCTGGCCCTGGCACCAGGACACCCGGCACAGCCCTGTGTTGGTGGAAGAGCAGATGGCAACATCAACTGCACATGGACAAATGTAGCTTAGAAACAGGAATAAAGTTTCTATCCCCGCTTACATTAGTGGAAAACTTGTGCAGGAGCAATAGGAAAGAAAAAGATAAAAAAAGAAGACGAAACTGCTTCTAAAAAGCAGTTTGTTGCATTTATGAAAGGTATTATGTGACATGACAAGGGATGATTCCTGGTGACCTCTTTCCATTCCCCTGTTCCTACATGGAAGTAATTTTTGGTACTTTTTTCCCACGTCCAAAATAAGCCCCACAAACCAAAAATACAAATCAAGGACACAAGCTGCAAAAAAAATGCCAACAAAACACATCAGGGAAACATACAGTGAAAATATTGTGTACTGTATTATCAGAGTTTTCTACAAGACTGTATTAATCTAAAATCCACAAAGGATTATGTGAAGAACAAACATGGAAACCACACACCGGCTTACTAAAGTGAAAACAACAAAAACTTTTTTGAAGGATAACAGGTCCAATTATCAGCTTTGAGGGCCTTGTAAATTGTCTTTAAATTTTGTTTCACAAGGCTGGTAGTTTGGAGGTGAAAAGAATATGTGCATACCTAAAAATCGTCTGAGAACTGAGGAGAAAAGAAGGGTAGGAAAAGACATATTTATCAGGAATGGTTTAAGGACAGAGGGTGACAAAGCAAGATACTTTATAAAGAAAATATAAGGATTCTTGGCCTTCCTTGGTCTAGGCAAAGCCACCACAGGCTCTATTTCTTTTTTTAAATATGTTCTCTATGAAGTAGTTTTGTTTAAAAAAAACATTCTCAGATTGCTTTTGAATGACGGGGGTGTAGCGTGTATGAGGCAGCAGAAACAACAGCGACTGAGTAGGTGAGGGACCTGAAACCGGGGCAGTGGTCTGAGGAGAGGACAACTGTGTGAAACCTTTTTGTGCGATGGAGCGGACTGAGAGCCACAGGCTGTGGGAGGCCGACAGAGATACCATTGCCTTAATATCTATGTCCATCCTTGATGAAAAATTGCATGCGAAATGATGAAACGGACCAGAAAGCTTCTATAGATGCCACAGTAAACGTGTGAAATGCCACTCTCATTTCTTTTTTCAAGTGGCAGTCGTGTCCCTATATGCAGGTGTATGGCATCTAAAAATCTCACATTGCTCAACTTCTTTGTCCTTTTTCCTAAGTTAGATAAATACACAACAGTTACTTTACTGCACTTTTGAGGGGAAAAAATTAAAAAGCATGAAAAGCTATAAATTAGTTGTCTTCAGCCTCTTTAATTTATCTTGCTGTTTCCTGCTCTGTCTTCCCCTTTTCCTCTTTATTTGTATGGTTCTGCCTAGGTGAGTCACAAGCCCACCTTTCTAAACACCGGGCGCTCACCCTACATTAGACTGAAAGGAACGATTATGTAGATGGACTTGCAGAACAATGCAGCTTCGTTGGATTTATTTGCTTTCCTGCACACAACAGTTTTTGGACTAGTGACAGTAAATTTAAATAGGCAGGTTGCAACTGATGTTTAAGGAATTCCTCACTGATTGCTTTAACCCCTTCTAAACTTAAGCGTGTCCTATTTATATCACCCCCATGTACATCCACCTATACGGACTTTTGACTCCATTAACATTGCTTATCTTAAATACACTAACCTGGGTAATGACTTGAAGACTTCAAGATAGCAATTTTTGCAGGGTCTTCCTTGCTTTCATACTTTCAAATGGACAAGAATTCTTCTTGTGGGCCTCCTCTTAGGCCCATGATCCTTGTGAATACCACATTACCGCTGTGTTAAAAAACATACTTCCACTCTTCTGGAGTCTGAAAGCCATTAAGATGCCATGAGATGTTCTTACTGAAAGCACACAACTAGCTTGTTGTATCTATAAGATTTATGTATGTCAACACCTTATACCAACCCTTCTTGGGTTTTGTACCCTCTCTGCAGATGTGCCTATTAACATATAGACTCTGTGGGATGAAGTCCATATCCCTCTGAGACACATCAGATTTTCTTCCAAACTAATTTCTGCTCTCCTCCTGATACAAGAAAGAGGTTAGAGATACTGACAAACTGGAACAAATTAGATATGGACAAACTGGATTGACTGGTAGCAGCAGGCCACCAAGGTCATTAGCTGGGCTGGAGAACATGGTGTATGGAAATGGCTAAGAGAGCTGGGGTGGTTCACCCTGAAGATGGGAAGGCCAAGTGGTATCAAATGGCTCTCTACTGCTAACTAAAGGAAGAGTGTAGAGGAGAGAGATCATGCTCAGAAGTACACAGCAAAATGGCAAGAAGCAAGAGTCACAAGTTGCAGCAAGAGAAATGCTGAGTAGGTATAAGGAAAAAAAATTGTCAGGGTGGAAGTGGCTGAGCCCTGGAACAAGTTGTCCAAGGGGCTGTGGAGTTTCCAGCCACGGAGACATTTACCAGGGAGCAGCAGGGCCTGGCCAAGGTGACCCAGCGAGGGTGACCCAGCACAGGGGAGCAGTCCCACAGCATCTGATCACAGCAGGCAGAGCCAGGGGCTGATGACAGGGTCCGTTGATAGCCCTGGACATGGCAAGCGGTGAGCCAGGTCCAGGGTCCAGTCAGAGAGTCCCATCAGGAGCAAAAGCAGATGGGGCTGGAGACCAGGCTGGAGGCAAGGGTGCAACATGTGTCCCAAGCCCACCCAGGGGACAGGGACAGGACTGGAAAAAAACAATGGCTCCCTGAAGCACTGCCAGCCCTGCCTGTCCCTGCCCAGCCCCAGGGGTCCCCTGCCACCCATGGACAGGACCCCGTCTCAGCCCCCCAGAGCCATCGGCTGCTGCCCCAGCAGGGCTAGTCTTCAGCTCCCCAAAGCCCTGCCCTTCCCAGCCATGGGTACCCCAAGCCCACACCACCCCTGGGGCCATGTCCTGGCCTGGCCTCAGCCCATCCAGAGGGATGGTGGGACAGGCCTTGGCTGGTGAGAGCATGCCCTGCCAGACCACCTGGGGAGTTCTCACTGCTGCTGGCCCCAGGCCCACAGGGAACCCTTGGACCACCCTGTGCCCTGGCAGTGGGGTCACCAAGAGACAACCTATCTACAAACAAAAATCTAGGGTCCACCCAGGAAGCAGGGTCAGAGCTTTGGGCAGGGTGCTGGACGGGGTGATCTCCAAAAATTCCTTCCAACAAAAACTAATCTGTTATTCCGGGAATCTAGAATCTGACCAGGCTTGAACAGAGCCTTAGAAGTCTTAGAAGAGATATCAGTCAACATTTGTTTTTTCAGCTTGGGTAAAGGTAGAATCCCATGTGAAAGCATGAGACTAAATTAATTTTTTTTACATTTAAAGGTAATTCATTTGAAATGTTTAAAGAGCTGTTGCAGCAAACAAAAGAGATCCCCAAACTCCTGGCCCAGTCGTTGATGCATTGAACCTTTCTGTAACTCTGGTAGCCCCTATATCAATAAGGTTGTGATTTTCCTGTTAAAAAACACACTCAAAAGCTTGTTGCGACTTCAAATCCTCCAGAGTCTTCTCAAAATACCAAAACTTGATTACTCTAAGCCTTCAGTAGTCACTAGCTGTTTAACTAAGCCAATTCTGGACACCATAGACCTTGAAATCTCTCATCTTGGGCACTAGATTTATCTGTAAACCATGAGAGCGTAAAGTAGAATACAAGGGTCTTGCTGTGCACTCCTGGATAACTCTTCACTCCTGTTTTCCTGGCTTTATACAAGGTGGCTTTGCCCATCCCTGTAAGTGCTATTTTGCTGAGTCTGTACACTATGTTGCAATCTGTGTTTTCCATGTCCTATTGTCAGGATGCAGCAGTGACCTGTTGGAAATGTCACTGTTAAGAACCCAGAATAAACCTGAAGACTGGCTAACCTGTCTGGAGGGCCAGAGAGACTGTCTCAAATTAGAGAGAGTGGCAGAAAGTCAGGCAAAAAGAAACTCTTCTAAATTTAATGTGCAGATTGCCCAAATATTAATGTGCTTTTGGCAGCATGCTCCACATTGCACTACCCCAGCGTTGCCCAGGAACAGGCAGCTTTCTATTTTGGGGGACTTAGGCTCAGAGAGGGCAGGTGCTGCTCCCTCTTCTGATTTTGAGGCACAGATGAAAGAACAGTGGCAGAGGCTGTTAGTAAATTTTTCTTCCCCAGCACCTTGGAGGACTGGCTCTGCATATCTTGGAAAGTCATTGAATAGGCCAGATTCCTTTGCTAAAGTGTTAGGCCAGCTGTGCCACTGCTCTAAAAAGAGTAAAAAAAGCACCTACGTCCCTTTGTTCAATGTCTGTTTTGCTGCCTAAGCGTCACTAATGCCCTCTGTGCTTCTGCCTGCTTGTCCTGATACTCTGCATTAATATCACAGAATCACAGAATGGTAGGGGTTGGAAGGGACCTCTGGAGAACCAACTCCTCTGGAGTCCAGCCCCCCGGCCAGAGCAGGGTCACCTAGAGCAGGTTGCACAGGAACGCGTCCAGGCAGGTTTTGAATGTCTCCAGAGACGGAGACTCCACCACCTCTCTGGGCAGCCTCAAAGGAAAGAAGTTCCTCCTCATGTTGAGATGGAACTTCCTATGTTTAAGTTTGTGCCCGATTATCTCTTGTCCTGTCACTGGGCACCACTGAAAAGAGCCTGGCCCCATCCTCCTGACACCCACCCTTGAAGTATTTATAAGCATGGGTAAGATCCCCCCTCAGTCACCTTTTTTCCACACTAAAAAGACCCAAGTGCCTCACCTTTTCTTCATAAGAGAGACGTTCTAGTCCCCTAATCATCTTTGTAGCCCTTTGCTGTACCCTCTCCAGCAGTTCCCTGTCCTTCTCAAACCGGGGAGCCCAGAACTGGACACAGTACTCCAGAATATAACAAGGCAGTGGCTCAAATGGGGACGGTGGGACTCATGTCATGCAACAAGCAAGTGTAAGAGATAGGCAAGCAAAGGGTCAATAGCCCAGCTAGGTGCGGCCTGACTGCAAATGAGAACCACAGCCCTTGGAGACTGCTTCAGTCCAGCACTTCTCTTTGGAATGACCACAGAGCCCGAATGCCAAAACATTTACCCTTTTGCAACTTAATCTCCACTACCCTGTATTTCATCTGAACTTTTCATCCCAACACCATGCCCACTGTATCCACGCTGAAAGCGCATGGAACGTACCGTGTGTGAGAGCAGATGTCATTTTCAATTTCTCTTTGAATGTATTTTGGAGTGTTGGGACGCTTTATTTCAGTCTTTTATAAGTTGTTGATTTGCCAAAGTGAAAGAGAAATATTAAAGAGACTTGGCCAGCGCTGCACGCTCTCCTCAAGGAAATGGAGCTTAAGTGCTTCCCCAGCTGGAATTTTCCTCCCGGGTTGCAGCTCTACAGGACTGCTCTTCAGTGTCTGCTGTGGTCTCACTGTGGTTCCTTTCCCCATCCTTTGGTGGATCTCCCCTCTTCCCAGACTGAGGATCACATCCAGAATAATGCAATCCCTCTTTATCATTTTGAGAGACTTGCAATGCATTCTTTTGGTAAGAACATATGTGTGTGCATCTGTACAGCATGGGCTGAAAGCACAGTTTACTTACAGTTAGGAAACAGGGAGTCACAAAAACAAGACATATTAAATATTGTCTGGCAATGGGCATCTCTGTGTATTCCTCCTTTTATGTACCTTAGTATAAATCAAAAGTAATTCCACTGATATTGGGTCAGAATTAAGGCCTCGGTTTTTTTTCAGAAGAAGCCTCTTGCTAAGGATGTGGAAGAGGGGCTTCCTTCTACAACACACAAAGTCCTCTGAGGAGAGAGATGATGGACAAGTGCTGGTGGTGGTAGATGACTAAAGAGCTAAGAAGGATAGAAAGAGTAAATCATTGAAGAATAAGGAGAACCGAAAAAATGTAAATAGGGAAGAAAATGGGATTGTGATGAAGAAAAATGTCAGAAAACAGAAGACAGGAAAAGGATGACAGCACATCACTTCAGAAAAAAATAAGAAAAGTGATGACAATTTAATTATAAGAAGTTCTGGAGCAAAAGCTTCATTACAGGAGGGCATTTTCCAAGCTTTGATGAAGTTCTGCTTTTAAGAAAAAGGACAAAATTTTGATTATCCATTGCACAAGTGTGGATAGGGACAACTGGGTAGCTAACTTAAGCGGAGATTTTTGTAATCACACATCCTTAAAGCTGAAAGATACTTATACTACCCAAGCCAACTGAAAACCATGGGATGATTCCTGCTAACTGCAGTGGCCTTTGGCTCCAACCCATAACGAATTGAGTTTGTTCAAAAGATACCTTATTGCCTTATAAAGTATTTCTCAGTCAATTTAGTTTCTCATCAAAAGACAGCTTGTGGCTTGGTAGGAAGAGCTGACTCAATGCCAGATTTTAAAACATCACAGGAAGCGACGGAGAGGAATGTTGCATCTCCTGAAAGACCCATCTAACGAGTAAACCGTACACACCAACTTGGCTTTGATGAGAAGCAAATTCTCCTCTCTCTCTCTGGTCTTTTTTTGTGCGAGGAGGTGAATTGCAAATAGGGTACAAAGATTGTGCCTGCGGAAAAAGCTATGGAAATTCACTTCTGAGGCTTCTCAGGCACAGACAACTCTGCTCGAAGTAGCAGGCAGCGCCATGGCACTCTGTTATGGTTTGAAGAACCCACAACAATTTATTGTTGTTTAGACAATCATTGTATCATGTGATGACCCCTCCCTACCTGGGAAGGGGAATCGGGAAAAAATAAGGAAGCCTGAGGGTTGAAATATAAATAGATTTATTAGAATAATACTAAATAATCAACATTAATAATACTAAAGAACCAATATTGATCCCGATACCAATATAAAATATACAAGGATTATACTCAGCCAATGCTATCAGCAGGAAGCTGTGCACTCCCAGCAGGGGACAGCAAATGTTGGACACTGCGAGCGCTACGGCTTCAGGAGGAAGGGAAGGGATCAGGGGTCCATCACCGGGGCAAGGAGTTCTCAGGATGGCTGCCATCACAGAAGAGAGAGACTCCTCAGCAAACTTTCTAATTTATATGGAATGTGATGTTCATGGTATGAAATAAGCCTGTTGGCCAGCTTGGGTCAAGTTCCCGGGTCTCACTCCTCCTCATCCCTGCACCTGGCAAGGCTCAAAAAGACTGAGACCTTGAGACCCGCATACCATGGCTGGCTATAAAGTAAATATTTTCACAAATTCAGACACTCGAGTCTTTTAGAAATGCAATTTTCCCAAGCATTACAACAGACCTTATGGAAAAGTAAAATTACTGAAAGAGAAATTGATCCTGTGTCGCTCAAACCAGGACACGCTCCTTGTTTATTATACAGGGTATTGATGACTTTGTAGCAATGACCCCCCCCGAAATAGGCCTGGCTACCAGAACCACTCAGGTTCCTGGAGGGTGCTTCTGTGTAACAGGAGGAACATCATACAGCAGTGGCACCGCCGCAGCTCAGGCAGCTGGACAGGGTCCCGCACGCAGATTTCTTGCTCAGGAGTAACACAGGGGAGTCACTCGTGCTAATGGTATTTAACCTTGGTGTAATTACGAGCGATTTGTTGTAAGCAGTACAGCAACTACATCGTCTGCTCTTCCCTAAACAAATGTCATACCACATTGGATGCACGCAAACTAACAATACATTAGCTAAAGAAAAGCTAATTACTTGCAAAGACTGATAGAAAATTGAATTTCCCTAATGGATCGTTTTGCAGTTTGCTCTGTGCCCAGCCATCCATCATTCACAAAGAAACTGCAAAGTACAGCTTCAAGAAAATAGTTGAAAGTAATTAAGTTTTGTGGAACCGATACTGAAAGTCTCCCACGATCTTGCTAAATCTTCATTATTTTTTTCCTGTTTCAGATTTGGATTTTTAGAAGAGAAATCAAGAAATCAAGAATACCCACTTGTAAATGAGCTATGATCTATCATACATGATAGCTACATTTAATTTTACTTTTAAACGTAGTAGACTAGAGTACACAGCCCTTGAGCCAAAGAAAAAAGCAAAACAATTAGAAAAATGCTGTAAATTCCGATTTGCTTACATGAATGGAGAAAAGTAACACAGTTTCTCTCTGGAAGATCTGTTTATAGTTTACAAAACCTTTCATGTGCAATATCGAAAGTATCCACTTGGTGGTCACTTGTGCCTACAATGAAGATGCTTTTTTCCCATCTCCAGGAATCAGTTATTTGCTTTCCATTTCTCTTCTAGCAACAGGGAGCGTGCAGACCTCTGGAAACAGCTGGGCTGCATTTTAAAATCTCTGGCATAACAAGATGCAAGTGTGTGGGCCTTGGCTATCCTAGATGGCTCTTGCCGGTGAAACAAATTTAAAATCAGCCTGGTGCAAATTCCTGACTTCAACTCACTTCAGAGAGTCTGCAGCCATAAAGCTGGGCTGATTTTATGCTGTATGATAACACAGTAACTTTTCTGACTGTATCAGCTCTAGAAACGTCTTCTTAATCAATACACTGCAATGTATAATCTAGTCATTGGACTAGAAAAGATGACACTGAACTCTCTTCGTCTTTCGAGCTACCACGTATCTAAATGATCACAGCCCTGTGAATGCCATAGGTATATTGTGTAAAATAATCTGCCTGTTTAAATGACTTCAGATCACTCACGTAAATAACTGCACAATGCAAGAGGCCACAGGGAATTAGCTTGTTAGATGATGGGTTTTTTTCCTTTCTACGTAACCTTAGTGTGGCTTCAAAATATTTCTGGAATTGCTTCAGGCTTCTCATAAAGGGAAGCTACAAAGAGCCAGATCCAGTATTGGTATAATGAGATCACTTGGCCTGAACTTGGTGCAAAGAATAGAAACTGCATATAGAAAGACTGGAAAAGGATTGCAGCATTTTCCCTTCTTTGTTTCACACGCTATGGACAGGCATTTCTCCCTTTCACACCCTGTGGACGGACATACAACACACCACACAGTAGCAGATTCCATTGGGGAGCATCCTCTTAGGCTAGAAAAATTGCTCTCAAGTCACGGACTCCAATCCCAGGCAAAGACAATTGCACTTGTAATTCCACTTACAAACTGATTAAGCTTCATCTTACAGCTAATTAAGCTGTTTTTCCTGATGGTGACTGGTAGCACGAACAGACAAAGAACGTAGCAGGGAAGCAATAGGTGATGCTGTGTTTGGCATCATTTTTGATATGTGGACAAAAATTCCTGAATATTTTTACATCTTTATTGTTCCATCTAATCTGAAGAATTACAAGCAAACTGCAGTCTGCCACAGCCATTGCCAAGGCATCTCACTGGCTTCTCCAGATGATGCTGTTTCCAAATGAGAGGGAAAAGTTGACATGAGGTTAATAAAAAGAGATTAATTGGAAGGGAATATATGAGAAGTGCAGGACAATTAAAATTCGTGGTGTGGAATCCAGAAGGTGGTAAAAGGGAAGAAGAAAATAAATATCTTTGGCTTTCATGGGCAACTCTGCCTAAGAAATACCTGATGAAAGTACAAAGCAAACAAAACATAGAACAAAATATGTTACAAATTCTTTATTCTATATACACACGGGAAAGCTTTTTCTGTCTAAACGCCTTCCCTTGTTTAAGTCGGTGAATTACTCTAGACTTTTCCCTTGTCCACAAAGCTATACTCTGTATTTTATATTGTGCCATTTTTCTACTTCTGGTGTGCAATGTGACCCAATAAACTTGCCGCACGCTGATGCAGTAAAACTTCTGCGAGTAGTTTGCAACATATTCTTTTTGATTAATGGCATAAATGCGAAAATACGTTTGGATTCCTCCGGTAGACTCAGTACTCTGCAGGGGAATTTCACTGCCTAAAGGACGTGTTCAAACGTATGTCAAACCTTGTGATGTTTTTCAGTAACTCAGCTTCACCGCAGGAAATCAGAAAGAAATATTTATACGATAAAATGTATTTTCAAGGTAGATTTGAGCAGCCCTTGAAAGTTTCCTGAGCTTCTAGCAGGAGAATAGGAGATTCATTTGTGCCCTGAAAAAGATTGACAGAAACATACCCTATTCCCATAGAGAGCCTAGTGCTAACGACACAGGGTGATGAAATCAATCAAACAGAACAATAATTCCTAATGAGCCAGTTTTACATTTCATTAACTTGAGTGCCAAGGTAGTCCTTAATGACTGATTTATTTATTTTTTTTTCTTTTAAGCTCTCATAAAGAATTAAGTAATTAGGAAAACGAGGACTAACAGCCTGATGCAACTTGAGCCTGCGCAACGCAGTTTGTTTCTGAAGGCCATGAGAAACATGTGGGCTCAGCAGCTCCGCAGGCTGAGGACTCCTCACATCCCAGTTTTGGGATGTGCCCAACACAGCGATGAAGAGGAGACCAGCTTGATGTCGGCATCGTGGTCTAAGAAGTAATTCAAATGCTTCAGCAATTTAATTGGGTAGGAACTAATATGGTTAGTCCAGGATTATTTTTACCGCTCTTGATGTCTCTTGCTTTAATTCAACTCCTACTAATTAATTTCCATCAAACTTAATTCTCAGTTAAAATGAGGACAGGGATATAGCTTCCTTTAGGAATACAGGAATGCGATGTGAAACAGTCGCATTTTAATACATACAGGAAGCGAAGTTTCTCTGAAGCAAAGGGTGTTTTTCAAGGGAAAATTGCTGTGGGACAGATAGATACATATTTTACAGAGGATGGACTAGAATTAACTTTGTTGGTCTGAAGAACCTTGAAGTTTAGGGAAATCTAAAACTAGCTTTGAATTTTGCAGCTAGCAAAAGATTGTTATTAAAGGCTAAGTCCTCTGATCCTAAAGCATCCAGGCTTTTGTCTTTTACTGAATGCAAGCTTTCTGGGTCAATTCTTGATCTATTCTGAAAACGTCTATGTGTATGTGTGTTTGTATACAGGTGTACGTGTACACACATGGGTATGTGTATGTGTACACACATGGGTATGTGTACACACACACGCACATATTTTTACCAGAATTGTCCAACTTTTCACTCTCACTAAAGTCAGTGGGATATTTGAAAGTTCAGAGACTGAATAACTCAATACAAACCCTTTCCCCTGTCTGAATGCTGGATCAAAATCTTTTGGGAAGACCGGGCTTTATTCCCTGCAAATGCCTCCTGTGGGATTTACCATAAAATGAAACTGGTGAACAGTCTAGTGCGAGGGCCATGGAACTTGCATTTGCTTCATCAGATTCCTTTCACCTTGTACTTTTATTTTTTATTAAAACTATAAAAAACTTTATTAAAACCATATTAAAAACTTTATCAGTCTATTCCTTCTTATTCCATAATTTCAAAGCAGCACACACCTGTATGTTAAAGGTAGAAATGCACTTGGTATGTGTTAACAGCTCTTCCTAAACCAAAGATAAGGATGTGGGCTCCTTACATGCCCCAAAATCCAGTGAATTTTACCTGGTATTTTGGGAGGAAATGCAAAGTGCACTCAGAAACCTACAGGTGCTGCCCGCTGGACTAACTGCCCTGATCCAGCTGCCAAGGAAGCAGTGGAAGCATATGGCCGTGGTGAAAATGGGGACAGGACTGGCCTTTTCAACAACCATTTCCGTTTAGATCCCCTTATCCGTGATACCACATTGCATCCGTAAGATGTAGCTATGTGATACAGCTGAGCCAGCAAGGCAGTTCTGCATCCACCATCCCAGAGCACCTGGCCCTGGGATGCACCTTCCTGCAACAGCTCTACTTCTGCGTGCCTGGTGGCATCCTCAGGACTTTCATAATTACAGAATCATTTTGGTTGGAAAAGGCCTTTAAGATCATCTAGTGCAACTGTTAACCTAGTACTGCCAAGTTACCACTAAACCATGTCCCTCAGCACTGTATCTACACATCTTTTAAACACCTCCAGGAATGGTGACTCAACCGCTTCCCTGGGCAGCCTCTTCCAATGCTTGACAACCCTTTTGGTGAAGAAATTTTTCATAATATCCAACATAAACCTTCCCTGGTGCAACTTCAGGCCATTTCCTCTTGTCCTATCACTTGTTACTTGGGAGAAGAGACCAACCCCCACCTCGCTACACCCTCCTTTCAGGTAGCTGTAGAGAGCGATAAGGTCTCCCCTCAGCCTCCTTTTCTCCAGGCTAAACATCTCCAGCTCACTCAGCCGCTCTTCATAAGACTTGCTCTCCAGACCCCTCACCAGCTTCGTTGACCTTCTCTGGACCCGCTCCAGCACCTCAATGTCCTTCTCGTAGTGAAGGGCCTAAAACTGGACACAGTACTCGAGGTGGGGCCTCACCAGTGCCCGGTACAGGGGGACGATCGCTTCCCTAGTCCTGTTGGCCACGCTATTTCTGATACAGGCCAGGACGCTGTTGGCCTTCTTGGCCACCTGGGCACACTGCTGGCTCATATTCAGATGGCAGTCGACCAACACCCCCAGGTCCTTTTCTGCCAGGCAGCTCTCCAGCCACTCCTCCCCAAGCCTGTAGTGCCGCATGGGGTTGTTGTGACCCAAGTGCAGGACCCGGCACTTGGCCTTGTTTCTAACCTGTCTGAAAATAATCTCAACAAAGAACAGCTTTACAGTTTTCTGCTCTGTTAGTGAGTTGAGTAAACTCAGCAGGCAGCGAGACACATCTTTCACTGCGGGAAGGGACGGGACTAGGCAGGCAAGACCAAGAGGAAAACAGGGAGGTGATGGTGGAGGAGGAAGAGAGAACATCCTTGTTTCTTTCAGTAGCAATTAGAGCAGCTCAGTCATGCCACCTAACCAGATCTGAAGTCTCCATACCTTGTTCCTAGCTCAAAGTCAGAAGTAATTAAGTTTTGTTTTCAGAACTATTGTTAAAACACAAATGATACACATGCAAAATTTCACAGACATGAAATAATGCATAATATCCTTTGGGGAATGCTGACACACAGAGAAGTCAAGATGCACACTTTAAAAAATAAAGTGTAAAATATATATAATTTTGGTAGTGTCTAAACTATTACACAAGGAGGGAGATATTCTGATGCCTGAGATTCCCCTACCATCTGCGTCCCTCTTCCATGTGGGACACATCTCCTTCCATCTCAAGATTGTACCAGACATTGCTATGGCAGATCCACATTTTTTCCTCCTCAGTGGCAGTGGCAGCCGGTGATGGTTGGCTGTGTTCAAGCCGAGCTGGTTCTCCCTACAGAGGAATGGCTAAGTAACTCTCCCTCTTGTCCTTCCCCACTTATTGTCCTTGGAATTTCAAGAACACCCAAAACTGATCAGAGACAGCTTCTGAAAGACTGTATCAGACTGAGAAATGGGATTAAAAGTTTTCAGTTCCCAGGTGCCCAGATGGTCTTTGCTGCTTGCTACATTCTCAAGAAACAGACTGTATCATCGGTGCCTCAATAGGACGGTTCCTCTCAGTAAAAAGATCAGGGGGAAAAAAAGCAAATATAAAAAGGCTGGCCATAGACAGTCTCTGCAGGTGAAGAAATGAGATAGTGAAGAGAGAGAGCAGAACACTGGAACGACAGAAGATGTGGCTAGCTATAACGATTCTGCCTCCGAGACTCTTTGGAGATGAAATTGGTTTTGCTCTTTTTTCAACCCCCTCCCCACTGCCGGTCTCTAGAAAGCTGTAGTATTTTCAGCAATGTTTTTATTTTTCCTTTTTCCTTTCTGCCATACTCTGCCATCTACTCAGAAACTGTATTTCAAGCCCTGCCCCACCACGTAGGGGAGAATTGTCCTGGCCATGCAAAAGGTGTGAATAGCAGCAAGTGTGCTGCACCTGCGCTCACCCCCTCGCTGTTCTGAGAGGTAAAATTCCATCATGTCAATAGCACATCTTTCTTTTTAACAACGTGGACAGGGAGATATTTTTCATTAAGCTGGACATGATGGTACAGAACACATATCCCTGAACCCAGCTCTCCAATAGTGAACTTCCCCCTTATCACATTAAATTAATTTACTAACAAAGTGCACACCAGAACAACTTACACAAGAGGCACATTAAAATACGTCTATTGAATTTTTCAGCAGTTCTCCATTCATTGGCCAGATTCTGCTATTCTTACTCGTTTGTGTAAATAATTTACCCTCCAAGTGGTTTCATTAACTGCAATTCATCTTCCTGCTATGAGATTGCAAGTAGCCTGAGGTAACCATCCACATAAGGGAAAGAAAATGAATCTGGTCCTTTTTCATCATCTCTGACAGTAAATTTAAATCAGATACCCTTATTACATTGGGCTGTACTTTAGAATATGAATTTTCCCTTTGAAAACTGTGATGGCAAGATGCTATCCAGTGGGAGCCAAGGGAGAAAAAAGTGAATGTGGTGGTCTAAAGAGACAGGGAACATCTGCACCTGGACTGAGGAAAGGATGCCAGGATCTTGTTTGCCTCATAGGAACAAACATCTGGGTCTTTGACACTTTGGAAATGTTAACAAAAATATATTAGAGACTCGCATGGAGCTGACCCCTCCTCAAAAAGGGACGTAGACACCGATACTCTCTCCGATGGAGGGCAGGGAGGCAATCTATTGTCCCCAACACCCTCAGATCCAGTAGAGCCTGGTTTGGCAACATGTTCAGTGGGGCTGCTCGGCTGGCTTTCTCCCCTGGCTGCCGAGGGAGTCCGGGCATGGCGGTGCCGGGCAGGAGCCAGCCCCCATCCCAGCGGCCGGCACTGGGGCGGGCAGGGGATGCTGTGGAAGCTGCTGGAGAGTCAAGGGGTGACCTACCATGAGGGGGGCCTGGGGCGTGCGTTAGTGAATGGGCACCTGAGTTGCTTCTCTCTTCCTCCTTTAGCCCCGGGTGGATAAAACCGGAGAAGTTACTCCAGAATAAAAAAATATATATTTTTAAAATATTTTTTTTCCCCCCATTTGACGGTAGGTGAAGTTTTCACCAGAAGGAACCGTCCGTCTCCACGCTGCCCGGATGGGGAAGGGGTTGGTTCCCAGAGCAGTCTCCATCACCCTTCAAAACCCCTTTTATTCTCGGGTGAGAAACTCAGAGGGGGAAGGACGCGGGGGGAGCGGGGGACGCGGGCAGGAGCCGCTTGGCACCGGGGAGAGCAGACAAAAGCC
>VWZL01000740.1:0-48534 GCA_013396915.1 Stercorarius parasiticus | reverse complement strand
TAAAAAAAAAAAAAAAAAAGCTGGTTTAGAATTGTGTAGAAAACACTCAGAAAAGAGGAGCAGTGTTGGGTTAATGACTTCAGTTTAATTTTGTTTCTTAATTAAGGTATTTGTAGTGCCAATGGTTCGGCTGGAAGGGAGGAATCCTAATGTAAATTAGATAATCTATTACTGCAGCAAGCAAAAGCTGATCACAGTTTTTCTGAATTCTGTATAATAAAGGAAGAGGAACTACAGGCATTGGTCCTGACAGTGTGTTTTTAGTGGCGGTGGGATTCAGTTTTTTTACCCCAGCAGTCAGCTTGAAGTACAGCTGAGCTCGGGATTGCAGCTGAAGGGATGAATTCTGCCCTCTCCTTACGCGGCTGGGAAGAGCAGAGACGCGAGGAGCTGCAAGGGGCCGCCAAGCTCAGGGAGGTCCAGGCCTTTGCCATCACACTCGCCAGTGAACTGATGGACAGAGACTTGTTGCTATTCTTCAGTTTGGAGAGCATTAGGCATGACTTCAAAAGCCCAGGCAGGGATCAGAATTCAGGCGGAAGCTTGGAAAGTTTTCTCCATCGCCGTGTGATAGCTGTTTTGGACCCTCCTTCCAGATGAAGAGCAGCTGAGATTGCTGTGCTCATCTGTTTCCATAGGTGCGTCTTCAGTAGTATCGTTCAGCTTTGTAAGCAACAGTTTTCCCAGATGATGTTAGAAAGGAATTGTCCTTTTAAGTGGAACAATGAGAACATGAGCTCGTCTTCCTCATCCCTGAAACAAGTCTTTATACATCTTCTGAAGATGGCATGAGTTTTGCAGGTATAGAAAATGCAGCTGATCTATGAAACAAATAATCTGATAGTTTGAGTCTCACGCCTTTTATTAAGCAAAATTCGGCTTCCAAGAAAAACTATTTTACTAGTCACCTGTCATATTTCCAGTAGGAGATAAGATGAGCTATTTTAAGCAAGCGGGTGAAAATTGCATGGTCATATACCCTTGCAAGTGGTATTTCTGAAGGTTTATTTCCTTCTGCTGAGTAAAATGTACATCTGTGCAGACGTGTACTGCACTGGGAAGGCTGGAGTAGCACTGGGCATTTTGCAGATACCAACACTAACTCTGCAAAAACCCACTTACTCTTTCCTAACACGGGTCTCATCTTCATTTACACCAAACACACTAAATCACAGCGATCAATTTCTGTTTTCTCTGGAGAAATTAAATAGGTTTGATGCCTTCCAAAACCTTGCTCAGTATTGCATTTACATGGGAGAAGTACTTGATATAAAGGCAGGACTCAGTCTCAGGCCAGATCTACACAAAAGTAATGGTGGTACTGTAAGTTATTTAAATTTATATAAATCCTGAGTGGGGTTTACATTAATTTAAACCTTTACATTAATCTAAACACAGCTTTTTTAACTTCTCTTGTGAAGTGTATGAAGGATATTAAAAATTATGTAGCCAATTTTAAGCAGAAACAGATGAGCGAGTCCAAACCATGCTTGTGTTTGCATTTTTGTATAGTAGAGCTGCTTTTCTATAAGGCTTTTGGCTTAGTATCACTTTCATATTTTAGTTTGAAAAATCTGGCACTTGGTGGCATTCAAAGAGCACTCATTAGGTAAATTTAAAACTGTCTCATCGACAGATCTCAAAATGCAGTCATTAGGACAGGGATGGCAGTGTGGAGGACCACTTCTGGAAGATTTCTTTGGGGAATCAATTATTCTTTTTATCAGCAGTCATCGTGATGACATAAAATATTGTATGGTAACGTTTGCAGTTAGTGCAAAAGTTCCTGGGTTGGTAAATAAGAAAGAGGCCATCTTTTCATTACAGGGTAATCTGAATTGCCTGGTCAAATGTTTCCAGTTCCCCAAAATGTGTTTTAATACAGTAAAATGCAAGCTAGTGCACCGGGGAGCACAAGAGTACGAGCTAAGCCAATAGGATGGAAGACTGTCTTGTAAAACCGTATGACTTTGGAAAGGACACAGGGGTAAAACAATTGCTTCAACATGAACTACCAGTGCAGTCTGTGCCTAAATGGCTGATATGATCACCAAATGTCCCCAGAAAAGGAGCACTGGGGAAGGGCTGTTGGCTGTCTTTGTGGCACTGGACAACAGCATTCAGCTCTGTCTGTGCTGCTAAGGTAGGTGGAGGGAAAAATAGAGAGAGGAGACAGGGAGGGAATAAAAAGCACAAAAGTCATCTGAGGGCTGAAAAAATAAGCATTGTAGTGCTGGGGAGCTAAGCTTGCTCAGTGTATTATGTTTATGGAAAAACATAAAACACCAGAAGTTGTAATAACATGAGTTATGGAGGACGTGAAGGGTGCAGCCAGTCTTTGCTAGCCTTTTGGGTTGTAATGACAGGAAACCGAGGAGATTTTTAAAGCCACTGAGTGACTCGCAACTCCCTACATTCTGTGAGTAGAGCTCTCCCTGCTCCAGTCCTCTTTCACAGATCCTAGTTTGCAACACACTGTGCAAATTGAGTGTAAGAACAATCCAACTCAGAGACTGTCCGATACTACGTTAATAGACAAAGATTTATGGGTTCAAATGGAACAGCGGACAAGTCCTAAACAGCAGCCAGGTTCAAAAATGACTCATCTCCTATGTCTGAGAAATGTAAGTGAGACTATTTTTTCCACAACTACTTTTTCTCATTAATGCCATTAAGAATGACGTGATGGCAACATGAGAAAATAAGCTGCACGTTCACATGTTTGACTGCAGGTCTTCTGGGCATGTGTTCTTCTAGATGCAAGGGTTCCACGCGTATGGACCGGACCCTCTAAGAGTAAACTTGAGGGACCACGGTAAAATTGTCCACAGGGGCAAGTATTCACCCATGTGGACCCAATTACAGGACTAGGTCCTGTATTCTCTCGCTGTAGCAGAAGAAGAGTTAGGTTGTGGTCTTCTCAATAGAAGGGCAGTGATTTTAAATGTGATTATACTTACGCTCCAAAGAAAACCCCCCAAATTCCTTCTGTTTGTAATCTTTCTAAAATTGCTTAGAGTTCCAGATGGAAAGAATTGCTAAACCACTTCTGTTGAGAAAAATTACATTTCCTACTTAAAAGGGGAAAATAAATTCGTATTACATTCATAGGAGCAGACTTGCAAAAGCAAGGACGTTGGTCTGCGTGCTCTGAAGGCTGTGGACAGCCCAGGGACTCTGCCTGACCATCCCCTGCTGTGGCTGTGGAGGCACATGTGTGTGTTTCACAAGTGCACACCACTCTGGACGCGGGGGCAGGACATTCATGCCAGAGGTTGCCTACCTGGCTCTCCTTGCTGGCACTGAATGTTCTCATTTGGGCTGTGAGAACATCAGGGTATAAATAAATTTTATGCCTGTCTGAACTGCCCTCGGTGAGCTCTTTTAGTCAATTTGTCACCATCCCTGGATTTTGGACTTAATCCTCCACCCATTCCCCAGTGTGTTGTTTAAGATTGGACTCTGAACGTTGCCTGGCATCCAGAAGGTATTCCTCTGGTGCACACCTCAGAGACTGTCCGAAGAAAATACATCACTTGAATTTTATGATCGTATTTTCTGTGTGTAACAGCAAGTCATAAATGAGGTGGGGGTCAGGCTGCTGTTGCAAGTACTCCACATGCAGGGGGAGCTGCCAACTGGTTTGAATGAAGGTTCAAATGCCGGAAAGCAATGAAGAAGGCTGACGCTGTCAAGCTGCCTCCCAGGTGTTTGGCTTTCTACACCACCACAGCCTATTCCCCTTTCACCAGAGACCTCTGATCATCCCCTCCACTGATTTGCCCAAAGCAGTCCCTGCAGCTGCGCTTCTGAATGCCCGTAGGAATATATCAACTGCCTACACTTTTGGAAATGATGGTATGGAAACAATTACGGGTTGAAGGAAGGGCTGGTGAGGGAATCCTTGCAGTTCTTGTACGAATTTGCAGTGACCACATGACTATAAAGCAGCAGTTCCCATGTTTCCATGGGCTGATTTTTTTCCAATTAAGAAAAACCAAAGTATTTAAGCAATTCATATTAAATATGTCACTTCTGATAATTACATATGAAAACTGGAAAAGTAATCTTGTCCTACAGCATTTACATATTTAAAAATTCCAAAAAGTTCTTGGCCCACGAGGCATTGGGTGCAACCTCTGTGTTTCCTGGTAGTGCAGAAGGAGGTTCTTGCAGCTTCATTCAGGACATGTTGAGTGCAAGGTTGAACCACTGTGGGCTGTGGAAGGTCCCAGCAATCCAGCTACCCATGGATTTTCCTGTAAGTTAAGTGGCGATGTCTCAATTACGCTGCGCTGAACCTTCCAGAGAAGTCCTGAATTACACTGGAAGTTATCTCTCGTGCCTTAAAGTATTGCAGCCCAGAATGTCACATAGCACAGCCAAGTGTGTTCAAAGCTAGTCTCACTGAATTCATATGTGTCAAGAACTTTAGAGTAACAGGTGATCTAGTCCATTTCCTTGCCCCAAAAAAGCCTGTCCTTTACCACCTCAAGAATCCCTGTTTTGAAGCAAGATTCCCCCTGGTAAAAGGTCTCTAGAGACTTCTGAAAAACCATTGAATAATGCGACAGCTGTAGAAGATGTGTGCTTGTGGTGCAACCACTGCTGCAAGACTCTTGAGCTTAGGACTATTGCTTATTCTTTTTCTTCTAAGTGGTCCTGCTATGAATATTCTGCTCTTTCACTCCAGTGTCTTGACTACAGCAGTGGAGCCCTGACTGGTGACCTCTGTGAAGACCTGTGTGTGGCACAGAAGCTGGTGTACAAACACTGCCTTTACTATGACAGAGGTAAGAAGGTCATCCAGGCTGACTGGAGAGGCCAGCCCATCATCCTGAAATCCAAAAAGGAAATCTTCTCCAGCTACCAGCATCTCAGTATGCTAGAGGAGGTGGAAACACAGGATATTCCTGAAACGGAGCTTCTGCTGATGGTAGCCTTGGAGGTCAAAAATGCCCTGGGGCTAGAACTGTCTAACAATACCATGGGGCCCCTGTGGACAAGGAAAAAGGGACCACGTTGGAAAGCACAGGTGGCCAGCATGTGGTCCTTGCTCCAGCAAGAAGAATATATCTACTTCAGTTTGCTGCAGGACTTCAGCAAACACGTACTACGAATTATTGGCTCTTGTGGACACTTTTATGCAGTGGAGTATCTCACAGCTGGACACGCCTGGCACAAAACTCTTTTTCCCTTGGAAAACATGGTCGGTCCCTCCCTTGCTGGCCACAGAAGCAGGGTGAGAGCCATCATTGACATCGCACTCAGCTTTCTGGACATGGTGCAGCATTTTGATAATGATTTCTCTCACCGACTTCACCTGTGTGACATCAAACCAGAAAACTTCGCTATCAGGCATGATCTCACGGTAAGTTGGGTCTTCAGGGTGGGGTGGCGTAGTGGCAATTTGAGGTCAAATTCTAGTCTGAAGGTGGCTGTGTAAAATTGACACTTCCCTCCTTGTACAACTTTTGGCCACGTTTTTGCAAAACAAATGCATTTACGAGTGGCAGGGGAGCTTCTCTACTGCTTTTCCTCTTTGTAATATGTGCAGCCACTTTTCAGAGCACTAAGTCCATCTGCTTGTTTTGAGAATTGCTTGCTCATTTCTGGTTTGTTTCACCTCCAAAAAGGAACCACCACCGAGAGAGTCCCTTGGATGTTGTGAGGGATGCCTCATGAAAGCAAGGAGATCTCAAAAGCCGTAAATGAAGCTGTAATTTGAGTCACCGTAACTATTTCTGGTAGCGATGCTGAAAGGAAAAACTGAATTTGAAAGCTAAGGCTGAATTCTGTAGCCTGACACAAGGGGAACTCCCCCCATCCAAACACATCTTTGTGCTTTAGTCTTCGGTTTATCTGGTCTGGAAATGATCCAAGGACAGTGACATGAAACTCCCTGGTACTTTTACCGTTTGACTTTTCTTTGTACAGCTGTAAGTCAGACCTGAATAGCTGTGCGTGTTTTCTAAGTAGTGTTGTAGCTCAGCACCACCTTGCTGAATGTATCTCCCATTCATTCTGCCAGCAGAAATTCCGCTGGTTTCGGTGGGAATTGTGTGTAGGGACTGGTGGCACTGTGCAGTAAGTGTTTGAAGCAGGCTCACAATTTGCAGAGACGTCGGTGGAGTTTCTGCAGTGAGTGAACATAAAGCATTTTCAGAGGCTTGAATCAGTGCTCACTGAGTGCTAATGTAACACCCACATCTTCAGAGTACTAGACAAACATTGCCTAAACATATAGCCATTAAGAGCAATTAGTGTGCTTCCCCTTCACCCTTCCTTTCCCTCCCACTGTTTATTCAGGTGCAATAGAGCAGCTGAATGGGGAACGGGTGAGGAGCTACAGTGAGAAACTGGAAAAGCGGGCCGGTATTTAGGCAAAGTGAAGTACGGCAGGGATTCCTCAAGGCAGGCTTTGCCTACCTTTTTCAGTCAGGCAGGGCTGTGACTGCCGGTGGCTGGGCACACACCAGAGCATCTGTTTTACAGCCTACTTACAGGAAAAGAGATTTCATTTAGGAAAAGAGAAAGAATATTGCTTGAGTCTTTCCTTACGAGTCCTTTTGATGAGGCTTGCTTGTCTAGGACCCTTTCATGACTTCTGGGGTCCAAAGAGACAGCAATCACCTTCTGGTATAGGAAAGTACTCTAATTTAGTCTTTTCTAGGAGAAATAATTTAAAAAAAAAGTGAGTTGCCGCTCACGCATGGCTTTCCCAGTTGTACGATACTGATACAACAGCCTGTTGGTATGATCTGTTACCGCCCCACTGGGCTGGGAGACAAGAGATACACACAGTCAGAAAGCTGCAGGGGGGGAACAGAGAGAGCTTCTGTTCGGTGAAGAAGGAAGGAGAGTGAGAAATAGAAACTCTAGGTGCTTTTATCAACCAGTTCTAGAACAGGGACATAGCAAGGCAGCCTCTTTTTTGTCCCTCGTGTTTGCTTTAAGCAATTTTTTCACTTGCTTGTTTCTTGCCCTCTGTCTAGGATAATAACAAACACCCATAATAGTAGCACTATTCCTCATCTCAGACAGCTAATGCCCAAAGAAATGTGCCTGGAGTGCAATAGTTTTACTTCGAGGATTATTTTCAAATGGTGGGGATAAGCTTCCAGCCCTCACTCTGGCCTTGGCAGGCTGTTCCTGCAGCACAGAGAGGAGAGATCCCTGCCTGGTAGATCATCCAGGGGAATTTTAAGCTGCCGTGGAGCTACCTAAGGGGCAGAGTTGGAAGGGGGTCTGGGTGAATATACAGCGCTCTGGGAGAGCTTCTTCTTTTACTGTCACCTCAGAGACAACTAGAAATATTACAGCACCTTAAACATGACTTTAAATCAGGTCAGGAATCAAGTTGGGTCCTTGCTGCATTTCCTTAGGCACCTTCATCATCAATTACAATCATAACAACCCCCACCAAAATGTAGCTGTTTATAGGTGGAGTGTCACCCAGATCTATCTTCACGGGGTCTGGCTGGATGCCCACATGTTTTTGTAACAGATGAACTTCAGTGAAACCACCGAACCCTTTGGCAGCCGCATGTTTGGGATCCAGGGCTGTTTTTCCTTAGTGAGCAATTGATCAGATGATTGTCAAAGGTGCTCAGTGCTGGCAGAGACCCCACCAGGGAGCTGATGCAGTGACCCTAGGACAGGGGGAAGCCCTGCACCGCTTCTACTGTCTCTTCTCCAAAGAAATGAGCAGCAAAACTGCAGAAAACTTAAGGAAGTAAAGAAGAAAAGGGAAAAAAAAAAATTGCCTTTCCAAATGTGTGAAATTCCTTAGGCTACGTCACCATCATCAAGCTCTCCAGGAAGCTTAAAAATACTTGAGTTTTTAAGCTGTGCCTCATCTCTTTAAGACTTTTTCCCTGGGGAAAAAGGAGTAGAATAAGATGAAGATTAGACCGTGTTCTTTCTTTTGCCTGTGGAAGGTTTATTTGGCCTTCTACCAGACCAGACATCTTTAGTTCTTGGTGTTGATCCAGCTGCTGCTCCAGCCACGCAGCTCAGCTTCCCCTCTTATTTGGGAGGTCAAATCTTAAAAACAGGACTATCTTTTGAGCCTAAGTAACTCTGCTTTGCCCAGGTCCCAGGCGTTTCCCTCCATGAAAATGTGTGTCAGCCGCTGCAAGGGAGCGTCTCTGACCCTGACTGCCCAGTGTTAAGTGCAGCTCGGAACGTCCACTGGATGCTGCATCCATGGCGCTGAAGGCAGGCTGCCTTCACTGTGGTCACCCACAGCTTGTCGCATGTCAACCAGCTGCCAGCCCACTAGTGGCTTCCTTTCCCTCTTTATTGCTGTGATTTTTTAGAGTGAGGTATTCATGGGTGGAGTGGCGCTGGCAGAAGCTGAGACTACAGCCCTCTGGTCGCGGACTGGTCTCAAACCTAGCACGGGCAGCAGCTCTGCAGACATCTTTGTGCTGTGTATTCACTTGTGTCAGGGTGAGAAAATGGATTGATCCCTTCAGTCCTTGCTTTTTCTGCTGAGACCACCTGCTGGCTGGACTCTGTTATGGAGCATATGTCTGGACAAGCGGAACAAGAACCACGCACAGTAAATGAGTCAAACCACAGCGAACAGGACCGGGCAAAGCCAGTCACGACTTTTCAGCAACCTCAGGGATCTCTTTCTACAGCTGAACAGACGCAAACCCACTGAATGCAATGGCAGGTTTGCAGGGGCTGTAGCAGGTGCAGGTACTTCTGCCCATCCCACTGCTCCTCTGCACAATGATAAAGTCAGGGGTTCAGTCTGAATGGTGAATTTGAAATTACACCATCTGGTCTGTGGATAATTTGGCACCATAATATAATTAAAAGGTGCAGGTGCCATCTGCATAAGCTGCAATAACAAGTAGGTCGGTCTTCAAGTTGGATTGTCCCGGTGAAAGGCAAATGAATCCAGTTGACCCCAGGGACACATATTGTCGACAGATAATTTTCCCTTTCCTGGTGTTGTAAGCATTAGCTGGTTTTGTTTAAGAAGTGGTATTCATAAAACTAGTGCAGCTCAGTTAAGCGAAATAAAGCCCTTTCTTTGTGATCCCCGTTCCCCACTGGCAGATGCTCTCAGCACAGCATTTCCAAAAGCAAGCAGCACAGGAATGCTTGCTCAGCCCTGTCCCGCAGGCTGTGCCGTGCCGGATCTGATGGCTTGTTTTGATCCACAGGTGGTGGCCATTGATGTGGATATGGCCTTTTTTGAACCCAAAATGAGGGACATCCTCGAACAGAACTGCACAGGAGATGAAGATTGTAATTTTTTTGATTGCTTTTCAAAATGCAACCTGAAAATCAGAAAATGTGGAGCACAGAGAGCCAATAACAACTTGCAAGTGAGTAGACACAGCTGCTTTATGCATCCATTTCTTTTAAAATCCCATCGACTATAAAATGCATGGTATGTACTAGCAGACTGTGAGATGAAGACGGTCGGGTTTTTAAATGTGGCCGCATAAGTGCCAGTTCCATTCGGAAATCCCACCTTAGAGCATGCAAACAGACCGTTGTATTCAGTAGTGTTTATCTGCCATGTTTTCATGTAGCTGTTAGCCCAGTGCCTCAGATAGGAGAGTGGAGGAAGCGGGAGCAGGGGATTGTCATTACTGTCTCCACTGATGGCAAAGTCGCATCTGTCCATGGGTTAGCAGTGGGGGGTTATGTCTGCGATTGTCCACTCTACAGGTGTAGGATCTGGATGTAGTGGAGAGAGGAGTCTCGGCCCTGGGATGGGTGTCTTATGGTTCACCCAACTTGTGCTGGTGGGTGGTATTAATGCAGCAGAGAGGTGGCCTTTTGGCTGCTTCTCCCACCCCCTCACCTTCACCATTTGTTATGCAGAAGTGCAAGAGCAGTCTGAGAAGAGGCGGGGTTCCTCAGCTGGAGCGTAGCCTTTGTGGATGCTCCTGTTCCATACCTTCCTCTTGGAATGGCTGGTGGCATTTTGGATTCAGGCGACATTTTGCTACAGCCCCAGAGAAGCAGCAGGGCATTAGTTGTAGCTCCTGAAAGATGACAATCTGCTCTTTTCCCTTTCCTCAGGTAATTTGTGACAAAATATTCCGTCGCTGGTTTTCTCCACATCTCAGAGGACCGTTGGTTTCCTTCCCCCTGCAGCTGCAGCTGCAGAAGGCAGTGCAGGAATGTGCCGAGCCATGGCACATGGACACTGCCGGGCACCAGAGGACTCTGAAATCTCTCTCCGAGTTATACCACCTGCTTCGGGTCACTCGGCGAGAACTGCAAAGGGCAGGGTAGACACAAAAGGCAGAACTGCAAAGGCCACGTCCCAGACACTGCTAAGGGAGGCTGCATGTGAGGCAGCCTGGGCTCGGCTTTCTCCCTCTCTCTCCTCCCTCCCACCCATTGTATTACATTCACAGCGCAGAGATTGTTTTTCCCCCATGCAAATGAAATTCATGGCTGCAGGTGCAGCACGTCCTGTTAATATCCTTTCAAGTGTAAAAATTGTTCCACATTTTACCTGGATTCTCTCCTTGCTCATTTTCCTGAGTGGGCGCCAGCCCTCTCCATCAGCATTCAGCACATGGTTTGCTCACCAAGAGCTGTAGTCACTGCTCAGATAGCATCTGTCGGAGTGCTGTGGTCAGGGTGAGGATGCATTTACGTACGGATGGTGCTTTGAAGAGGAAAAGGGTAAATGCAGTAAAATTAATATCGGTAATTAAAATAACGGGTGGGTGGGTGCGGCTAAGTATGTGCATGGTGTTTGTTTTAATTTCTCCGTAGAATGAGGTTTTTTTGAAATTGGGACAGAGTGTTCTATGTGAAAAAAAACTAACCTCAAATAGGGAAATGTATTGCCACATGAGTGAAGAGTTGTTTTTGTAGAAAGCAGCCCTTTCTGATGTCCCCAAATGCATTTTCTTTGGTGTGTTGCATTACCTGTGCCATAGCTAACTTTCTGCAGAGAAATTATATGAAGGTACTTAGGACTTTTCTAGAGCAAAATAATTACACCCTTGTTGAGTTCCCATGTGGGTATTCATATTCTGCAGCTGAGAGGTATGAATAATGCCACTGAATTTTCCCATGTGAACAAGCCCTCAGGCACTTGAACATCAGAGCCCTTGATAAGAAGCACTCCTTTGCCAGAGAGCAGATTTACCCAGGAATGCCAACAATCTGTCCTTTGCACTGAACAGAACAATATCCAGACACAGAGTTTTCCTACACGGTATTTTTTAATGAGCAAAATGAAAATTTTCATAAGAATTCATTATCCTGTAATCAGTTACATGAATAAAGATCCCTAGATTAACTTATAATCATTAACTTTGCTTTTCAAACGTGTGTAGATGTGGCTGGGGAATCTTAACACGTGGGTTCATAAGACATCGCACGTATTTAGGCCGAATACTGGGCAATATACCCATGAGCTGGTTTTGAAATGAAGACATTAAAAAATCCACAAACAAAAATAAACCAACACCCTGTGACAGCCCTCAGCTCAGAAGGACTCTTCAATATTAAGACTAACAATACTGGTTTGTGGAAGTGAGACACAACAGCACTTAATCTTTTTCATCTTTATATCCCTCAGCCTTATGACAGCCCTGGAGGCTGTGCGCACTAATTAAACTTCCAATTTCTGGAGTGATTCTTTAAAGTGATGTTAAAGACTGCCTGTGACTAGAAAAATGTGAGCTGCTTAGGAGACCTTGACAGTTATCCAAAACTGGCTCAAATTTTCAAACTAGTGCTAGTTTTTTTTCTATTTCTTGCCACAAACCACTGTAATTTTAAAAATCACTCAAGCCCTCAAGAAGCTCAAAGGGAGGGCAAGGTCGGCTGCCTTGCCCGAGGCTGTACTGAAGACAAGCTGCTGCTAAACTAGAACTACAGCTCAGGAGCTCCTGACTGGTAAAGTTGTGCTCAGTCCCCGCTTCTCCTCTAACCAGGGCGACAGACAACGTTTCAATGCTTTAAGATCATCCTTTGCAAAAGCAGGAAGGCAAAGCAGAATAAGAAGAAACCCAAATTCCAGAACAAGACCTGTTACAAAGTCGTGAAATTGATAGAGGAAAAAATAATTAAGGATAGAATCGGGTTACGGTAAAGAGTTGGGGGCAGGTAAAGTATCAGAGTGAAGATGAGGAAAAAAGTGATGAAGGAGAAATAGCAAAAATGAAGTAAAAAATATGGCCCACTTTGTGAAAACTTGATTTATGATTGGATAAACTGGCATTTAGTCTGAGGAAGAAGAGACTGAAGAGAGGCACAGTAACATTCTTTAGAAACAGAAAGTGGCTGATAACAAGAGAATAGGAGCAAACTGCCCTGTCCAGATTTCCTTGGTGGATGTGACAAGCAATGAGCTTAAATTGTAGCAAGGAAAATTCAGGTTACACATTTGTTACAAGTTTTCTAATAGTAAGGAACAGTGGAGCTATGGAATAGATCATTTGGGAAAACTTCAGACTTCATAAATTGTGATTTTTAACTACAGGCAAGAGTGAGTGCCTGTCAGGAATGGTGTACATGCGGTTATGTTGACGATCCTGCCTTGAGGTAGCCTTTTATCCCCAAGTCCTGTGATTTTGTTATTACCAGCTTATGTCTGTGCTCTTGCCACTCCCTCACAACAAAATCCATCCTTCCGAGACTGGTAACTCTCCTTTACTTTATATATGCAAATCTGTGGGGTCCCCCGGGAGGGGAAGGCACAGAGATCTCCAATTGCGCAAATGATGCGGCAGAGTCTGATGGTGTGATCAGGGTTTGCATGTTCCCCACACGACCTTCCTGCTGAAGGCACTCATCTTTGCTAGGTCAGGAGCAACTCAGTATATACCCCAGATGCTACTGGGGATCCTGGAGATCTTATATATTATCGCTCTCCCGTTTCCCTGCTGCCTTTCATTCTTTCCTCCTTCCCAAGCCCAGAGGGTACCATCAGGGAAAGGCCAGCACCCCGTAGACACTCGGTGCTTTGCTGCAGTGTCCACCATGTCCAGCATGTCCATGCTCCACCGTGGCAGGGTCCCCCCACCCAGTTTCAGATTTGCATTTCAAAGAGTCAGGTTAAATTTCTGTTGGAAGTGATGTTTCAGTTTTAAAACAGGTGGGAAAAAAGATAGCAAAATGAAGCCCGGTGGCGGCTTAAACGTGGATGTAATGTCACTCTGCTCAGAATGTCCTTCTCCTTGGCAGGATTTAGGAAGGGAAGCTGCCTTTGACAGATTTCTCCAAACCCCGAGGGCCTGGCTGCAGCCACCTCCACCTGGCAGGGAGCTCCATCCCCCACACCACACACTTTCCCAGGTCATTAAGTTTCACTTCTTCTTTTCAGAATAGACAATAATCCTCAGAAACCTCTCAAGAGCGTCACAAATGGGTTATTTGTACTTGGCTGGGCTGTGAGATTGCGTATCACTGATGCAGCCAGCTCCGGCTGGCTTTGGTACACCTTCACCGTGGGTGGAAAGACAAGGAGAACCTGACAGGCTGTGTGAACACAGGGCTTGATTCTTCACTGCCCCCTGTGCACCTGGTAAAGTCACTAAAACTTGGGAAATGGGAGAAAAAATACCACCAGTGAAGCAAGTGAAATATTTCAACCTACTTAGCACAGGTACCAATGACCAAACCAGGAACAAAACAGTAATCGTGCCTTTATCTCCCTGGGACAGAAAGAAAAGAAAATGAAGACACTGGTTTAGTTGTCACCTTAAGGAGGCAAGTACACACCGCAGTCATTTAAGACTGTTATTATTTTACACCCATGTTTCATGGTGGAAATGTCTATACAGGTGTTTGAGGAGAAGAACCGGGCTCACAGGGCTCAGTGCCCCCTTCCGACAGAGCCCTTTTCATACCGCCTTGGCAGCGCTGCCCACCAAAAATAGTCCTGGCATGAAGAGACACCCAGCTGGCTCCTGCTTCGGAGGCCACAGCAAGGTCAGGATGGTGTTGAATGAGAGTCCTGTCTGCTGTCGAACCCGGGCTGCTGGCGCCGTGCGTCACAATACCACAGCCAGCAGCAGTCGCCGGGAAATTCTGCAGTGAGGCATTCCTGGGCTATGGTCAGAAAATGAAAAGTTGTCCAAGATGATATCATGCACTACAAGAGTCTAATTAAAAGAAACAAAACACTGAAACCCTCAGTTTAAAATGCTTTCTAAGTCAGTTTTGAAAATGTCTGATATATTTGGGTTTTGGCAGTTTCTATATGGAAGAGTCTGCAAGTTATTTCCCTAATTTTAGTTAATTCAAACTGAAAAGGTTTGCAAAGTAAAAAGATGAGGATTGAAATTAAAATTTAAAAAACAATGTTTTGTCTGACCTACGCAGTAAAGCTTGTTAGTACGCTCATCACTTTCTGATATTTACTTTTCATCCCAATTAAGACGAGAAATTTTATGAAAGCTCAAAATCTTCTGCAGAGACTTTTTCACCTCACCCCACTGGTCAGATCCAGAAAAGAGGAGGTCCACATGTAGTTTTTGAAGTCACCTTTGCTTCCCACTTCATTCCTGTGTACTGGTTGTGCTGTGAACTTGGGCTGCAAAGGTTTCTGCTTGGTTTCTCTCACTTTCAGGTATCTCCAAAGCTCCTGCCTACTGGCATCCCTGTTTGGGATCTAGTTCATCACAGCTTTGTGAAAGCATAGACTACATAAGATTCTTCACACTGTTCATCCCCTCCATATAAAAAGATGACACCTCTTATACAGGTTCATTAACAGCATTTGCCTGCACTAGGAATGGCCACTTAGTCCTAGAAGTCCATTCCCGTTCAATTGATCTTAGCCCCATCTCTTTTCTCGGTCGGTCTGTTCCTGAATGCTTTTCACCCTATAAAAGTGGCACTACCTCTTGATGCATTTCTACCGCTTGCTGCGTTAGTGCCTTACTCAGCAACTTGCTCCCCGTATTTATGGCTCTCTGTGAAACAGGAATGGCATTAAGTCATTGTTTATTCCTTCTTAGCATTTCAGTTAGCAGCGTGTGCTTCAGCTCTGCAATAATCTAAATACACTGTCTGTTCCCACATTTTACAAGAGGTGAGTCCAATTGGAGGTCTACTTCATAATCTTTAGGAGAGAGAAATTCAGCCCTTTGCTCAAGATTTTCACAGAACATCTACTTCTTAAATGCAGATTTTTCTCCAATTGGCATGGTATGCTCTGCAAAAACATCTGCAAGCAATGGTCCTGCACTAGGGCGATGTGAAACAGAGCAAAACTGCTTGCCTCAGAGGATTTACATGGTCTCCCTTGTGTTTTGAGGTTGACTTCATGGTGACTAACCCAGAACAGCAGGTCATTGCTATAGACACAGCTTTTCACGTAGAGACTACTGCTCCCTAGTGTGGATTCATGGACACCTCCCCCCCCCAGCCCCGCCCCGCCCCCCGAGAGCATTCACATTCATTGCTGGAGGCAGCACTAGAGATAACAACAGATATCTGGGACTGGGGGAGAGGAGAGGGAAGGGTTTGGTTTAGTTTGATTAGAAACATTGTCTGAATAAAATGCTTCCTACAGGTGAAAAATGGGATCACGAACTTGAAGGGGTTAGGGGCTCCTCACTGATTTTTTTCCTTTGTTAAAAAGAGACTCAAGCTGCCCTATTTATTTTTCATGTAGTTTAAAAGGAAAAAAAGAAAAACAAAGCAATAAAGAAGCCACATATCGTGTTGCCTATCTTTCAGCAGACCATATTGTTGTATGTAATGGGCAGGAAGGTGATAAATTGCAGCTTTTAACGAGTATCAGGCTGTAACATCGGAGCCTTGCGGTTGTAATATCAGTTTACACATCTGGCCAGCCAACTACAAAAAAACCCATAACCAGTATCAGTGGAAGCATACAATCAGATTCGCCATTTTGGCAGATGCTCTGGGAAGCCTAGTAGGACCGAACAGTGAAATCCCTCTGTGGGGGCTGACCTGCAGTGAGTTCAAGCAATAGGCAGAGTCACTCTGCAGGAGCCTCACTCGCTGCCGCTTTCCTGGATCCTCCTCAGTGAAATCAGGAGAAAGGCTGCTAGGCTTTCAGTAGCAGAAAAAGGCAGCAACACAGAGCGAGGGAAAGAACGAGTTGCTTGGAAGAATGAAAATCCAGGACAACTGAACTCAGAACTGAAGCTAATAAGAGACACCGTACTGAAAAATCAGAGAACCTTAATAAATTGATTGGGAAAAAAATCCCAAACACTTCTATTGTAGTTCTTTAAAATAAAAAAAAAAAACAAACCACCAGCAGCACAGGGGAATACAGTGCAGGCATCTCCAAAGCCATTTGTTGTATGCGTCAAAGGATCTGTCAAGTAGAGAGTGGAGCTGTATAATGACGCCTGCAGCCTAAAGGCTAGACAGAGTAAAATAATTTAGCAAGAGCTTTTAGAACTACTATTTACATAAACGCAGAAAACTGCCCTAATTAATAACAGCCTATGTCAGCCAAAAAAGGGAGAAAGCAGCGCTTTCCTCAATAAAAGTGCTATTATGTCTGTAAATTCAAGTATGGCAAGATGTGGAAATCCCTGAAAGGCTATGATCCATAATCCTGTGGTTTGTTTAAAGTTTTGATCCTGCAGGCTTGGGCCCACGAGCAGCAGAGCGATTGCTTGAGCTCCTTTAAACTCTGTGATTATTGGTGCCTTCTGCAATATACTTTGGAGATCCTTTTTTTTTTTTTTTTCCTGTGAACTGGAGGGGCTTTTTCCTACACTACAAATGTGCCTAAGTGGTGATGGCAGCCAGAAGGATGTGCATATGATCCGGTGCATAATCACTTCCACAAGCATCAGCTGCTCGTGCTTTCAAGATACATGTAATCCAAGCTGGACACTGTTGTGAATACCTCTCCTTTTCCCTTGCTGGTTCCTTAGCGGTTTGCTTGTAGCTAGTTAGAAACAGAATCCCGCCCGTCCTGCTTAAATTGGTTATAATCTCTCCAAGATTCGTGCTACAGCAGGAAAAGACCCAACTATTGAGTTCAGGATGGGTTCATTCTCTTAAAGGTACGACGTGCAAAGCTGCAGGAAAGAGCAGAGGTTCATTTTTGTTTCTAAAGAAGAGGTTCTCTGGCTAAATGTAAGTAGCTGAAAAAAACAGACATTTCAACCAATATCCCATGTACATTTATGAGTTAATGTTTGCCTGTATTTGCATAATTTAAAGCCCTCTGCTTCTTTCCCATTCAAAAGAAAATTAAAATAGAAAAACGTGTTTACTACTCCAAATTTCACATGTACGCCAATTACTTCTTTTCCATTTCTGTGTCAGACATTTCAGGTTGTATCACTGTCCTTAGGAAATGGATTGTTTTCCATCATCTCAAGTTAGTGAATATCTGGAAAAATACAGTTTTCCATTTTTCTCTCATTCAAGCATTATTAAGCACCATTCTAATCTCACAGAGAGCTATCAGTGGCTAAATATTTATTACATGAACCAGGGCCTGATTAATGGACTCAATGTCTAACAATGACTAAATAAATATCCATGTAGTTACTCCAATGAATTTTGCTTTTAATGTAATGATACCAGTATAATAGAATCATAGAATGTGTTGGGTTGGAAGGGACCTTTAAAGGTCATCTAGTCCAACACCCCTGCAGTAAGCAGGGACATCTTTAACTAGATCAGATTGCTCAGAGCCTCATCAAGCCTGGCCTTGAATGTCTCCAGGGATGGGGCCTCCACCACCTCTCTGGGCAACCTGTTCCAGTGTCTCACCACCTTCATTGTAAAGAACTTCTTCCTAATGTCTAATCTAAACCTACCCTGCTCTAGTTTAAAACCATTGCCCCTGGTCCTATCACTACATGCCCTTGCTAACAGCCCCTCTCCAGCTTTCTTGTAGGCCCCCTTCAAGTACTGGAAGGCCACTATAAGGTCTCCCCGGAGACTTCTCCTCTCCAGGCTGAACAACCTCAACTCTCTCAGCCTGTCTTCATAGGAGAGGTGCTCCAGCCCTCTGATTGTCTTCATGGCCCTCCTCTGGACCCGCTCCAACACGTCATGTCCTTATTGTGCTGAGGGTTCCAGAGCTGGATACAGTACTCCAGGTGGGGTCTCACTAGAGCAGAGAAGAGGGGGAGAATCATCTCTCTCAATCTGATTCTAGATTACATATGTACAAGTAAGTGCTTTGCCAATGTTTTGTTCAGATATGTTTTCCCGTGGATTGAGACTACAGCTGACTCTTGGCAAAACTGCATATCCAGACTGGAACACAGAGGAACAAAAAATAACCTTTATAAACTTACATCCATGGCCTTTTTTCTAGTCATCATATTCAATTCTTTGTGGAGTAAAGGCAGGGTGTGTGCACGCAGATACTCATGCAGCTATTTGTTGAACTGTAACTTCATGTAACAAATGCTGAGTGAATAGTCTACAAATGCCCAGTACTTTTATTTTTCCTATTATATTCTATATAAATTGGGAAAATGCAGAGTAATTAGCAATATGAATGAGCACCATACGGCATACAGAAATAATGAAAAGTTAATGGAATGCTTAATGAAATTCTGCATTTTCACCCGTTGATTTCACTGAGCTTTCTTAAGTGATTAAAGAGTTAAATTTGTTGGATCAGATTCTAGTCTCCAACTCTTAGAAAATATCGGATGAACAGTATTACATTAGCCAAAGCAATATCGCTGAAGAGGCATTAGATAATGCAAGTATACTGCATGAATTTCCATTGCCATTTCATTAGATATCTCTCAAAAGTGAAGAAATGAAGCCAAGAACTGGACAGGACAGTGATAACACCACCGAAACGCCTGCAAATGGACTCTACATTAAATATCAGGGACACATCTTCAGTCCTACCTCATTCTTTTTGCATTTGTTTTCCCTTGCATATGTTCTTAGGTGAATTCACATGTGATACTAGAGCGTTTTAAGGCTCAAGTTGGATTTACACCAGCATAACTCACTGGCATATTGGTGTGTGCTCTTGATTCACGTCAGTGGGAGACCAGGAGCTCCTTGCATTTTAAATGAGCAGAGGCAGGAGTAATATGAGCAATAAACTCATTTAATTAATGTAAGAATACAGAATTCTCACTATAGTCCAGAGCTTTTTCTTCTTTTGCCAGCTGAAATCTCTGCGGAAAGGGTGATGCATGGCTATGCCATCTCAGAAATGACTCCAGGATGTCCTCAAGGACGATGGCAGAGTCCATTGCGATTTCTCCACAGACGCTGGCTCAGCAATGGTGCCTGGTATGCTGGCGATGGGGACGTGGCTTCGCTCACACCTCAGCCGCCTCCTCTCGGCTCTAGGGCAGGGCAGGGAGCTCAGGGGCATGGGATCTTCTTCTGTCCTCCACCTGGATGATGAGCAGATAGATCAAGACAACCTGCTGGTTGAAGGCTGTAGCTCAGCCCCTCTCCTCTGACAGTGGTGATCATTAGGGCGATGAGTTACGAGCATTCGTTCTCCCAGTCCTGGAGCGTGAGCTCACTGGGAAATAAAAGCCACTTCTCTAATGGGGTGCTGGAGGGTGAGTCTCTAAGCACCGTTCCCAGTGCTGAGGTGTCTCCTCCGGGAAAGTCACTCTAATAACTGGGGCCCTTCCCAGTCCAGGGGACACAACGTGGGGAGCTGGCCCCACCGCTCGCCGTCCTGCTCCTCCGGCGCAGGCTGCAAGAGCCTTTCCCATGCTGAGACTGACGCCTCAGAGAAACACCACATTCATGTCATGAAGGGCGGTGAAAGAAAACAAAACAAATGCGGCACCATGGCAGTTCCTCGTCTATTGATTTCACCCGGTTCCCACAGCTCCAGGACTTTGACAGCCTCACACAAACTTCGCTGAGAAAGACCTACTCTCATAATGTAGCCTGCTGCAAAAAGATTGCGGGGCTGAATTTAACACTATCTGCTTTTCCATGCGGGAAACAGATAAGAAGTGTTTGAATAACCGCTGCAAAATAAGGCAGCTTTTCTGGATAGCGTAAAGGAAGAGAACGAATTTGTTAGGCTCCATCCTTTCCTATTATTGACAGCAAAGCACACCAAGGCTGTGTCTAATTTGTAGTCCAGGAGTTCACAAAGCTGTCAGCCAGGTCAGATGCCACCTCTGGAAGCAACAGGGGTTTCAATGCAGGCATACACATGTGCTAGGGCATTTGAATAAAAGTCTGGTAGCTGGAGCATGCAATTACACAGCTATAAATATTTAAACTATCTGCTCTGAGTGTGTGTTCTCAAGCTGTGATGATGCTGCAGTGTGCAGAGCAGAGCTGGAGCAACGCCAAAGCGATAGCTAGGGGCTTTTAAAGGGTGTTTGCGTATATCTCTGTGGACACTTCTGCTAATATGAAGGGCTATTAAAAGCAGAAGATAACAGTGTCTTTTCATGTGCAGAAGAAAGCCGTACCAAAAGAATACAGCATCTCTCTTGCATAAGAATAGGGAAGATTATTATGAGAAGAGGCTGAGAGAACTGGGCTGCTTTGCTTTAAGAAGTGACTGCTGTCTACAGCTAATGGGAGCATGTAAAGATGATGAAGCCAAACTCTTCTCAGAGTGGCAGGATGAGATGCAACAGACACAAGCTGGAACATGGGAAAATCCAACTCAACATTTAAAAAAACCCCTTTTATACTGTGAAGAGGGTCAAACACTAAAACAGGGTCCCAGAGAGGTTGTGGTGTCTCCATCCTTGGAGATATTGAAGCTTGACACAACAAGGTCCTGAGAAATCTGGTGTAACTGGGCCTGCTTTGAGCAGGAGGTTGGACTAGGTGACCTCCATGTCTCAGTGCCAGCATGCAGCCTTTCAAAAATGTCAACCAAAAATCAGAGAAACATGATGGTCTTTCTTAACTACTATTACTCAAAATACCCAAATGTTTCTTGTAACTGTGGCTATTCTTTATGTGAAGGAGCCAAAAGCACATATTTGGTCTCTATCTAACAAGTGCCCCATGCAGTTGTTTGCAGGCATCTTCTACTCTATGCTGAAGCACAGATTTCTCACTCTGGCCTAGCCAAAGCCAACTCAGGCTCTGAGGAAGCTGAGGAATGGGGAAAACAAGAGTTTCACGAATGACAAGGAACCACAGAGTTGCATTACCAACAGGATGAATCTTCTGCAAAATTCTTGAATCCCAAGACTTAATCTCCATCTGAACTTCTAGGACAATATGATCACGGTTTAAATATTTTGTTGTCTCTATTAGGCTAAGTGGATAAGGGCCTTATTGTGCCAGGTACTGGACAGGACCAGAGTAACAAACAACACCTGAGTTCGCATTCACATTTGGACCCCTCTGTCCTGGTCTAGAAAAGACCTTCGGGGCAAGACTGGATGCCAGTAAAATCTATGTCCACTGCAAGACATCAACATGAAAAAAAAATCGGAATCAAGCCCAATATTTGGATGCCTTTTGGTGGGACTCAGATTCTTCCTCCCAAACAGAACCTCAGAGCTGAGAAAATCCCACCGCTCCTCCTTTCCCTTAGACACAATTGCAAGATTACAGACAAAAAGAGACCAGCCAAACCTCAGAGCTACAAAGATTGTAAAAGGTAGCTGTCATGTAACTAGCAGAGAACTATAAAATAAATTCTGCAGAAGTATGAAAATAAATGCCTTTTAGTTCCTCAGACGAATAAGAAAATAGCAAGATTCTAAATAATGTGTCACTATCGGTAGATGCTTGAATATTATTGCTTTTTCTCCCCAAAGAAGTAGTATATGCGGCAGATACAAAGGGGCTGTTGTTTTGCGTTTTGTTGGGAGGTTTTTTGTGTATTTTTTTTTTCTAAAGCATTATGCCAAGTTGCTGTTTTCAAACACATGTCGATGCTGGGAAGAAATGGGCATGTATCCATCTTGCCTTCAGGCAAAGCCATTTAACCAGAACTGGGAATACTGACAAACTTTCTCAACCTCATTCTCTCCAATGGAATTGTACAAAGCAGCCCTTTGCAGATCTCTCTATGAAAATGACCAGTAAAAGCATCATGCTGCGCCCTTCCATTTGTCAAGCAGAAAATTATTTTTAATGTACTTCTGAACAAAGGTAACAGGTAAGCAGCAAACATTCTCACGGTCATTATAAAGGGGCACGTGTCCGTCTATAAATCAATAGCTGGCTCGATGCCATTCGCTTTGGAATGGAAACCGACTGTTTCTGCAGAGTTGTGCTTCCAGCAGCTGAGCATCAATGCTAAGCAGTGTGCAGCTATTAGGGAAAAACCGAGCATGACAACACAAATCATGGAGCCCCCGACGAACATCTCTGCACATGGCTGCTTCTTCTAATCACCAGCAGAATTTAATGAGACACCTGCAGTTTATAGACGCTCTTGTTCCAACATAAATTGCCCAGAGAGCACAAAGTCTTCTTTTAAAAAATATTCTTCAGTAAGCCATAAACCACAAAGAGTTCATTGTTACTAATAACATACTCCTCATTAATTTATAATTGTATGAAACCATATTCCCCCAAAAAATGACCTACAACAGATCTGAAGATTAAGTCAAAGGCTGTTAAGATCTCCTAATTAGCACAGCTTTCAACCATTTTAGTTTTCAGTAATAAAACAGTGCTGGAGATCTTGAAATTGGCCCCTTGCAATGATGCAAAAACAGTAATTCTTCATAAATCTGACCCATATCAGGTGAAGCAGACAACTGAATGCATCCCGTGGGTCTCTAGGTGGGAAGAAGCTCAGGCAGGTTGGGATTCCTCCTCTGCTTGAAGCTGCAATGGCATCCAGCTGACTGCAGCCACGGATGCTCCTGCCTCACCTTCCCCTTCCACTGCAGTGAGAGGGCAGCTTGATCTGCCAAAAAACATAGAGGCAGTTCATTAGAATGCCAGAAAGGATAAAGTTAACATATAACTTGTCGTATCTTACTGCATTCGCAGACAGGAGGCAATAAAAGCCTTTATGTTCTAATCAGCAATGTGTTCTTTGCTGCATGGCAGAAGAAACAGAGAATGGCATCTGCTAAAAAGAAAACAAAACTGGCTCCTCTGAATCAGCGAGCTTAGAGAGAGAGAAAAGGCTTGGTGCTGAGAATTAGGGATATTGTCACCCACCAAGTAAGCAGCTGGAAATCACTGGCATCAATTGCTGCATCTATGGTGTGCCCCAGGGCTTTGTTGTCTTGGACCAGAACATGGTGTGGCCACAGCAAAGAAGCCTATCAAACTCTCTTCAGTAGGCATGCAGGCTTCCCAGGAATTTGGCTACGAGCTGTTTTGTTACCACTGACAACAACATTTTGACTTTTTAACATCTGGGATGAATACTTGAGGATCTTGGGTCTAATTTTGTGGCAACCTGCAAATATCTGGAGAGTTACCTTAAGGCTTTCCTTAGAAGGATTCTCAGAAATTGTTAACATGTTACAAATTGTGATCTGGGCTAACACAAGCCTGCTGCTCATAGGAGGAAAAAGAGGATTTGTGGCATTAGTTGGTGGAAGAGCGTTGAAAAAAAAGCAACGGAAATTTCATTCTGCTCCTCTTTTGTTGTCAAATATAATCTATTTGCCAGTGCCTGCCTCTCCGACATTTCATATCCTCTTCCCTCCGCAGACAATAGCTGCGTTTCACACTATGCTAGCTGGTGTAAATAGACACATCTCCAGTGGAGTTAATGGAGCCGGTGCTTTTTACGCAGTCTGAGGACCTGGCGCTGAACATTTTAAGCTGGCTGTGCAGTCTCATCAGTTATCAAATGGGACATGTCAGAGAGCCACTCCGAGTCAGACAAAATAGTTGTCTAACAGCCCTGCTATCAGGAAAGCCACAAATGCTCTCACAAAAGCAGTTCTGGTGGAGCTGGTAAGTATCTTTTACAATATATTCCTTATGGAAAGAAAAAAAAAAAAAGGCAGCACATTTTTATTCTTCTCACATTGTTTAGAGATTTTGTCATCATCAGAACAAGAAAATGTCAGAACAAGTTTATTTGAAAAATGATTTTTTAATAAAGAAAATTCTCAGCTAACGGTAGTGAAAGAGAATGACGTTAATGGAATTTTCATTAAAGAAAACTTCTTTTCAAAACAGCAGAGACCATTGGAAGAGAAAAATTAGCAGTCAGATCCTCACTGGCTGCAATCTGGCATCCTTCTAGTGACAGACTAACATCTCGCCTAGCGTCGCCAGTGAAATTACAGAGTCAAGTTGTGCTCTGACATATGCATTTGTTATGCACTACCTGGTATATGTTATTTGTTACCTTAGGGCAGACAAGTAAATTTGTTTTTAATGATGAGGAATAAGCAGGTGACATCTAACAGCAAACTTCTTGAGCTTTTGGCCTTCCTTAAAAAAACAAAACCAAAACAGCTTACAAAAAATGCACACTTCAGGCTTTAATCAAGCTTCAGTGGCTGAAACCCTCATTCCTATGGCCTAGGGGAGTTTTTACATGCTCAGTTCTTACTAAGCACTGGGTCATTTCTGTATCACCTACACCCCAGGGGCCAACCCATGGGATCCCCTTTACCACCACAACTGAGCCGACAGCTGTACAAAGGGTTAGTTGTGTTACAAGCCGGGCTATCTTGATAAACAAGTTCACGCTCAACTTCTAAAGGATGCAACAAACGTCCTACCTCCAGATTACATAAAGGTAACCTATGGATTTGGATTTTTTCAACATTTTAGTATTTTCCCATGCTTGAATTGCCTCTGTCACTGTTACAGCCCCCAGGACACAGAGGCTGAGAAGCCCACAAACATTAATGCATTTATCCTTGAGCAGTACCTCTACAAAGCAGAGCTTTGCTACTGTTTTTTTCCATGTATATTTCAAACAGCTCTAATTTATAGTGATTTTTAGAGATAAAAAGGAGTAGTTAGTTAGTTCCTAGTAGTTAGTTTCTCTTATGAGGAAAGGCTGAGAGACCTGGGTTTGTTTAGCCTGGAGAAGACTGAGAGAGGATCTCATCAATGCTTATCAATATCTAAGGGGCGGGTGTCAAGAGGATGGGGCCAGGCTCTTCTCAGTGGTGCCTGGTGACAGGAGAAGGGGCAACGGGCACAAGCTGGAACACAGGAAATTCCATCTCAGCATGAGGAAAAACTTCTTTCCTTTGAGGGTGGCAGAGCACTGGAAAAGGCTTCCCAGAGAGGCGGTGGAGTTTTCTGCTCTGGAGATATTCAAAACCTGCCTGGATGGTTTCCTGTGCAACCTGCTCTGGATGAACCTGCTTTGGCAGGGGGGATTTGGACTAGATGGTCTCCAGAGGTCCCTTCCAACCCCTACCATTCTGTGATTCTGTTACACTGTTTTTTGTCACAGGGAGTCACGGGGAGCAAGGTACATTGCAGGTGGATACTCCAGCTAAGTACTTACATGCCTCTCCTGGCACAAGCATCTTTCAAGCCTAGCCTGAACTGACATGCTGAAGAACACAAGATATTTTGGAGGAAAGGGAAGAGTGAAACCCTGACCTCTGGGCTGGTATTTTCAGCCCGAAGCCTCCAGCCCCTCTGCATGCCTTGCATCACCACCCTAGGTTGGCATCCTGCCTGCCCGGCAAAGCACCCTGAAGCCCAACATAGTGCTGGAGTTGGCGGTTCTAAAGCACCAACCATCTCGCTGGTCTGCAGCACTGGAAAAAAAAAATAAATCAGGCGGTGGGATCTCCGTGGAGATCTCTGTGCCTCTCTCCTTCTAGTCCTTTCAGAAGGGAGGAGAGGAGTAGCAGCAGTGCCTACGCTGCAGCTGCAGAGGCTGGAGGTAAGGTAGGCGGGGGAGCTCAGGCACTGAAGTCAGCCTGCCTGGGGTCAAGAGCAAGATTGGTGCAAGTTCATCGACTTTCAGTTGCCAGCTATAAAGGTGAGGTGGCATCTGGCAGTGTTTTGGAGAAAAGCAGGTGGTGAAATGTGTTGAAACGTATATGCAGTGGGCACGAACGGAGAATCAGGTGAATAAACATCAAATGTAGAGTCCAGGGAACAGAAACCCTTTTTCCTACCAGTTGAATCCCAGCTGAGGAGCCCAAGCTAATTCTGTTACGAAAGCCGAATACCTGTGGGGCACAGCAAAAATCTGAAACTTTGCAGGAAATCTGTTCATGGTTGAAGCCATTGAATGAGCTGGTGAGATAAATTACTCAAAGGCATGGAGCAGAGCCAGGGAAAACAGACAACAATCGACTACACATTATAGAAGATTCTGAGGATAAATTGCTCTAGGTAAGTGCAGTGCTTAAGACTGGATTCAAGGGTCCTGAAGTATTATTTCTTGTGTAAAGCCACCACAGACAGCTGCTTTTGATTTTTTTTTTAAGCAACTTTTTAAAGACTGAGAAATACCAATTAATCAAAGCAAATCTTTTGGAAAAAAAAAAAAAGTATTTGCTTTGAGAAATACCCACAGGAACACAAAAATGACACTGAACCAGCAAAATTTTTTGCCAAGTTACCTATTAGGCTTAATGTCTGTTGTTCTGTGGCTGCTCAGCAAAAGGGGTGGTCCTGCAGATGCCAAAATTTTCAAACCTAGGAGTAGCCCTAATTTGTGTGCTGCCTCAAAGCACATGACCCCACAGTTTCCAGAACCCTTTTGCAAAACCGGCATTGTAGAAGCCCCAGCTCAAATGCTGATTTTCAGAGAACACTCACCATTTGGGAACCAGGGACTTTGAGATGCAGAACTCCCCATAACAGTCGTGATTGCTCCATTGCTGTGAGTGATGCTCACTATGCTGCGTAAAACAGAATTCCAATTTTAGTGTCACTCTTTGTAGTATTTATAAATATGGGTATGCCCTCCATTAACAGGGAATTTAATAGCTTTGAAGTATTTTTTAATAAACAAAATCTTCACATTCTTCAGTACTGAGATCAAAGCACAAGTAATTCTTATAAACATTTTATTTGAACCAGCATTAGAAATCAGTTTCACATTTGTTGTATCGTTTGGCCCATTCTTATGTAAAAGCTTCCTATTCTGTTTTGTATATAATTTTATTTCGATTACTGTAATTTTGGTTTCTAAACACACACATTAAAAACCAGCTAGCCTTGAATACATCTCTATAAAAAGCTCGCCACTCTGTGCTGCTCATTCTTGTTAATTGATGCATTAATGCACACCTGATTTAAAATGCATAGTACAAATACAAAGTGCAAATTACAGCAAACCAAACTGCGATCAAGCTTTTCATGGCTCTGCAGTGTGTGGCGTAGTATTCACCAGCTGTAGCCCAGGGGCCAGCAGGCTACATTTAAGCCCTCGTGCCTTAATTTATTCCCAATGACCAGCTTCCCTGGGAGCAGGGCAGAAGGCTTAGCATGTTCACTGGAAGCAAGCAGTGCATAAGACCATATGAACTCAAAAAGACCCAAATCTTCAGGTCTAATTTCTTACCAGCCGAATTCCCAAACAGCCCCTCAAGGCAAGTACATCCTCCCCTCCAAAAACTCATCATGCCATTTTATTGTTAAATGATGTGATTTTTTTTCTAAAATTGAGGCAGCAACAATTTTATTTTTTTTAGCAGTTACAATTAGATATGGGCTGCCTTTGCAGATTCAGAGCCTTTTTATTTCTCTGAGATGCTTGATCCCCAGCGTACTAGGGAAGCACTCTGCAGGCTTCGAATCAAGCCCGCGATTCCCCACTGCAGCCGGCGCGGCTCTGTAAGACTATGTTCAGAAGCAATTGCTAGATCAGATCCTTAATTTGTACTTGACAACGTTCACCTCATACGCACAGTAGGTGGGCGGGGGAATTTGATGGCTTTCAGATTGTGTAGGGGAAAGGAAAAAATAGACTTTGTTCTGTACTTGGCGTGAAAATGATTAATCTGTTTTATATTCTTCTAAGTTACAGCATGGATGTGGAGCGAGGAGACTTAGATTTTAATCTTTTCACTGAAGTAAAATAATTAAAAGGGTTTCACAACCTCATTTATTTCCACATGAAATATTCTATTTCAGGCACGTTTGAAAAAGTGTTTCAGAAGCAGCTGCATACTGATAACAGGGCAAATATCTCACTGCGGCTTTAGATCACAGGAAACCACTCAGCAAATGAACAAATTTTCCTTTCTGATTTAAAAAAAAACAAAAAAACCCACTGGTTAGAGTGCTAGCCTGAAACTAAAACACGTATCTGCTTATTTTGCAAGAGAAACATTATAAAAATGGGTTGAAAAAGCTGCAGCTCTTTTAATATCTCACAAACAATAATTTACCATGAAGAAAAAAAGCTACTAAATTCTTCCTCCTCTAATTACTATTCATTTGTTATGTATGGACAGGAGATGTGCCACTGTTCATATCACTATTTTAAATACTGACTGATTACGAACTCTACGCTTGCTGTTCAAGTTATTGTCACGCAGGGGTGATGGCAGTGGGTTACATGTGCTCCCAGTGCTCGCTGCAGCATGTCCCAAGCGGTGTCTGTCTGCTGGTCTCAGAGCGGAGGCTCTGTCACCACAAACATCTAATGCACTAAGTGCTTGTAATGATTTCTTTCCCATGTAATAGCCTGCTCTTGCACCTTAGCCCCTGACAGCTCAGTTTTATCAAATGATAAAATGCTTTACCACACGAGTCAATGCTGAGATGGAAAATGTGTTTTGGGAGAACTGGTGATGACTTACAAGTTGGTTTGCTCAGTCTGTTTTTCTGTCCTTGGACTTGTCAAGCATGGAGACAATCACATCCTGGCAGCATTTACATTTGATGTCCGTCTAGAATAATTTACTGGGTCAAAGAATTATCTCAGTCTAACACTTGGGGTCACCAAGGGTGACCAAAGAGTGGGCCAAAAAGTGCCAGTGGTGGGGCAGACCGTCTCTCGGTAGGGCTCCTTGATGGCCCATCAGGATAAAAACAGCTTCTCTCTGCTGGGAGAAGTTTTCACCTACAGATGTCTACAGTAACATGTGGGCCCATGATTTTCTTGGCAGCTTTTCAAAACTGGGCTTTTTCAAAATTATTTCCGTACTCACTCAATAGTTGGACATTTGGAGCTTGGCAGACTTGGAGAAAAAGATCTGCAAGGGAATTCAGGGTTCAGAAAGTCACATTCATGTTATCAGTATTTTAATTTGCCTTGAACTCAGACTTAAGCCCAGAAGGAATCATTAAATATTGTAATGTTCTGTAGATCACAGGCTTTCAGACAGTTACCCCTTGTTGAGGCCCCAAAAATGTTTGTTTGATTACTCATTTCTTCCATGTGAGATTTGATTGTTGATTTGAAGACATCCAGACATGGAAAGCCCTCCACTTCTTTTCATGGTTTGTTCCAATGGCTAATCGCTCTCACTTGTTTCTCAATTAAATCTGCCTGATGCTGGCTTCCAGCCATCTATTCTTACAATGTCTTTCTCATGAAGTAAGGCAGCTTTGGGTAAGTCAGGGTCCAGCACTGGCAAGCTACATTCACTCAAGCAAAATGCTCTGCAAGAATAGTTGTTAGCATTTTTAATTATAAACTCTTTATATATTTATCTAAATGAGTTGAGATAAAAAACCCACAGTGAATTAGTGTTTTATACAGCATTTTAAAAGACTTTGAGCACCATATGAGCATATGGTTTTATGTGAATGTTTCTCTAGGTGGGTATTATTGAGAATTGGCAAAATAAAAAAAACTTACGTATTTGTTCTTCTGCTCTGTGTAATGAACATCTGTATTCTTGTCTACCTCAAATGTCTGTTTATGAAGTTAGAGAAATCCACTGTCTAAGGAGTATGCCAGAACAGCACTGGAAACTGAAAAGAAATACCAGGCAAGAGTCTGGCTGACTAAAGAAAATGAAATAAAACTCAAAGCTTCACCTGTCTCTAATGGAACTCATAGGGAATACCCTTAAAAGACCCAACTATGGCACTCAGTAGCTGTATTTTCATTAGAAAGCTGTTTCTTCTCTGCCAACTCTGTCATGAAATCAGGATCAACAGAGAAACTGAGGCCTTAGATGCCCAGAAGAAACAGGAATTACTCAAAGATGCAGAAAACACAGCAGAGAGAAGACAAAAAAAAATCTGTGTCCGCATTCATTGAAACCTACGGAAGTTTTGCTCTCAATGCTAACCCATGGTTTACTGCTTTGACTGAAGTATTTCTTCTACACAGTCCCCTCAGATTCAAGAACTGTTAGTATCACCCCACCATGTTAATGCCACTGCACTGGCGTGCGTCCATCTGCCATCTGTTTACAGGTTTGGAAGGATGGCACCATGAGGACATACTGAAAAACTGAGACAAGCACAAGAATGTTTTGTAAATCCACCAACCTCAAAGCCCACAGAGATGTAAAATCAGGCAGAGAGCCCACGGGCAAGGGCAAATAATATAAAAATATTTTTTAAAAACCCCAAACAGCCGGCAAAGTACTACTCTAGAAAGTTACTGTCATCTTTCTAATACAAGTTTCAAAGACCCCGACAAAACAAACTAGCCAAACTTGAGATAACGGTCTAACTTCTTGTTGTTCTCCACCATGGAAGAATGACACTGCACTTAACTAATCATTGTGAATGAATCGATTACACAATTACCATTAGTGCAGTTATCTGATTGTGCCCTTTCACACAGCTAAAGGAAATCAAAGGCAATCCACGTACATTAATGTGCTGCACCTTTTCTGCAGGATATTCTGGCGTTGCATTAAGTACTATTTCTAGAAATTGCCTGCAGCGGATTTAAGTTCTGCTCGGGTTGAATAAAGGAAAGATAATGTTACTTCAATCTCTTCGAGTCATCTGGGTTTTGTTTTGATCATATTTCAGGAATATTCACATGCTTCCCATACATACTGTAAGAGTATTTTTGTAACATAAAGTTCTCCTTTCCAAGGTCATTTATTTTAGTTTCAATGCATCTGTGCTGATAAATGGGAGATGAAGGGGCATGAGAACTTACTTTCCCATTTAATCACAAACTCTTAAGTAATAAAGCGTACTCCCTAAGTACTAAGATTAGTTTTGGGCCAAATCTTACGTATGGGAAACTCCCATGACTTTTAATTAGCATAGTTAAGAACTATAGGACTCTATACCCCTTTGCTAGGTTAATCTTGAGGGTAGCTGAGGCTGAAGCACTGCTGTGGTATGGGTATGGTACCTATCCTATGGATACCCATACTGCAGCCCTTTGGGGCACCTGAGCATGGGGTCTGCCCCGAACTCCTTGCAGGTCTCTTCCAGCTTGTTTATACTACACACACCCAGGGCCCTAACTATCTGGCCCCACATAAATAGCTCTGCTTGGCTTATATTAATATTTACCACTGCCACTTAACACAAAAAGGGGAAACCCAGTCCTGAGCTCCCTGCACTGGCCACCGGCAGCCAGAAGCTGGCGCTGAATGGAGCAATCAGCATTGGCACCCTCAGGTTTCCCTGAGCACCTGCACACATGTAGACTTTATTCCATTCCAAAGGTCAAAGTCCATTGGCATTGCCTCAGTCAAAAGCACCTTTGCTTTCCTCATTCTCATGCTTTGCTCAGACCTCGGCAAGAGGGCTACAAAGAAGTGCACTCTCATGCCCTCGATGCCCTGTGAAGTCTTAGTCCAGTGTGGGATGTCCTGGAAGCCACTATGGACCCAGGCCCTCCATGAAGGCTGTGATAAGACTTGCCATGGCAGGAGAAGCACCAACAAGGCTATCTGCTTTTCTAAAAAAGCAAAAGAAACCATGCTGAGTCCAAGGAAACCCATTTTGTGATTGGGGATATCACTAAGAGTAAGTGTGAAGGATAGGCCCTTTCAGAAGGCAAGGAAGAAAGGAGTAAAAACTTGAAAACAGAGAAACTAGCTGCACAGGGCTACTGATTAGTGTCAGTCATGGATCTACCTCCACCTCCTCTGTGTTTTCTTAGCCTTCATGTCCTCCATACACCTACTCATTGGGTAGTTCTGGTAGTGTCTAATGGGAACCAAGCTGTGCAGTAGGCACAGCCATCACAAACTTTCTTTTTAATGGCTTCTGTGTCAACACTGTCTCTGGCAGAGATGGGGCGCTTTTGCTGGTATATCCATCACCCCAACTTGGGATGCTACAGGATCACTTTCCAGATATCTACATACACACCTGGAGGAATATACTTCTTGGCAATTATCACTGATCATTTGGCATGAAAGAATGTAGAAGCTAGAAGCAAGATGGTGGTGCAGTCAGGGGAATAGCATCGTCCATCCAAAATCAGCGACATGTTCCCTCACCCTGGCACCCTGGAAAAGCCACTGCTCTAAAAGACCAGTATCAAGGTCCCTTTCTCAAAGGTCCCTTCAAAGCAAATCTTGGAAGAGCAGACAACTGGCAAACTTCTTGGTCCTCCCTGGAGCTTTGCGTGGGCTGATACAAGTGTGGAAGCCAAGGGGTAAGAAAACACTGACTAGTGACAGAGATTTCTGGCTGGGAAACAAAGACAACATGGGACCAGGGTAAGACTGTGGGAGAGAGTGAGGCTTGTGGGAGAGGCTGTCACTGTCTGGTTTTCTGGGGCATGCCAGGCTGCTCAGAAATGGATTTCTGGCATGTACTTACAGACAGAATTAATTTGTGCCTAGCCCAGGCGGGAATCAGCTCCATGAGCCTCACATATCTCCATTAACCAACCTGGATAAACAGTGCAAGCCTGGGATGGGGAAATGGAGAGGTGGACGTTGGGGTGTCAAGGGAGGCAGACAGCTGGCCAGGGCCTGGGTACCAAGTGGTATCAGAACCTTAGAGCAAACAGTTTGCATTCAAACAAAGGCCATTCCTGTTAAGATCTTTTCTGACATTGTATAGGGTGGCTGTGGGAAGCACTGCCTTGCTCAGAAATGACACAGAGGCTGAGTCTGAGGACAGGAGCATGGCAGGAGCCTTCTGCAGCTGCAGGCACAGGAGCACTGGGCACAGACAAGCTGCATCACCCTGCCACCCACTTGTCCTGCTGCTGCTGGTGGGGGAGATCTGGGTTCAGTGGATGTCTCATCACCAGTGCAGGAACGGAGAACCATGAGGGGGTAGGCTGAGGGATAGGCGATAGTGTCCTGCTGTCTGAGCACAGCACCCTGACCAGGGCCACAGCCATAATGTCCTGCCTGGGAGCTCTGCCACCACAAGGATACCTGGCCAGTGAGATGACAGGGACAGAGACACCCTAGGGAATAGATAACCCAAGGGTGTGTCCGTGGGTGACCCACTTGGGAAGACAGCAGGAGGAAAAGCAGTAAGTGGCAAAGCGCAGCAAAACATCATCACAAACAGGAGCGCGTAGCTTTGTGAGACAACACACTGTAAGCACAAGCAAGGAGCAACGGAAGCTGATGCAGAAAGGACAAAGGTAAAAAAGACACAAGCGAGTACATGAGTAGAACAACTATGCTCACAGTTTTATTTTAAGTCAAAATATTTTTTTCCCCCAAGAATAAAAGTTAGAAGGAAAAGGTAAAAGAAACCTAATGTGTACAGCTATGAATGAAATACCTCCATCTCAAAAGACCAAAATGGGAAAAATAAAGCTTATTTCAATTCTAGTTAGATTCCCTTTTCAAAAGACACCTGGCTCTGACACTCTGATTGCATTTAATCACATCTGTCCTATTAAGCAAGAGTGAATGACCTAAACTGTATGAAAATTGTTGCTGGCCCAAACATGACTCACCAGGAATGAAAGCCAGCCCCATTAATTTCTTTCTGTGAAGGATTCCCAAAAGTGCATTATTCACCCTGAAGTTCTAAGCACTTTGTAGTTCATGAGGCAGAGGTGGGAAGACCCTCGTTCGGATGCAGGCAGAGCTATGCCTTTGGACTTAGCATGCACAAACTTGTGGGAAAGGGGAGTGACAAAAATGACACAGGATTCAAGATGATTAATTAACTAGTTGTAACAGAAGTGCTGCCATAATCATAAAGGGAGACATGATTAAATGTACAAAGAACTTGATGGGAATCAGGTGACCTATAATCAGTTATAAATTTTGATACTTACCAGCTCTCTGTTCCTATCCATAGTCTGTGCCCCCAACCAGGTGTCTCTCCTGTCTGGTTGAGTATATAAGCTCATCAGAACAGCAAGTGCCATACCTGGCGATGCTTTGCGACTTCCAAGTTTTTACAGACCTTCTGAGCTGACGTGACTGTCATATCTAAAAGTGATAATAAAACAAATGATGTCTTAATGAAATAGTGAGTTACTGCATAAATATCCTATGTTCACAAAAATATAAAAAAACCACCACTCTGCATTTTATGCTAAAGTTTTTTTTTGTAATGAACGTGTTAAAAGGCTGCTGTGTTATTATTCTGAATTATTCTGAAAATACTTGCCCTGATTATGCAGCAATAGGCATGTGCAGTGGATTTGAAGGAGCTAAACTTTGCATCAAATTTCCCCTGGGCACTGTGTGAAACTGCACAATAAATGAGTATTGCTGTAACTTAAACAGATACCGACTCTTCAGAGACATGAAAATAAAAATGTTGTGGTGTTAAAATGTAGCCCTGACAGGTCTATTACACTCTTCACAAAGTCTGATAGTTTTCTTCTAACAGTAGCTGTCTTAAAAATTAATGACGCATACTTTCAATGTTATCTCATTACTGATGTACAAGTCAGTAGGTTCAGATGAGACTCCATCTAGATGGGTACGTCCTCCATGTATTGGGGAATGGGCTCAGTTCACCAAAAAGCTTTCCTTCTGTGTATCTTCATTTTTCTGCTTAATCTACAGCGACTTTCTGTGAGATCTTCCACCCTCTGCTCTCCTTTCCAGTTACCAATAAGACTGTTTTAGATCTCCATCTTGGGCTACAATTTCCATATGATAGCATAAAAATAGAGGGTTTTTTGACTGAATTTTGGGAAAAAACCCCAAATATTTTAAGCTGTGAAGCAGAAAAAAATCTTCTATACCACCTGTCAAACTTTCCAGTAATATTTGAAAAGATCCAAGCAGATGAGAACTTTCCTCCATAAAGATGTGTACAGCATTCAGAGTATTGAAACTCCCAGCGTAATTGTTATGATAAATTTCCCGCTGGCTTATTATCACCAACTAATAATGCAGAAAGTAAGTAGCTTTTAGTCTTTTAATTTGGACTTATTTAACATTAATTAATCTCTGTAGTCATATGTCAAACATGCAAACCAGCTTTCTAAAGGAGTGTCTCTGTGATTTAACAGAACTTCTTATAGAATTATGGAATTGTCTGGGTTGGAAGGGACCTTTCAGATCATCGAGTCCAACCATCAACCTAACTCTGACAAAAACCACCACTAAACCATGTTGCGAAGCACCACGTCTACCCGTCTTTTAAATACCTCCAGGGATGACGATTCCACCACTTCCCCGGGCAGCATCTTCCAATGCTTGATAACCCTTTTGGTGATGACATTTTTCCTAAAATCTAATCTAAACCTCCCCTGGCACAACTTGAGGCCGTTTCCTCTTGTCCTACCGCTTGTTGCTTGGGAGAAGAAACTGACCCCCACCTTGCTACAGCCTCCTTTCAGGTAGTTGTAGAGAGCAATAAGGTCTCCCCTCAGCCTCCTTTTCTCCAGGCTAAACAACCCTGGCTCCCTCAGCTGCTCCTCATAAGACTTGTGCCCAATTCCATCCATTTGACTCCCTCCAGCCCAGAAAGTGGACACATACATGCTGATAGCCAATGGATATACGGACATCCAATATTCCCAGTATGGGCGAAATCCCGAAACTGATGTTGTTTTTTTCTTTTACATCTGAGAGCTTATGCTGCTAACATCAATCGATTAACCTCTAAAAGAGAATTAATGAAGATGTATGCTTAATACCAAGCTGGTCTGGCTGGGTGCCCAGGTACTGGGAGCTATGTGTTTTCCATTACTGGAATGCATTTACTCTCACTGCTGTGCAGAACTCTGATTTTATTGTTATTCTTTCTAAATTTAAAAAAAACCAACAAAACCAAAAACCAAACTGCAGAGGCAGAATATCTAATTAGTACTATAAGACTGAAAAATAATAACCCAAGTGTGGTCAGTAGAACAAAGTGCTCACTTCAGGTTGCATTTTAGTGAGGAAATTCTGAAAGGAGCTGTGAGTTTTGTTATGAAATGAAATGCCTTCCTCAGCCTTCAAAGCATCTGATCTCCCAGGAAATAAAAACTTAGGGAACTGAGTCTTACTTAAGTCCTTTTTTCAATAGAAAGAGCACTACAGAAATTTCCTGGTTAATAAATGTTTGAATTTACAGAAATTCCAGTTCCTTAAAATGCTGGTCACATATGTTAAAAGATGCACAGTAAGTTGCAGAATGATATTTGCTTTACAGAGGGTTTTTCTTTTTTCCATATTGTTTTCCACTATGTGAATGGTACAAAAAGAAATTAAGTTAATTTTCTGATGATTTTTTCCTTTGAAGACCGAAAACTACTCGTTATCATTTTGAATTAGGACTTATTGCCCTTCTTCCTCCATTTCAGCAGAGGTTGAATTTTGTTTCATCTAGCCCATCTGCTTTGAAATAACCTAGAGGCATGCAGCTCCGGTCACAATAAAAACATTTCTGCTGCATAATATAATCAAAAATGTAACATAAAAAGGTAAATAGGTATCTGCATCTATTTTAGATGTGTAGGCATACGTATCTTTTGCTAGCACCTCCCAGTGGAATAAACCTCTTCATTTTTATTCTGGAAAGCTCTTCGGCACTGAGCAGTCTTAACTGCTTTCCCTGGTACTGTTCTCTGGCTGAACCGAGACTGGTGGCCAGCTGCTTTGTAAGACGAATGTTTATTCTTGCTAAAATCTGTGGTGCGACAGCATGCATAATTAAGGGAAATGTATTTTACGGGACTGTGGAAGCTGAAAAGCACATAATCACTTGCTTTATGTTTATTTATGCTAAGGTTCAACTTTGCATCATCTGCCCAGGTGACCACTTTGTCTCCCAGGCAGCCTGCAGTGGGCAGACCAATGCATTGGAACAGGTAGGTCCTGGCACATAGAACTTCTGCTTCAGGGTAGGATGGCTCTACAGAGGGATCTGGACAGGCTGGATCGATGGTCCGAGGGGCCAATGGTTTAAGATTCAACAAGGCCAAGAGCAGGGTCCTGCACTTGGGTCACAATAATCCCACACAGCGTTACAAGCCTGGGGAGGAGTGGCTGGAGAGCTGCCTGGCAGAAAAGGACGTGGGGGTGCTGGTCGACCGCTGGCTGAATATGAGCCAGCAGTGTGCTCAGATGGCCAAGGAGGCCAACAGCATCCTGGCCTGTATCAGAAATAGTGTGGCCAACAGGACTAGGGAAGCAATCGTCCCCCTGTACTAGGCACTGGTGAGGCCCCACCTCGAGTACTGTGTCCAGTTTTAGGCCCTTCACTACGAGAAGGACATTGAGGTGCTGGAGCGGGTCCAGAGAAGGTCAACGAAGCTGGTGAGGGGTCTGGAGAGCAAGTCTTATGAAGAGCGGCTGAGGGAGCTGGGGTTGTTTAGCCTGGAGAAAAGGAGGCTGAGGGGAGACCTTATCGCTCTCTACAGCTACCTCAAAGGAGGGTGTAGCAAGGTGGGGGTCGGTCTTTTCTCCCAAGTAACAGGCAATAGGACAAGAAGAAATGGCCTCAAGTTGCACCACGGGAAGTTTAGATTGGATATTAGGAAAAATTTCTTCACTGAAAGGGTTATTAAGCATTGGAAGAGGCTGCCCAGGGAAGTGGTTGAGTCACCGTCCCTGGAGATATTTAAAAGATGGGTAGATGTGGTGCTGAGGGACATGGTTTAATGGTAACTTGGCAGTGTCAGGTTGATGGTTGGACTCAATGATCTGAAAGGCCTTTTCCAACCTAGATGATTCTACAATTCTAAGAGTGAAAGTTTTACCTTCACTACTAAGTTGGCATCTCACAAGATTTCATACCACAGCCACACTGCAAGCTGCGACTCTCAGCGCTGTTGATTTATTTAAATAGGAGTTGATGGTTTAATAGTATTTAACTAAACTCATGTACTGATAGAGACAGCACAGTTGAAACCCGCTAAGGTTTGGCAGCCTGTTCTCATCGATGTAAATGGCGTTTTGTGTCCTGGATGGTGACAAGGGAACCAGGATGACAAAATGAAAATTATCCCTTGCACGTCACCCCCTGGTACCTGGCAACAGGGAATGACCAAATGCTCCTGCCCAATCTGAACCGCCTGTACTAGAACAACATTTCTCACGTTACGCATACTTCGTATATTTTCTACACATCTGCAACAAAATGTGTATATATGTGTGTATACACACACATGCTCTAACACATATACATATGTGTATATATATATATTTATATGTATTTATTTACACACATATTGGGCTGCTTTCATACTGGGACAAAGCTGTATCTGTCCCGAAAGTGATTATTTGATCCCAGCTTCATCCTGCAAGAAGATCAGACATATTAACTCCCAATACTTTTGAACTTTTCTCACTGGAGCAAGCTTAAATCCCTTTTACATATTGGGTTTATTAAGAAATTTGTTTTCACTGCTTCGAACAATATAAAAATCATTGCAAGAAGCTATGTGTGTTCCTGGTGGAATTGTAAGCTCTTTGGGAACAATTTTCACATATTTTCCAGCGAAGTTAGACGGCTTTGTCCCAGATTCTAATGCTACCCTGGGGGGATTAAGCTGTTCAGAGGTTGCATCCAGTTCTGCACAGATCCCAGGAAAAACATACTTGCTCATCCTGGCTGCAAATTTTTAGGTGAGAGGTTGAGCTCTGCTCCGTGCTGCCCATGGGCCAGCAGAACCACACAGTTTTGCCAAGAGACAGAACACTACATTGTTTTCAGGGCTGGGATTAATCATTTTCCTGAGGTGCCACAGAATTCTTCAGTTAACAGTTTTCCATGAAGCTAGGATGAGCATGTTCATGCAAATCAGCATGCAGACCAAAGTCCTTAAATCGCTGTCTTTACTAAATTACTTTGTGATACAGTGACATAGTACTTTCAGAGTTCTTAATCTGCCTGTTTGTAAACCAACCGTTAACCACAACCTGGTATGGCACTGGCACCGAAAGAACTAAACAGCAAGCTTCCCTGTGGTTATAAGCATCTATAAAATAATTTGTAAACTTCTAAGTTCAGATTTGACAGAGCGCTTCAGCATATGCCAATTTACAGTATGTAAGCAGTCCCTCCGGCTTACATCTGTGAAGACGAGGGAGGAGGAGAACACCGGCAATTTATGAAAATATTTGAGAAAAGATCACTCTCCAGAAGTGCATATGTACTAAATAATGTGAACTCATTATGAATACTTCAACTTAATGAATGCTTTCTGAATCCTCTAATAGAGTGGCCAAAGTAAATCTGGCAAACATAAATCTGAATTGACTTAGACATAGAATCAGATGATTTGAAAACCGGTGAAAAAGCTATAAAAAGCTATAAAACCCAGCAGGGTTCAAAGGGCCGGTGGTATCTTCTGCCAGCTGTCCTCTTACCAGCTTCTCAGACCTGGGGATTGTTTTAACTTTTTGCATTTCCCCTTGTTCCTGATGTCCATGTACATCTTCTGGGGCAGCTGGCTGGGTCTTGAGAAATCAGGCCTGCAGACATCACATGTGGAGGCTCCAGGTAATCCTAGAGGTCGCGGGCTCCTGTGCTTTGACAGCTTTGTGTACCTGCCAGAAGTGAGGGTATTCTGCCCAGTTAGTAAGAACTGATTAAAAGGAGAAACTGAGGTGGCCTCTTACAACCCCTCCATATAAACAGCAAAGGGTAAGGCAGCAGCAAAGGTCCCTTCAGCGTTGCCAAATCCTCCAAGGCAGCCACAGCACTAATCCTTCCTCCCCATTAGGGGCATTTCCAGCACTACTCCTGCACCCAGCATGTTTCCACTCGGTATCAACACCTTCCTACAGATTTACAAGGAGTGGGTAGGTGGGGTAGAATAACAGGGTCCTCCCCCACAGCAAAGACTAGGAAGTATTCAGCAATTTAGCATGAATGAATAACTCAATAGTTTATTTCAAATGGAAGAAATCGGATCTGCAATAATTGCATTTTCGATATTTTGAGTACTATAGTAGGTAACACAAAATAATGCAAACATTTTAAAATGCAAGAATAATGCAAAATGACTTCTGCTATAATACAAAGCAAATGTTGGCAACAATAGGAAATAGATCAGATGAAGTACTAATTTATTTAGCACAGGAGAAATGCAACTGCTGTACAGGCTTTTGCATATTGTAAGAAAATAAAAAGATCAATTACATATAGCCAAGCCTATGGAAGAATAACTAATACACAGCATTTGAAAAGTAGCTTTGTATATAAATTTCCAGACAAAATGTAAATATGATTTGATTTCTTGCTGAGCATATTGCTCTAATTTTTGTAATACTTGGTTTGTATTTTCTGTATTACGTATGAGAAAATTACATGTTGAAGTGCCCACTTCCATTTAAACACTGGCACCATTAAATTAGAGCTATGTTAACAGTCACCATTTGAGAAAAAAGCAAATACAAAAGTTGTCATTGTAGTAGGGCAAAATCCCACTTTGAAAAATAGACATAAATAAAAATAAAACTATGGCAATATAAACCTAAAAGGGTTTTCATAAAGTGCATAAAGTTCAATTTTATCAATTCCTTTAGGAAAAAGATTTTGCAAATGTATATCCAAAGCAAGTGTTAAACTACAGTTCTATATTGTTTGAGTTTAGGAGCTAGTGTTGTGACATCTGATTCTTATTTTCCAGGTAACACAAAAATATTCACTTAAAATCAGCAACTATGGGGCGGCAAACATATATATGTATCTTTTTGTAACTATACCTTCAAGTAGGGCATTTAATATATAGTTATTTTGATAAAATTACTCAAAGGGCTACTATATATATTTTGCATGAATTGCTGAAGAACAGCGTTATCGATTAGACTTAAAAAAATCTTTTACATAGCAGTTCCATTTCTGAAAATGGAAATTCATTAAAAATTGTAATAAGAATTAAAGAAGCTGGAATTAAATCTATCCTTCAGATTATTCCCCTAAGAAAAATCATACTGCTTATTTTTTAACCATTTGACTCAACAAGAACTTATTTAGGAATGTTTTGCTGATGAAACAGAGACCCAGACATTGTAGCAAATAATTAAATATATCATAAAAAGACAGACTTGAAACTTCAAAATAACTTGGAAGGGTGATTAAGTGTGTAAGCAAGTACCGGGACAGACATACTGTGATTCAAAAACTCTAAGCAACTAGCTAAATTTTTTAATTCATTTGAGGCTTATTAACCTAAACTGTCTGGAGAAGTTGTTGACTCATGAATTCAGTTGACTGTATGTATTCAAACCTCAGTTTTTCATCCAAAACCAGGTACCAATGATGTGAAATAAACAGAGCAAAATTCACAGAGCTCAGAGATCCTCAAGTATGTTAATGCCCTCCTGGGAACCTGAATGGAGGAAAACATAGAAAAAGTTTAGATCATAAAAGAAACCAAAAGACAACTCAGAACTGTATGGTTAATATGCAAACAAAAGTTGCTGTATTTCCACATTTGTATTTGCATTCTGCTTACAAAGTTTGGATTTAGGGATTTCAAGTTAAACGTTTGCATTTTTACACAGAACAAGAAAGAATTCTCTCCTTGATAAATCTATGGAACTATGCAGATCTTTATCCTTCCTCTTAGGTCTGGCTTTTAAAATTTAAAGCCCTCAAAATATTACAATCAGTTGTGGTGCTGGAAGAAGGAACTTCAATTGCAGAAGTCTATTCACACGTTCTTAATGAGCTGAGATCAGGTAGCCAAACCACATTCTTAACTCTATAAGCAAGTAAGAGACAGAATCTTAAGAAACTATTCTTTAGCATTTTTAAATGGTCAACCATGCAGTAAATTACATTATCCCTAACCTGGAACATCCTTGCAGCAATGAAAAATGGATAGGATAATCAAAATGTTACAATAGCATCTATTTTTTGTAGTATGTCTCAAGTATTTAGGTACTAACAACCTACTAATGTACACAGTCCAAAGGTTATTTCTGCTACTAGATTTTATTAGGAAAATAATTTTCCCCCATCATAAAAGAAATTGCTTTTTAATTGAAAGACTAAACATTTTCAGAATCTCTTTTCAATGAAATCTGAAATATTTTCACCACGTACAATTTCCATGCAAATATTTTCAAATTTAAGTTAAAACTGTTTCTTCATAAAACCAGCTCAAGCTATTGTATTTATATGATACCTTAAAAGGTATTATTGTAGCCTAATATTTCACATCAAGAAAGCATTTGAAAGATGGCTTTATTGAAATTTCTGTACTTTCTGCCCTCTAATTAGAAGAGGAATTCCTAAATGTTGGCTTGGGGCAATCCACCTTTTAGAATAAACACTCCGATAGATCTCTAGCCCTAATATACAAAACTGCTGAGAATTTTTACTTAATTCCAGTTGTGTGGATCCCCTGCCTTCATCTTGTGTTCATACAATATCCCTACAGTAATGGCAGCAATTAGTTATATGTAAAATAATACTATTGTTACTATATGCAATGAATTTGTAGCTTGTCATTTGCTAAATGAAATTTGGCAACTAAAACCGAATGTCAGTATCATATGACAACACAGGAGCACAGCAACAGGAAGAGTTCTACAGAACAGTGGAAAAGGCTTGGGAACTTCAGCGCTGCTATTTTAAATATGTCTGTTCTAGCACCAATCTTTGTTCTTTTAACATTTTTCTGTACTAGTATATACTCTCCTTTGGAAGTTCTGCTCTTCTGATTGGTCTTAGAAGCCAAACTTCCCTTGCACAGTAGTTTTTGACCTTTAAAAATGATAGAATGACTTTCATTAATAAAAGATAAAGCGAAATAGTAAACTTCAGACTTATTTTTTACTTCATAGTAAATATAAAATAGCTTAAAAAGAATCTACAGACCTCGTCTGAAAACTCTAATCATGCAGGTCTTTATTTAAACTATAAGAAGGCTACCTGAATAACTATTCAAGTCTGACTCTCGGGATGGCTTTGAGCTCCAGCTTTAGACCACCTACATTTAGCTGTCTACATATGTGTTACATGTCAAAACTCCTATTAAATTCAATGGAAATCTAGTAGACATGCCTAGTAGACTCTACAGAGCTCATTCAGCAGCAGATATCCTACCTCCACCCCACAGGCTGGGTACCCCAGCATCCTTGGGGGTTTCACTGGCCCAATCTGTATGGCCTTGGAAAAGAACTATGTACCCAGCATAGTCCTGACTTCTAAAGATGGGGGCAGGAGGGGGTATCTCAAACTCATGCTACTCCTTTTATGCCAAAGAAAGACCTGTGTCCTTCCCCAGAGAGTGGGGGATTGTCTACATATGGGTAAAACCAGAATTAATGAGAATGATTTAGTATCAGAATCAAATGTACAACTTCTGCAAATGTTAAATACTTCTCTCACACTGCTTCATGTCCTTGATTTTATTAACATACCCACTATTTTCATGAGCAAAACAAAGAAGAAAATTATGATTATGCTGTTATTTCTTGGACAAGTTAAGAGGCTGTGCAACTTGGCACATGTTAGTCATAAAACATGACCTTTTTTGCAAGATAGTTGTAAAAAAAATGTTTTATTGTCATGAATTATAGATCCAAGTCCTTCCTGTTGACTACATCATTGAATTCCATTCTACAACCTTCTCACCCATAAATCTTGCCACACAGTAAATTTGAAAACTTAGAAGTAGTTCTCAAGTGTTCCAATGAAAACATGCACTCTGAATGCATGTGTGATAATACATAATGAAGAAATTCAGAGCAAAACTTTTCAGAATCAAAATTGTGGGCACCGATCCAATAGCAGAAGTTATTTTAGCTCTAGTTTTCTTTTTAAGTCATCAACATCAATGACGAACCCATACCAATGGGATTCTTAGAAATCATATTATAAGCACTTTATGGAAGACACTGTTTCCTGTCCAGGGTTTAAGCATTGCCAACCACGATCAACTCGATCCTGTGGCATCTAACTCATAAATAAGAAAAAAGTTAGATTTTTTTACTTAAGTAAAAAAAGTAAAGTTCTGACCATTCTCAGAGACACCATTTCTATTTATAAGTCCTCAGTGAAAGTTACAGACTTTGGACCTACAGATATCCATGCTGAATCGCCAAAACAGATCGCCTGTGAAGAAGGACCATACCTGACTTGCCTGGCTTGAAGCAGAAGAGATAATGGGAAATTATGGGAAAGCATTCACTTGCTTTTTGAGAGATTTGGGAACAGGATATGCTGAATACTGAAGTATCAAGATCCTACATGGAAAGGACATCCATTCATACAACAGACTTTCTTCAGGGAAAGTAGACAACCGATATATATGTGTTCACTGGAGGAAACTGATCCATGCAAAGAAAGGAAGGACATAAAGTGCACCTCTGAGATAAAATTCACATTTGGCTACTTGTTAGCACTTATGTTGAAGCCAAAAGTCAGATTAAAACACACACAGTTTATATTTTTCTTCTTTATTGCTATAATTTTCTATCTATTTTTTATAATATACGTTTTTGTGCTGTTGTGTCTGTGTGACCACCTTGCCTACATCAATACTTTCTTTTGAATAAATATACTTCTGTTTCTCTCAGAAACAGTGAACTGTATAGGTTACTCCCCTTCCTGCCTGTTTTACTTCTGATAACTTGTGATGGGCCAATGGGTCAATAAAACTGGTGGATTTCATATGCTATATGTATCCTTAATATTCAAAGGAATACTCAAAGGAAAAGCTTGTTCTACCCTGCAAGACTATTATCAACAACCATTCATGATGTAGATTGAAATATCAGGTCACAAAACTAAATTTACTCATTTTGTATGACCATTTTGTCCTTGAATTAGATCTTAGCACCACAAAAGCATTTAGCCATCCCATTTCATGTATTATTATTAAATAATATACATAGCTTCACTTTAGTGGTTTATGGTTTTAACTTCAGCTCAGATTCCAATTAAATTCCGCTGCACAAAAACCAGGTTTAAATAAGCCAATCAAAATACAAATTTAAGCCAAATTCTAAGTTCAGCTAAGTACAAGATGCCTTTGTATTTAACATTGCTTGTTTCACACACACAAAAAAAACCCCACAGCTTTATTTGCTAGCGTCCAATAAAACCAAGAATCTTAGCTTCTGTTACCTTGTTATTTTGCTCTAGAAACCGTTTAGTAAAGTGATTCCTTTGGAGACAGCTGATATCATATCATGATCCAAAAGAGTAGGAACTGTTAGAGATATCTGATACTATTTTAATAAAGAAAAATATTTAAAATTTGTAATGAGCATACCCAGAGTTTTCTTCAGTACTCCAGAACATCCTAAATAGAAGGGTTACTTCTTTTGGCTCTCTTTAACTTTGAACAATCTTCTTCTTTCTGTTAACAAAAAACAAACAAAAAGGCAAAAAACAGTAAAGCAAACAAAGCAGTAATACTAAGCTAACAGCTCAACTAAAAAGTTGTTTCTGAGTAAAATGCTTAGTTGAATGATATGAGAAGTAATTAATGAAAGTTTTTATTTTCCAACTTAAATATAAAGTATGTTTCTATGTATAGTAGGTATATAATTAAAACCAGAGCTATTTTGAAAATACCCTTTCACATGCTGGCAGCCAAGACTTTCAAACCCAAGTGATTATTTTTGGTGTCCAAACCTGAGATAAAGACAAAGGCTTACTCTTCAGAGAAGTGTTTAGCTGTGTCCCCAGTCAGCACCATTGTATTTCAATCTGGAGAGAGGAGTCAGACTAATGAGCACTGGAGTCCATCCCTACTCCAGTTAATAGACAAGTCCTCCTCCTATTCCTGAGACTCCAGCTGAAGCTTCCCTAGAGCTGTGCATCTGCCTCACTTGGCTCCAGCAGTGGCAGTGCTGCACTGTCAGCGTGTCAGGCAGACTGGGAGAGTTTGCTGTCTCCTGCCGTTTCCCAAAAGTAGCATGCAGGGCTCAGGGTGGTACCCATGCTACTCACGGCCTGCCTGGAGAGAGAGGAATGGCATGGGGCACTTGTGACTCATGACTAGGACAGGACAGTGCACCTTCCCCATCCCAGCAGTGCTGCCAGACCAGCTACAAGCTCTCTGCTTGCCCAGTCTGCCCAAGCTGCAGAGCTAGCTCCATGCTTACAAGCCCTAGTGTGGCTGAGTCATTCCCAGTGGCAGGCAAAGGACTTCAGCACTTAATTCATATTATGGTGGAAGTCTCCCTCCAGTACTCAGACCCCTGAGGTTGTTATTCTTATAACCACGGTTATTTTTAGTTGCTGTTTTTCTTTCTACTTTATGAGAGAGACTCCTGACACTACTGCTGTAGCATTGCAGTGCTGGGCCTGTAACTAGTGACTTAGTTGTGGCCCTGCAGAAAGGCCTTTCCCAGCTGCAGTTGGATGGGGCCAGCTCAGAGCAGCTGGGCTGGTGTTTCCCACACCAACTCCTCTCTTCCCTGCTGCAGCATGAGCTCCAGGGTATGAGTGCATTCCTGCAGCAGGCCCCTGATGCTGCTCTACTGGCCCTTTCTGAACTGCACAGATAGCACAGGCTGTGCTTTTTAAATTACCATTAAAAACTGCAGAATTGTCTTGCATTTGGCTTTAAAGACATAACAAAACAAAAAGATTGACACATAAAATTTAATATTAACAAATGCAAATTAAGTGGAAGAACGTGAATTATGGATACATACTCTTAAGTTCTTAATCAACAGTAAATGAGTATGTTGACAAGGTAAGTTTATATAGCGCAACATGTGAGTAGGCGAAGGCACTTCAGATCAAGTATGGGTAATGAGACCTCAAACAGTCACGCTTGAAATGAAATAGAAAACACAAGGGAACCTGCATGAAAAGGGAGTTAAGTGTGCACAACTTTTCCTCCTGGCTTATTTTGTGGAGTTATTGCACAGAGTTTTCAGTTGGCTGTTAGCAGAAATAATACATATATTATGATGTAAGAAAATAAAATTGTACTGACCACTGGAGACTTGGGACCTGCTTCTTCTAATGGGCCTAGTTTGTAGGTAGCAAAAACATAGAGAATGTAGTTGTAAGAAGGAGGAGGTGGAAGATACAACCAAGTTTTAAAGAACTGATATTTAGAAACAGAAGTGTAGCCCAGTGGTAGGTAAAAGCAATATTTAAGAACCATGAAAAAATATTTTGAAGAGGATTTTAAAAGTAAACACTATTATCATTACAGCAGCATCCAAAGGAAAAAGTATTAAAAAAAAAAATTCATATTGGGAACCTATCTAATTGCTGCTGCTGACCCCATCTAGTAATAGAACAACAACTTAAATATATTAAGTAATTTAGAGAATATAACTTTTAAAAAACCCAGAATGAATTACAAATAGCCTTTTGGAACTCATCTCTACAGAACGTGCTGAATTTAACCACTTAAGATGGGATGCTTACAGAGCCAGTGAGAATGCTCATACATTGGGCAGGATAAAATCTACTTCAGAAACATATGTACTTTAAGCAACATCATGAAACGTTTTTATTTCAGTAGTATCTTTTGCAGGAAACAAAATGCATGCTTGAAGTAACAATAATATAACCAACAGTTAAAGTTAATTTTATCCAAAGCAGGCTTGATAAACTTTAAACTAGATATGAGGGGGGAAGGGGAGATAACTGGGCCTGTCAGGGCTAAACCCAAGGGAAGCATGCCAGGGCTTGAAGGATGGTGGACTAGTGAGCACTCTCGCTCTGCCATTTCATTTGAGAGAAGGGATAGATGTTTAGAAATCACAGAAGCACCTAAGAAGGGTCTGGTAGGAAATGGGGTCCACACTCAGAAAAAGGTGTTGGAATCATTAGCTCATCTGTAGTGCATCTATACCAATGCACGCAGTATGAGCAACAAACAGGGAGCTTGAAGCCATGATGCACCAGGAAAACTATGACATAGTGGCTATCACAGAAACGTGGGATGTCCCACACGACTGGAGTGCCACAATCGATGGCTACAAGCTCTTCAGGACGGATAGACAGGAAAGGAGAGGTGGTGGAGTGGCCCTGTAGGTTAGAGAATGCTATGAGAGCTCGGAAATCAATTATAGTGATGATGGGGTTGAGAGCGTTTGGTTAGGTTAAGGGCCAATAAAGCTGATATTGCTGTGGGACTCTTCTATAGACCTCCCAACCAAAGCAGTGAGGTGGATGAAGCTTTCTATAAGCAGCTGGGGCAAATCTCGCAGTCACTTGCCGTTGTTCTTGTGGGGGACTTCAACCTCCCAGATATCTGCTGGGAATACNGATCATGAGATGATTGAGTTTTTGATTCTTGGAGAAACAAGGAGAGGGGTTAGTAAAACTGCCACCTTAGACTTCCGGAGGGCAAACTTTGACCTGTTCAGAAGACTGCTTGACAAAATCCCTTGGGAGGCTGCCCTGAAGGATATAGGAGCCCAGGAAGGCTGGACATACTTCAAGAGAGAAGTCTTAAAGGCACAGGAGAAGGCTGTCCCTGTGTGCCGAAAAACAAGTAGGCGGGGAAGGAGACCGGCCTGTCTAAATAGGGACTTTTGGCTGGACCTCAAGTACAAA
>VWZL01000739.1:125069-148370 GCA_013396915.1 Stercorarius parasiticus | reverse complement strand
GCCCCCCCCGGCTCAGCCCGGTCCCCCGTGTCCCTCCCCCATGCCGTGGCCCTGTCCCCGCGCTCCACGGGCTGTCCGTGTCCCTGTGAGCTGGCCGGCCACGGAGATGTGCCCCGGGTGCATGCTAAGGCGCCGGGCTGGGGATGGTACCTGGAAATATCGGTGACACACCAAAGCCGGGAACTCCAGCCCCTGGGGAAAAAGCAACAGCCGGTCACAGCCTGTGACAGCAGTGCCACCCCAACCCTGCTTGGCTGGGGACACCCTGGCTCACTGCAGGGACAGGAGCTGCTGCAAAAGCTGCTGTCCCCACCATGGCACCCGCATGGCTTCGAGGTGCTCTCCCGGGCAGTGGCGTGCCCGGTGGAGGACAATAGCAGGGGGGCGACAGCAAGCTGTGACGAGCATGGTGTGGTAGGGGACACGCTCCCACCCCAGCCCCAAACCTTGGCACTCACCTGGCTGCAGCCCCCCAACACCAAAACCTGCAGGATGGGAGAGTCCTGGTGAGGGTGGGGAGCATGGGGACAGGGATGGGGATGGGGACAGGGACGGGGGTCACACCTCCAGCCCCCCCGCCTGGAGCAGTCCCTCTTCCTTACCTGGCTTGGGAGGTTTCCCAACAGCTCCTGGATACAAAAGCCCTGTGTCAGAGACGGGTGTCAGCGCAGCCCCCGCCAGGGCTCCCTGCCCCCGGGGCTGCAGCCAGACCCTGCGATGAGCCCAGAGGGTCCCCTGGCAGGGACCTGCATCTCTGCATGTTGGGGACATGATACAGTACCATCCCCTGTCCCCATGGCATGGGGACCTGCATCTCCCCATGGTGGTGCCATGACCCCTGGTACCTGCTCAGGGATGGCATTCCTCTCCAATCGCACCCCAGGAGCAGGGCAGGTGGCAGACACAGGAAGGGGCACAGGGCACGGTGACAGTGTGGGGTGGGACTGTGCCATGGGACCGGGAGGGGATGAAAGCGACCCTGCATCCCCTGCATCCCATACATCCCCTTTCCTTTTCAGCACTCTGCCAGCACGCCACTGCTGCTCTGCTCCCCTCATCCCAGCCCTGGGGACCCCCGATGCCAGGGACCAGCATCACTCACCAGCACCGAGCCCACCAACTCCAAGGCCACCAACTCCAAGGCCACCGACTCCAAGGCCACCTATGATGGGGACCCCGGGTGAGCACCAGTGGGGATGGGCAGCGTCTGATCCGCTCCTTGCCCAGCCCCACGTGTGCCCGTCCTTCCTCGGGCAGCCCCACTCCCCCATGCCCTGGGGGAGCATCCCTCTGCCTGCATCACTCTGTGGGAGCATCTTTCTACCCACATCCCTCTGTCCGCATCCCGCTGGGGGAGCATCCCTCTGCCCACATCCCTCTGCCCGCACATCCCACTGTCTGGGCTCAGCTCCTGCCAGCACCTACCTGGGATGACGCCGACCCCTGGGACTCCAGCCCCGGGAACGCCTGCCAGAGAGAAACCATTAGCCCCTGTCCCCCCACAGCCCAGCACTCACAGACTGGTCACCCCAGCCAGTGCTCGACCCACTGGGGTGGCCCTGACACCCCTCCTAGGTGTCCCCAGCACCCATCTCACAGCACCCAGAGCAAGAAGACCTGGAGCGGGGGGTCACCCCTTGCATGACACATTGCTGCAGGCAGTGCAGAGCAGGAGAAAAATGTCCCCAGTGAGTCCAGGGGAGGGGGCATGGGTGGCACTTTGCACCCATGAGTGACAGCACACCACCTCCCACGCCTGGGCCACCCTGTGCCAAGGCACCAGGGGGCACACAGGGTACATGAAGTGAGGCCAGCACCCAAATGGCCACACAAGGAGGGTGCCAAGTGGTGGTCCAAGGTAGACTTGGGACAGGGTGGCAGAGATACGTACCGAATTTGGGAGGTTTAGCACCAGGTTGCACCCCTACTTGAGGGATGCCTGCAAAAGGAACGAGGACACCACGGTTAGGATGGTCACCCCTGCACCCATCCCATGTGCCACTGTCCCCCATCCTGCATGCATCCCCCTCTGCCACCCCTCCATGTGGCTCGGTGGCTTGTAGCATCCCTGGCCACTGCTGTCCCCAGGTACGTCCCTGACTAGGGTGCGACGAAGCACATACCTGCCCCAGGAAGGATGCCGGTACCGGGTACCCCCACGCCCGGCACCACCCCAGGCACAACACCAACGCCGGGCGTCACTCCTGGCACTCCTGCGACGCCGGGCACTGCGCCTGGCACCCCACCGACCCCAGCACCTGCGGAGAGAGGGGGTGAGGCAGCGTGGGGGTGACCCCCACGTGATCCCCATACACCTGGGGGATGATGTGCCCAGCGTGGGGTGCCCACCCCCGGAGCCCCCAGCTCCCCCTGGACCAGTCTGTGCCACATCAGGGCTACTGGAGACACCCCAGATGCCCACTGGGTGGGCAGGGCCTGCTGTGGGCTGAGCCATGAGCAATGGGATTCTCCATCCAACTCACCGAATTTGGCTGCCTTCGCTGCTGCTTTTGCTGCTGCGGATGGAGCTACGACCCCTGAGTGGCGACAGCAAGAAGGGGGTCAGTGTCCCCCGGGGGGGTCCTCTCCAGCAATGCTGGGCAGAGCCCATCCCTCCCACCTTGTCTGCATCCCCCAAGGGATGGTCACGAGTTGATGGAGACCACCGAGGTCTTCCTCACGCCTGTCCTGTCCCAGACCCGCCCCCACACCAGCCAGGCTGCCACCACCACCTGCTTTTCTCCTCCTCACCTGGGACACCTCCAATGCCGGGGGCCAGGGCACCCACTCCAGGAACAAGGCCACCCACGCCAGGAGCTAGACCACCTACACCAGGAGCCAGGCCACCTGCTCCTGCAAGGAGAGAGGAAGGACTGGAGCTTCAGTCGAGGAAGAGGGGTGGTGGAAGGAGCCGTCTGAAAAAGCATGGCAGGCTGGGGTGGGCAGATGGATGGATGCATGGATGCATGGATGGATGAATGGATAAGCAGTGGGGTGGATAGATGCTGGGGTGGATGGGTGGCTGGATGGATGTGGAGTAGATAAATGGATGGCAGGGTGGAGGGATGGATGGATGGATGGATACCATGGATTGATATGGAGTGGATGGATGGATGGATGGATGGATGGATGGATGGTGAGACGGATGAATGGATGGAGGTGTGGATGGATGGACAGACAAGTGGACAGACAGATACTGAGGTGGATGGCTAGCTGGCTGGTTGTGTGGATGGGTGGGTAGAAGGATGGGTGGATGGATTAATGCATGAGAAGGTGTATGGGTGGTAAATCTAGCACCCTTCATGCAGACCAGCTCTGGAGAGCACCCCCTGACACAGCCAAGACCTCATCCCTCACACAGTCCTGCGGAGAGCTCATCCCTCACCCTGACCCACAGGGATGAGTGCAGGCCGAGCCTCAGCCCCAATAAGGGGAGCAGCCTGGAGTGGAGAGATGGCAGGAGACAGGACATGTGGGATAACCCCAGAGAGATCCTGGCTTACCGTATTTGGCTGCTTTGGCGGCTGCTTTGGCAGCAGCGGCGGCCCCTGGAACTCCAACTCCTGGGGGAGAGGGGGACAGTGAGGGGCAGCAATGGGCCATGGTGGCCACACCAGCACCCCTCAGCCGGCACCACTGGGGATGTCTCGAGCATCCCTTAGACACCACCTCACCTGGTATGCCACCGGGCACCAGACCGGGCACGCCGACTCCGGGCACGCCGACTCCAGGCACACCAACTCCGGGCACGCCGACACCGGGCACGCCAACTCCAGGCACACCAACACCGGGCACACGCCCTGCTCCTGCAGAGGTTCAGAGATGTGGCCAAGCAGGCAGGCTCCGTAGGCAGGGGTCCCGCTGACCTCCCCACCATCCACAGCACCAGGGGTGCCCCCCACCCACATCTGCAGGCGTCCCTCCCTGCGAAAGGATGATGGTGACTCACCGATTGCCGCAGCTTTCGCTGCAGCCTTCGCTGCGGCTGCTGCGGCATCTGGGGCACCCACTGCGGGGACAGAAGGGAGAGAGTCAGGGCACTGGAGAGGCCAGCATCACCCCATCGGCTTGTGCCAGCCCATCTGCTCACCTCCGACACCGGGCACCACGCCAGGAACCCCAGCCACGCCAGGAACGCCAGGCACGCCAGGGACACCAGGAACACCAGGGACTCCAGGAACACCAGGAACGCCAGGAACGCCAGGAACACCAGGAACACCAGGAATGCCGCCAATGCCAGGAACGCCAACACCAGCTCCTGCAGGCAACAAGAGGGGAGAAGTTAGATCCCATTGCAGCAACAGTTGAAAGGTGGGACCTTGTCTGCTCTCGTCATCACGCTGCAGCGAGGAGAGAGCACCCCACTGCCTTGTCCCAGGAGAGATGCACAGGGAGGGACTGGTCCCGTGTCTCCCAGATGGCCCCAGTGAGGATGGTAAATCTGCTGTTGTAAAAGAGAGGCTGGGAAGTCACCAGCATACGGGACCATGATGATCCCCATCATCACAGGGAGCTCCAGATGGTCCTCATCATGGGAGCATCAAGCCTTGCAGCCAACAGGCCACAGCGGTGAAGTTGGACCACTGGTGGTCTCCAGTAGCTGCCTGGAAGGGCTGGGTGCCCTGGGCACTGGCCAGACTAGAAAGCTGCCCAGGGCAGTGACAGCCTTGACACACTGGCACTCATTAGTGCCATAGGGACAAGCATCAAGTCACTTCTGGAAGGGCTGAGTGCCAGAGGGGTTGTCCTCATGCCCCCCTGCTCAGTAGATGCCTGGCAACCCAGCACAGAGGACATGAACTTGTCACTGCCAAATTTCTCCCTAAATCCCATCCTTCCCTGGGCACGTTGGGTGGGATTTTTTTCTACATGATGTGGAAGAGAAGTGGAAGAGAAATGGAAGAAATGGCCAGCAATGGTTTATCCCTCAAAGGAAAGCTGCCATTGAGCATGGCTGCCCCCAGGAGATTCCCAGGGCTCTGCAGTGATGATGCAGGAGAAGGTCCTGGGACCTGGCCATGTAACCTCTGGCACTGCCTTTTGGAGCAGCACATGGATCCCCCAGCACTGAGTGGAGCCCTGCGGCCACTTCCGCCTCCTCTCTGTGCCCACTTCCGCCTCCTCTCTGCGCCCAGGCTCCCAGCTTCCCTGCTGCTTGGCCATGTCCCTCGTCCCCTCCGTGGTCCTCCTCGCTGGAGCTTCCTTGGGGGTGGTTATGCCTGTTGGGCGCCTGGGTCTTGCTAGACCAAGTGGGATGCACTTGCTGGATCCCCGCAGGTTTTTCGAAGGTGGTGACCCTGGGCAGGGGTCCCACCCGGGCAGCGAGGCTGAGCCCACAGGCATCAGACCCTGGGTCTGGTCTGCTGCTGGAAAAATGGATTTGGTACAAAACTCAAGAATTCAGACAAGGTCCAAAGACATGAGTTCGGTCCTTTCACGTCCATGAAACAGCCTGCAGAGACCCCAGAGAGGGAGAAGGTCCTGCCCTGGGGATGAAGCCAAGCCTGGATGCAGCAGCTGGGGGCTGGGCTGGGCACATCCTGACCTGGGATGCTCCCCAGTAATGAGCCATCAGGAGTGACCCCCAGGGGACACCCGCCTGCCTGGGGGCACCCCGAGTGCCACGGGAAGAGAGGGTGAGCAGGGGTCCCCGGGGAGCTGCTGGGAGCTCCTTGCATGGCGCAGCACGTACCGTACTTAGCTGCCTTTGCTGCTGCCTTTGCTGCTGCTGCCGGTGCCCCGACTCCTGGGGACAAGGGAGAGAGGGACCCTCAGCCACCAGCTCCTGCACTCCCTGTGGAGCTGGGTGGTGGGGACAGGGCTCCTGCAACAGTCACCTGCTACCCCGGGGACAGCGCCGACACCAGGCACCAAGCCAGGGACACCACCAACGCCAGGCACGAGGCCTGGGACGCCACCAACGCCGGGCACGAGGCCTGGACCTGGAGGGAAGCAGAGCAGTCAGACCCCCCCAAAACACCCCCTGCCTCTGGTGGTGACACTGACATGCTCTCTCACAGTGTCAGGGGGCTTGAGGTGGGCTCTCCACATCTCCCAAACCAGCTGCTCAGGGGACCTGGGATGTGCCCAGGATTGGGATTCTCAGCTCCCTACACCCAATGTCCACCCGGCCACACAGGAACTTGGGGACCCCTGAGGCCCCCCAAGGCCGTGGTTGTAAATCCCAGCGGCTCCCAGGGCTGACGTGTTTCCTCTGGATGCTCCAGGGAGCGGTTGTTTGCTACCCACTTTTCTCCAGCAAAACAGCCAGCGAGGGGAGCAGTGAACACAAGACCTGCATCACCAAGCGCATCCCTTCGCTAACGAATGATGACTCGTTACAGACACCATCTCCCCGGAGACCCCACCGGAGCCCGGCGCAGCAAAACCACATCTGTCATGGAGAAACTGTGCGTGATGGGGATGTACTGCACCGTGTCGGGCTGCTGCATTGCAAGGTGGCCAGCCAGCCTCCAGCCACTGCTGAAAAAGCTGCTTTTTGCTTTGCTGTGCCTAAGCCCAGCTCTGCCAGGAGGCTGCTGGAAGCTGTCCCCAAGCAGGTAAAGCCCCTCCGGAGGCCTTGGGGGGGTTTCGCACCTTGCTGCCTTCCACCCGCCGAAGCCGCTGGCTCAGCAGAGTGGCTTCACCTCGCCCCAGGCTCCGGCAAGCAGCTGCTGGAGCCGGGGCAGGGGGCTGGGGCTGGGAGAGCCCCCCTGGAGCTGGGGCAGGGGGTGGTGGGGCAGGCAGTGAAGCCAGACAGTCCCAGCATCAACACACAGCTCTTCCATACCCCGAGAGTGAGCCCAGCCCCGCAGGCAGCTGCCGGATCTGTCCGAGACACTCACCAAAAGCTCCTGCCTTCGCCGCTGCCTTCGCCGCTGCCGCTGCCGCTGCCGGCCCTCCGACTGCCGGGGTAGCGGGAGAGAGTCAGGAGTGCGGGACGGGGGGACGTGACCCTCCCCGAGCCCCAGCGCCGAGCCCCGCCATCGCCTCACCTCCGGCTCCTGGGACAACGCCAACACCGGGTACCACTCCACCGACCCCTGGGATGCCGCCAACCCCGGGCAGGACACCGGCTCCTGCCACAGGGGAGAAGGGGACCGTCAGCTCGGTGATGCAGGGACACAACCAGTATCCCCCCTAGCCTCTGGGAGGGAGGGGGGAGCAGCTGCCCCACTGGGGAGATGGATGTGGCCGCGGAGGGCAACTCACCAAATTTCGCTGCTGCTTTCGCTGCCGCCGCCTGTGCTCCGACTCCTGGGGAAGGACATGGGCAGGTCCCGAGACCATTCCCACCTCAGCTCCCCCATCCCGCAGGGACCCTGGGGACGCACCCCTCCTGTCAGCATCCACCCCGCTCTCCTTTGGGAGGTGATGCACCCCTCCGGGCTGTCCCTGTGGTGACACTGCCGCCCTGGGGCCACCAGACAGCCTGGACAGTGTGCAACATCCCATCCGAGGACTGGCAAAGTGACTGGGATGCCCGGTCTCCCCGCCATGCCCATGCCAGTCGCCCACCCTGTGGCTGCCTGGGAAGGGAGCGTACCTGTCCCGGTGGGGTACCCTGCCTTTCCTCCTACTCCGATGCCAGCTCCTATCCCGGCGGGCCCGAAGCCTGCAATCACAAACAGAAAGGCAAAGCCAGGTCAGGCACTGGCCCCAGGAAGGGGGATGAGGCAGATGGAGCAGCTCCCTTGGCCCAGAAGATCTCCCCCCGCCCGGCGTCCAGGGATGTAGGGGGCGTTGCCGGAGCCAGCATCCCCCCAGTTGAGATGCCAGTTCAAACACCCCTTCCTGCAGCTGTCCGCGGCTCAGGAAGTGTCCTAGAGGAGAGGCAACTAGCCAGCCGACCGCCGCCAGAGCCACTGCGTGCCTGCGGATTAACACCTCCCAGCCCCAGCGCTGCAGGATGCCAGGAGAGTCGGGCTGCTGCCAGCCGGGTCCACAGCCTCCATGGCAGGGCAAGGCACATGTCCCCTGAGGGGCCACCTCACCCTGGGAGCGGGATGCCCCTCACACCGCCCCGGGGCTTGGTGGCCACGAGGCCAAAGTGGCAGCTGGCAGAGCCGCGAGGAGCTACGACTGCGGAGCAAGGGCTACGAGCACTCACCGTAGGGCAGCTTACCAGTGCTGTAGGGCAATCCATAGCCACCTGGAGAGGAGAGAAGGTGGCGGGTTAGCACCTGGCTGCCGGTGGCCGTGCCCTCTCTGCCCCGCGGTGTAGCCCCTCTCTGCCAGCTGGCTGTGTGGTACCAGCCCTTGGGGCTCCTTCCATTGGGATACTAAATCCTCCGGGATACAACCCCCCATGATGGCACCAGGCCAGGAGATGCACTTCTCCATCACCTTGGAAGCAGCGGCTCCAAAAAGAGCCACTCGCTCTCAGCCTCGCGGCGAGGGCTGCGGTGCCTGAAGCCAGTTTTGCAGGAGCCTCCCGTGACCCCGCTTCAGTGGGGGGCCCCCCAGGAGCCCCGCGGTGAGAGCTGTACCCAGATGGCTGCGCCGCAGCCAGCTCCAAATGAAAGATTTTAATTGGAATCAGGGCTTGGGAGCCTCCACTGAAACGTGACCTCATTAGGAGGTCGGCGCGAAGGGACAGGGAGGGATTATGAGCGGGAACATTGCAGCCGGGGAAATGTCTCCTTGCGAAAGAGCAGGATCCCACCGCTCGGGACAGCGCGGGGATGCCCGTGACTCGGCGGGGACCGTGCACTTGGGAGCTGGCAGCACCGAGCTCCTATCACCCCTGGCAGCGGCCTGAGGAGGGGTGACAGGCTGCCACATCCTCCATGGGGACACCTTGAGCAGCATGTTGGGTGGAGGGTGTCTCACCCACACGGACAGGGCGGGGATGCGTCTGCCTGCAGCCAGGACGGGATTGCTCATGGCAAAGCATCTCCTTGAGCGCGGGAGACCGTTCCCTCCCGCCAGCCAGCATGTGGGGACCAGATTTCCCTCCGCCCTGCAGGCTGTCCCATCGTGTCCCATGCCAGCGCAGCATTGTGGAACACAGAGGCTTTCCAGGCTGCGACAGCCATGACTTGCACTGGGTATCCCCCACCTTGGGGACCTCCCATGCCCATCCTGGGGCACTCTGTCAGCTCCTCCCCGCCTCCCCCAAAGCTGCGGAAGGGTCTGGCACTGGGTGACACACATGGAGGTGACTCCAAGGTTCAAGAGTCCAAGCCCTTGGGTCTCTGAGTGTTTTGCCGGGTCCAAGCCCAGCTCCCCACCACCCCCAGCTGGATGCAAGAGCAGCCCCCGCCTGGGTCTGGGTGCACCCATCCTGGCCAGCGCAGGGATGCCATCAGCACCGCTGGTGAGGCTCAGGGCCAATGGGCACACTGAAAGCCAGACCGATGCCACCCCGGTGCAGCCAGGCACTGGGGAGCAGTCCCCATCCCTACAGCATCACGTGGGACCCTGATTTCAGCCACAGCTTCAGGCTGAGCCCCCAGTGAGCGGTGTGGCCCTGGGGCCACCTCCTGAGCGGGGACAGCAGAGAGCAGGAGCTGGCTAGGGCATTTGGAGCAAATCATCCAAAAAGGAGACTTTCCACTGAAAATGTTATTTTCCCCACTGTCCCCTTGTCCCCTCTCAACCTGGACCTACTGCAGCTGGGACAGTGCAAGGGATGTGGGGATGTGGGGCAGTCCCTCGGTCCATCCACAGCATCAAAGCGAGAGCCTCGACAGCCAGCCCAGCGTGTCCCCACGCTGCCGGCCCCAAGCCCTTAGAGGTGACAAACCGGCATCACCCAGCTTCCCAGGAAGGACCAGGGTGTTATGCAGCTGGAACCACAGCTGGGGACACCACCACTGTCCTGCTGGTCCCCGCGAGAGGTGTGATGCACTGACAGGGCTCCCTGGCCAAGGGGATGGGAGTTCTCCCCTGATTTATTTAACGAAGGCTCCCCATAAAGTGGGTCAGCCGGCAGCAGCATCCCGTCCGGGCTGCGGGCCACTGGCAGGGCCACGGCGGGACGGAGCCAGGCATGGCCGCGCCATGTGCCAGCGCTGTGCTCGCCGCACCGGGCACCCCATGAAAGGCGGACTGGGGCTGGGCTGCGGCCGGGAGGCCAGACGGTATCCGATGGCGGCGGGGCCGAGTTGCCCTAACAAGCGTAACTCTGCCTCCGCGGGAGGAAGCCGGAGCGGGCCAAGTATTTCTGCTGCCGTTTGCGGCGACGGGCCCCGGCGGGGGGAAGCCGGCAGAGCTGCTGGGGCTGGCGCCTGTGCCGGGGTGGGACCTGCTCCCCAGGGGTGGTCTCCCCCCGCCAAGGCTTTCCTGCCTGCAGCAACTTATTTTGGTGAGTGGGAAAATGCCCCTGGATCTACTCGCTCCCCAGCACCCCAGGGATGTGGGTCCCCAGCCGGACCTGGGTGCCCTCCTCCTTGGGGACACTCTTGGGACCAGCAAGCTGGCAGCATGGCCCTTGGACGGTAGCACTCTGTACTGGCCACCTGGCACTGCCCGTCCTGCCACCGTCTCTGTGTGAGCATGGCCAGCTGGGGACGTGCAAAGCTGGCACTCAGCACAAGGCTGGGAGATGGAGGTCCCTGGAGCAGCCCAGCCTGGGAAGGGTGCTGAGCACCCCCAGGTTTCCCTGGGCTGGGGCTGAGCCTTGTCTGGGCAGGCAGTGGGGAGGGAGACCTGCCTGGAGCCCCATCCCCACTGCCTGCCTGCCGTCGGTGGCCTTGGCTAGAGCTCCTTGACCCGGGATATTTGGCCCAAGTGAATGCTCAGCGGTGCCCAGCACAACCCAGGAGCCACAGAAAGCAGACAGTCCCTGCAAGGGCTTTGCCTCATGCTGGGAAGAGCTGGCAGGGACAGGCTGGGGTGGCGTGGCCCAAAGCATGTCCCCAGAACATGCTCTTTCCTACCTTTCAACAGCTGGAGTGTGGCACATCATCGTCCTCATGGGCTGGGGGCAAGACCATCAGCAGTGTCCAGGCAGCTGCCCCCAGGGCTGCGACAGGCAGGGCTGCTGCTGGGCTCACCTGCCCAGCGCCCCTTGCTCTGTCCTCCTGTCCCAGGGCCAGCACCAGCACTCCCAGGTCCAGGGGACCCAGGGGCACCACAGCTCAGCCCTGGGGAACGGCGGGTCCTTCTCCTGACACTCCTGGGGGTCCTTCACCCCCAGCCCCGCTGGCTGTGGCAGCTTACCTGGGAGCTTAGGAGCTTTGATGGGATACCCCAGAGGGACACCAGGCTGCTGACCTCCAAAACCTCCCAGTCCTGCAAAGCCAACAGCAGACTCTCACCTGGAGCCCGCGCCCAGGCTGCCACCAGTCCTTGCAAGAGGGGAGCGCCCCGGGGCACCCCGAGAGAGGAAAGCGGGTGGCTTGGGAAGCCCTGAGGCATCTTCTGGCATGGGGAGGCCACGGCTGTGATGGACAGGCTTGGGAAGGAAGAGAAGGACGGGCGAGAGAGATGGAACACTCACCGGGGATTCCTGCGAAGGCTCCTGCTCCTAGACAGAAACACAAAGGCAACTACATGAGCCTCGGAGCTGGTCCTTGGGGCCCAAGGTAGTCTGTGTGGGCTCACCCGGGGGTCGGCTTCACTTGCCCACACGCCCTATGGGGCTATGACCCCAGAGGATGGGCTGGAGCCAGCCCCAGAAGGATGGGGATGAGGGCAGAGCTGGAGCCAGCCCTGGAGCTGCCCTCCACCCCGCTGTCCCCAGGAGACCAAGGGGACCTACCTGGACCTTTCGGCTTGACGCCAGCACCAGTGGGTACCCCGGGCAGCACTCCTACGCCGGGGAAGCGGACACCTGCGTCAGAGACCAGAGGGGCCGGTGAGCACGGCGGGGCATCATGGCGTTGCTGGTACCCGAGACCGCTGCACCAGCTCCCAAATCCTTGTCACCCATCTCTGGCTCAGCACTAACCCTTGTACCCTGGGACAGGGTACCCTCATTCCTTGGGGGCTTGCTGGGACCCCCTGTACCATCCTCCCCGCACCCTCCAGGGAAGGGTTTGTTCCAGCCCTGGGGTTCCCTGCGCTTTGCGGGGTGGGGGGGAGCAGGCTGCCCACGCAGGAGCTCAGGGTGCCTGCAGGGTACATGGCACCCACGAGTGGGTCCCACCGGTGACAGCAAAGCACCAGCCTGTGCCATTGTACAGCAAAGCCCGGGCACTGCTCTTTGCCCCAGTGGTGTCCGGTGGCTTCGTGCTATCTGGGGCTCTTTGGGGAGCGGGAGGCGGGGGGTCCTGCCCACTGATCCCCGACCCTCCAGGGGTAACAGGCAGCACTTTGGCCTTGCAGTCATTTGGGTTGGGTTTTCAGTGTTGGGGTTTTTTTTTTCGGTTTGGGGTTTTTTTTCCCTTTTACGAATGTCTTTCATTATAACTCACACGTTTTCAGACATGGAAAAGACATTCCTGACCAGCAACACACTTCTCCTTCTGACAATGTCGAAACATCTTGTTTTCACAAGTTTTCCTCCCCCAAATTACTTTGCAGTGAGGAATTCCTCTCCCCCCCGCCACCACCTCCCCCTCCTTCCCACGCCGCCTTTGGCTGGGCAAGCCGGCCCCGGCGTGTCCGTGCCAGCTCCTCTCCCGGTGCTGATGCCGCCTGCTCTCACGGAGCTTGGGACAAGACCCCCGGAGACGCCGGGTTCCCCCAGCCTCTGGCACGGTGGAAATGTCACTACGGCCCCAGCAAAAGGGTTTGGAAACCACAGGCAGCAGCGATGGGGCAGGCAGGGAGTTGCAGGCAGCATGGCGCTGCCCCCATCCTTCTGCTGGGTTGTAATGCCCAGGGTGCAGCTGGCCACAAGGCTATCGACTCAACCCGGGGTGTTGGCACCAGTTGGGGACCCTCTCGGAGGCTGGGGTGCTGCTGGTAGGATGGGGACCCCTTCGCAGGTTGGGGTGCTGCTGGCTCACCTGCGCCGGGGAGCACACCGCCCGGGAAAACTCCAGGAATCCCAGCGCCTGCCGAGCGAGAGAAAGGCTAGGGATGAGCGCCCGGCCAGAGCCGTTCCCCGCCCCGGCTCCTGGCTTCGGGGCTGTGCACCTACCTGGTACTTTGGGGGGTTTCCCTGCCGCACCAACCCCGGGCTGCACCCCGCCCGGTACCACCGCACCTGCGGGCAGCAGAGACCCCTGAGCCCCGGGCACTGGCTCCTGCCCACCCTGGCGGGCACGGGGACAAGGCTGGGCTATGCTGGGGACGAGGGGTATTTCCTACCTGTGGAGACCCCGAGGCCACCAGGACCACCGACTCCTGGCACGCCACCAATGCCAGCACCTGGGGGCATTGGGAAGAGGAGTGTACCAGTGTGAGGTGCCACCGCTGGGCTACGGGTGGCCAGAGCGGTGCCAAAGGAAGGGGCAAGCTCAGGATGGCTCTTGGGGGGCAAAGGGGACACCCTGAGGCAGTATCAGGGATGGGTCCCCCAAACCTGGGCACAGGGACCAGGCAGCTCGGTGCTCTCTGCTCCTGGGGGCTCAGGTTTGGCCAGTGCCCCTTTCCCGGCACACCAAGATGTGCCGGGGTCCCTCCGAATTGGCAAGGATCCCCGCGAGAGCAGCAACTCCCACTTGCACCCCCCAGCTCCAGGGGAAAAGCTCTCCTAACCCAGGTTCCCAGGGGAGACCAGGAGTCCCCGGGGGCTCCCTGAGCCCCCACGTTGCCTTGTTGCCTGGCCCAGCGTGGCCTCGGACACCCCCGGCACTCACCAGCTTTCGCAGCAGCCTTGAGCGCAGCGGCAGAGGCAGCACCTGGGAAGACGCCCCCGGGGAAGGCGCCTCCGGGGAAGAGACCCGCAGCACCTGCGGGGAGGAGAATCACCGCTGTCAGCATCCCCAAAAAGCAGCCGGCGAGAAGGCAACCTGCCCTCCACACCGGCCCCGGTGGGCGCANGTTGGGGAGCCATGGGGGGCTGCGCGGCGGTGCTGGGGGGCTGGCGTTAGGCTGGGCAAGGCGGTGGTTAGCAGGCACTGCCCTGTCCTGCACCGGCTTCTCCCTGCATCCCCCCCACATACCTGCTCCCATCCACATCCCACCTGTCACCAGCTGTGCCAACGCCACCCGGGGCACCCTGCGCTGTCACCGGCTGCTGCGCACACCGGGGTCCCCTGCGGCCCCAGGCAGGCTGGCAGGACACATGCTGGCACTGTCCCTCTGCTGCAGACCCCGTGGGGACCCCAGGTCCCTCCTCGCCTATCGCTGCTTGGGGTCACCCAGCCATGATATTGGGGGACCACAGGGCTGCCTGTTGGTGGCAGCCAGTCTCTCAGGTCTGGGAAGGGTGCCCAGCCCAGACAGGACCCACCAGGCAGGCTACAGAGAGCACCCCATGGGGACAAGCCATGTGCTGTCCCAAGGGTGGGTCCCTGGGGACAGCCCGGAGCGAGGGTGGCCAGTGGTCTGTGCTCACCTGGCTGCAGGCCAAGTGGGCCGAGTCCCCCGAGGCCTCCAACCCCTGGAAAGAGAAGCGGGATGAGGTGGCCGGGGGCGGGGGGCACGGCCGGGACCAGATGAGCAGGAGCATCCCCCTTGCACCATCCCCGTGGGACGGGCAGATGCCCCGGGGACGGGCACAGGGACGGGTGACAAACATGCCCGCCAGCATCCGGGTCCCCCATCCCGTCCCTTTCTGCCTCGCCCGCCTCCCACCCCGCCAGGCCATGAGGGGACGGAGCCGAAATGTTTATGGCTGAAGGAATGAGTCCCTCCAGCTCTGGCCAGCCCTGCCTTCCAACATCTGGGGCTAATCAGCCCTCGCTCCCTCCAGGCGCAAATTCCACTGCCTCTGGCTCAGGGCGCGGACACCGCTCCGGCTGGGGCTTCGCGGCCGCGCCGCGTTTGGTTTTAATTATGCCGAAATAAAGGGCCTTGTTTTTCTTTCCACAAGCTGAAATCTGAGTAAATGGAGGTTGCCGGCCCCCGCCTCGGGCTGGCGCTCCCGCCGCGCAGACAGGCTGGCTCAGGGGGCCGGGGGTGCCGAGTGCCCCTGCCCCGGGGCACCGCGGGTACCCCTGGGGTGGGCAAGGAGGGGAGACCCGGGTCTCCATCTAAAAGAGCATCTTTCCCTGGGCCTCCATGGGCACCGGGCATCTCCACTGACACCAGATTTGCCCCCTGCACTTTCGGTCCCTGCTGCCCCAGCACCTCCCAGCCGTGCCCAGCACCTCCCCAACGTGCCCCAGGCTCGGTGTATCCTCCTGTCATTATCTCATCTCTCTCCCGGTGATGCCCCCTCTCTCCCCTTCATTCCTAGGCCAGACAAACCCCAGCGTGGGCTGCAGGAACCCCAGCAAAAGCTGCTTGGCCACGAAGGCAGGCGGAGGTGCTGCCAGCTTCCCACGGGTGCCGGCTCCTGGCAGGGCTGAGCCAGCGTTGCCCGGCTTGGCACCTTCCCGAGGAGCTTTGGTGCAGGTTTGCAGGCAGCAAGCACCCCGACCAGGGGGTCTGGGGGGGCTGGAGGGCAGAGCGCCAAAGCGGGGGACGAGGGAGGAAGGTTCCTTTGTGGCTACGGGGGCTCGGCGGGGGTTAGTGTGGCAGGGTGGGAAGTGCCGGCTGCTGTGTGGCTTGGCCATGGGCGTGCCCAGGGTGGGGGGGGTCCCCGTGGCCATGTGGGAGAAAACATGAGAGCATCAGAGGCTGGGAAATATCCTGGCCACTGGCACGGTGATGGAGATGGCAAGAGAGCCAAGGAAAGGTGTCTTACCTGGTTTGAGAGGTTTTGCTCCAGCCCCGAGTCCTAGGGGAGAGTGAGTGGAAAGGGGTCAGAGCCGTCCTTCCTCCGAGCATCCCCCGAGGGGGGACACCATGCAAGACGGGGCCAGCCTCATGGCAGCCCCCCTGTTTGCCACAAGGCAGCTCTGCTGGGGGTGCTGCCCCCCTCCCTGTCCCGCACACCCTGTGCAAAGGGGTCCCAGCACTCACCTGCTCCCAAACCTCCAATTCCAGCACCTACAAGCAACAGCACAGGCTTGGCACCCATCCCTGAGAGCACCCACCACCCACCCGCCCATGCCAGGCTCCTGGGGATCCATGGGGAGGCAGAGAGGGTCACAAAGGTGCAAGGGGATGGGGCAGTCCCTCTGGGATGTCCCCAGGCTTTTGGCTGAAACATTAGGGACAGGCTGTGGCTCCTGAGCGCTTCCTGTGGCCAGGTTGTAGGTGCCAGCCCTGGGCTAGTGACCCCCAAGGTAACCCTGGCACTGCCACCCACTCCTGTCCCCACGCAGTGGGGCTGGCACTGGGGCAGCCACACAGGGTTGAGCCGCCAGACAGCGTGTTCCCATGTCCCCTGATCCTGGCTGGCAGGTCCCCAGCCCTCCATGCTGGCTCGGAGGTACATGGGGACGCCCCAGGCACCAGCCCCATCCCTGCAAGCAGGGTGATGCCCCCCGCAACACTGCCTGGACCCCCTTACCTGGGAAAAAGCCTCCTCCTGGGACCCCGCCTCCCGGGATAGCACCAGGAACCCCTGCAAAAGAAGAGACCCTTGTTAAAATCCCCCCAGGGATCCACGTGTACCGAGCAGGTCGGGGCAGGGGGCACTTCCTGGAACAGGGAGCTGCTCCCTGCAGAGATGGTGGGATGCGGAGCCCTGGGATGAGGGCTCAAGGGCAGGTCCCCACTTTCCCTTCCGCACCTCAGTTTCCCCAGTGTGACTGTGGTGACGGGGCTTGGAGGTGCCCCAGCTGGGAGCTGGGGAGGGCGTCTGGCTAGAGGTGTCAGCAGGAGTCGGTCCTGCGTGGGAGGGAGGGACATGGGGCTGGCACGGAGCAGGTCCAGCCAGTGCCCAGCTCAAAACCTGTCCTGAACCAGCGCCGTCTCCGTCACCTCCAGCTTCACATGGCTCTGGGGACACGGGGCCAGGTGTGGTCATGCATGGGGGGTGAGGCTGTCCCAGTTCATCCCACGCTGGTCCCGGTCAAGCCTGAGCATGCTGGGCTGTGGCTGCCCCCTGCCCACGCTGCCTGCCCTGCCTGCCGAGCTGCCAGTGGGCAGAGCCACCTCAGGCCAGCAGCACCGGGGGGCTGGACCAGTCAGTGCTGAGACCCATGGAAACCACCTGCATCCCTCTGCCCATCTCTGCGAAGCTGAGATAAGCGCTCAGGTCCCCCTGCTTTCCAGGGCATCGTGCTCAGAGGTCATGCTCGGGCACCACAGCAAGGGGTTTTTGGCTGGTTTGGACCCTGGCAAAGGTCTGTCTCCTGCAGGCCACCAGGCAGCCATCCCCTGGGTGCTCCCCCCTGCTCCAGCAGGGCCATGGCGGGGGGTGGAGGCTTTGCAGGGGCGTTGGTGGCACAAGGCGGCTGCAACGCGGAGGGATGCTCTGCTTCTGTCTGGAGCATGGTTTTGGCACCAGGGGGTGGTGGGAGGCAGGGATTGCTGTAGGGTTTGCAGTGGGATTTGCAGGATGGCTGGCAGGGCTTGTGGTGGGGCTGGCAGGAGGATTTGGGGGTTGCCAGAGGCAAGCGTGGGGCTGCCATGGCCAGCACCACCATGGCAAGCTGCACCCAGCTCTCCTGCCTGCTCTGGGCAGAGGGGATGGAGTTCAGAGCGGACAGGCACTGGGGACCCTTCGGTGGCATGGCTGGGACCTGAGGACCTGCTGTCCTGCTCTGGCGTTGCAGCGGCCTCCCCAGCATCCCAGCCAGGGTCAGGGGTGGGCAGGCTGTGCGGTGGTCCAGGGCTGGGCAGGGTAGCCAGCGCAGGCAGGTGGCAGGCAGGTGGCACGGATGGCACACCACAGTGGGGGGACACATTGTGCTGTTCTTCATCTCTTCTCCATCTCAGATGTGGTGCAAACTCTGGAGGTGCTCTGTCTCTGTGCCCCATAGTTCCCCCTCCCTCCCCATGCCCCATAGCCCCCTGCTTCACCCCAACAGCTGCCTACTGCAACATGGCAAGGACGAGGGTGTCCCCTGGGACCTGTTCATGTGTCCCCAACCACCCAGAGCACCTGGGACGGACCCCCAGCCCAGCCGCACAGAGAGACCGGGCACGGGGGTACACCCACACATGTGTCAGGACACACACGTGTGCAAGAGGGGGGTGAGGCCATGCGTGCACAGGAGATGTGGGGGGACACACACTGGCAGGACACACACCTGCAGACCCACCAGGACACACACGCAGGTGGAAGACCCGCGCCAGGACCCGTCACGCAGCCCCCAGGTGCCCCAGCAATGCCAGAGTGGGACTCAGCCCTGTGCCCCCCAAAACCACCTCCCAGGACCCTGCTGGGGCCGAGGCCCAAATCCGGCCCTGGGGCAGCTGATGTCCCTTGGAGTGAAGGGGACACGTGCTCGGTCATCGCTCCAGCCAGCCGGCTCACCCCTCTGGCACGGCACAGCCCGACCCGGCTGCCGGCCAGGACTTTACGGAGCGGCTGCTTTTCCCGGCACATTCCCCCGCCCAACCCCCCCAGCTTGGAAAAACAAATCCCAACTTCTTGCCTGTTTCCAAACAAACTCCGAGCGTCCACACATCGCCCGGCCTCCCCCACCCGCCCTGCTGGGAGGGGACACCCCACTGCTGCCGGGAGCGAGAGCCGGTGGGATGGCCAGGATCCGGCCGGGGACCCCCATGCCCGGGACTGGCGACTGTCCCCCACCAAGCAGGAGGGTCCCTGATGGTGCCCCCCAGCCTCAGATGCCCCCAGCCAGGCAGGGTCCCTGGTGCTGGGGTGACGCTGGGCACCCCGGGGCTGAGCTCCCCCACTCCTCTGTCCCCCTGTGCTAGCGCTGCCCGGCAGAGACCCCCAGGGAAGCTGGGACAAGGCAGGATGGCTCACAGCCTCCCTGGGGTGCGTGGGGACCCTAGAAAGGTGCAGGTGACACCTGCCTGCAGCCACGTTTGCCAAACTCAGCCCTTCATCGTTGTCACCCTCCTGGGTGTTGTGGACCCTGTCAGGGGGGTCCTGCTGCGGTGTCACTGTCACTGCCTGCTCTCTGGGCACCCCCCAGACACCAAGGTGCTGTGCCCATGCCGGTGCCCCTTGGCAGGCCTGCACCTTTCGTAGGATTACAGTGCACGTGCCGGCTCATCTGCCATCCCCATGCCCAGATCAGGAGGCAGAGAGGGTCTCAAGCCCTGGCAGGAGCCGGGGTGGCTGGGGGGCAGCGGGATGGCTGGGATGCCACGCAGCTTTGGGGAGCCAAGGCTTTCACTCAGGAGCGTCGCAGGAGGCTGCTCCCTGTCATTGCTCTTGCTCTCCCTGGCTAGCTCTGCTGCCAAATGCGGCCAGTGCGGCACTTCTCTTCAAACTCTTTTACACTCTGCCCTGGTGCTGGCAGAGCCGGGCTCATCCCGGTGGGGAGGCAGTGCCCGGTGTGCAGCTGACAGGGGGCACGGGGGTCTCTGACCCGCTCAGCTCTCTGGCTGAGGACCAGCCTCGAGCAGCCAAATTCACCCCAGCATCACTAGTCCCCCGCATCGGCAGCACCACTGTGGCTCGGCTGTTGACAGCAGCCCACGTGCTTGGCACCAGCTACACCATGGGCTCTGGGCTATGGCAACCGTTCCCCAGCCAGTCCCTGTCCTTCCCCAGCCCTCTCCATCCCAAGCATCAGGGGCAGGAGCCCATAGTCCAGCTCGGGATCCTCTTCCCGGCATGGCATACCCCCCCTTTGGCCTCTCCATCCCTTGGCACATCAGGGAAGGGGAAACTGAGTCACCAGCCTCCCAGGACTGCAAGAGTCCTGCGCTGCCTCTGCCCCTGCTCTGAGCCTGCCAGGATACTGGGAGGAGGGGGTTCTCCTAAATCCCAGCTTGTCTCCTGGGCTGGGGCTGTCTGGAAGCCCGCAGAGCAGGGGGCTGGCCCCCAGCACCCACCCCAGGGATGTCTTCTCAAGCCAGGGGCAGGAGAGTTTGCGTCCTGTGGTAGGATGCTCAGGTGTGGAGCCTTGTTTATAGAAACCGGACTTTTTCTTCCATAGCTCTGCACCATGGGTGGCTATTTGCAATATCCGCACTATTCCATTACCTCTGCTGTTTCTGATTGACCACTGTTCGTATCATCTGCACCCTTTCTACCTGCATCACTGCTTGCGGCTTTCTTTACAGGCCAGAAATACAGATGTTTTCGCTGTTCGATAGCTTTCGAGCCCGAGACCAGGACCCACCGCAGGACACCAGCTCACCCCCTCGCTGGGCGGCCAAACCTCAGACCTCGCCACCCTCCCTGCGCCCGTGGGCGACCGCTGCTGGAGGAAGCTCAGTGTGTAACCACCACAGATATTTCCCCTCTTCCCTCACGCCGCTGTTTTCTTTTTCTTGGGAGAATCGGTTTTGGAAACATGCAGTCTCCAAGCAACTTTGAAGCCGTGTTACATCCCAGCCGGAGCTCGCTGGTAGCAGTTTGGGGGGGAGCGGGGGGGTCTGCTGGCCACAGCCTGGCTCCTCTCCAGCCCCCCAAGGCTTCAGCTTTCATCTCTGAGTGCTGGCGGACGCGCTGCACCCTGCAAGTTGTTTGCAGAGGGAGCAGCCCCAGCAGGTCGGTGCCTTGGGGACGTGCCCCGCTGGGAAGGGGAGATGCCAGCCCAGCCCCACAACTGCCCCTGGGGCACCCTGGGGACTCTGGGTGTCCTCGGAAGGTCTCCGTGGTGCCCAGGCTGGGATGCCAGCATAGCCGGTGCCGGCATATCTGCACCCACCCCAGCTGCCCCCCGTGGTCCCAGAGTCTGCAGGACTGGGACCACCCCAGGGGCCCTTTCATCCCCTCTCCGGGGGTTTCATTCCCAGGGGACACCCTGTGCTCTGGCACGGGAAGCAGTGAGGTATGGATGGAAGCACTGAGAGAAGGATGCCCCTCTCCAAACACTGGGACGTGCCGCACTTGGCATCTTTTAGGGAAACATACATCAGCTTCCCTGCACAGTGGCCTGATCCGGCCACGCATGTCCCCATGGTGCTCAGTACAACTCTGCTCCCCCGGTGGGTGCAGAGCAGCAGGAGCTGATCCTGACCCGCTGCCGGGAGCTTCCTGAGTACCACCAGCTGCTGCAAGCTCGGGGCTCAGCCCCACAGCAGGGGCACTGCTCTGACGGGGACAATCTCTGTGTTCTCCCTCGACCCTGGGTCCCTCAAGGGTCCCTTTCCTGCCAGGTTGGTCTGGAGCTGCACCGGCAGCGGGTACCGGAGGATGCTGCCCTGAGCCCTCTCCGAGTGGGTGCACCCACAGCGCCCTGGCATCCCCCCGACCCTGTGCCACCGGCCATGCCTCTGTCCCAGCTGTGTCCCCGAGGGCTGGCAGGGCAGGGAGCATAGCTGAGCCTGCCCGGTGCCATGCAGCACACCAGGCTGCAGAGACACCGGTCACTCCTCCATGGGGAAGCGCTCCTTGGTGTTCCCATCAGCACTGGGATGACCTCCAGAGCCAGGGCCAGCTCCTCTATGAGCTACTTCCCAAACCAGCAAACATCCCTGGAGACTGAACCAGGGACTGGAGCGGGGCCAACAACCCCAAACTGCTCAGAAACCGTTGCAGGATCCCACCCCAGGGCCAAAGTCCTCCTGAGACCATCCCAGCTGGCCACTGCTTGAGAGCTGGGGAGCAAAGCCACTGCAGTTCAGCAAGCCAGCGCAGAGCATCACTATCCGGGGTGGAGAATGTGCAGGACTGAGCTCCATCCCACCAGGGATGGCACCTTGAACCCGAGCTGTAGCTGCCCAGGATCAGGCACTGCCAGCGGCTCAGCTTTCCAGGCAGCTGCCTGGCTTGGCACCACTCGGGGGACACGCTGCCCGAGCCCCCCACGCTGGGGCAGAGCAGGGAGCTGCAGGGCAGTGGCAGATGATGCTGCTGAGAGTGGCCCTGAGGACCCTGCCCTGGGCAAAGAGTGGCCCAGCCGGCAGCTGCCACACACAGCCCTGGCACTGCCCTCCCCTGCCCGCGGGATCCTGCCCCCCTCCCTCCTCTGGTTCTTTGTGGCCAAGAAGCCCCATGCGATGGCCCTGGCCCCAGCCCCATTGCTGATGCGAGCTCTGCCCATTACACTCTCCATGGCATGACATAGGGCGACCACCACCTGGCTCTCCGGAGGTGGCTGTCCCATCCCTGACCCCGCTGTCCCCACCTCGCAGACCTTTGCCCAGTTTCTCCCTTGCAGGGGGCTACAAATCTGTGCTTGGAGCTGCTCCCCCCCTTCTCTGTGCGCGCTCATGGCCCAACCACCGGATGTGAGAGCCATCCCACGGGCAGGCACCTGCTGCACTGGCCGCCACTGGCTTCAACACACATCACCATGGGACCTCACCGCTGCACCGGCTCTCGCCTCCCTGCCCCGGCAGCGGGTTTGCTGCACATGTGTCTGCATGTGCTGGGGGTGTCATGCAGCCCCCGCTGCTGCCCGGCCAGGGACCAGCCAGCCAGCAAGCCATGACCCGTCCCGTGCGCTGGGGGATGGACGTGGCGCTGGGGACACAAGTGCAAGGAGGATGGTGCAAAGGCCACCCCAGGCACCCAGAGCCGGCGACTGGGGCGGGTGGAGCTGCTCGGCAACCCGGCGGGCTGTGTTGCGGCCACACACTGCGCAGCAGCTCGCACACATCGGCTGCGGGATGCACACACGCACCCCCCCACTGCCCCTCCAGCTCACCCCGCCATCGCACCCGGGGTGACGGGTGCCAGCTCCCCTGGCCCCTCGCAATCGCAGTCCCCATGGGAGCTGGGCAGCCACCTCCCGCTGCCCTGCGCCCTGCCTGCGTGTCCCCGAGCCTCTCGTGTCCCCAAGCCTCTCTCCAGGATGCAGCACCTCGAAGCTCCCCCCGACAAGTGCCTCTCACGGCAGTGCCGTTCCCGGACTGCCCTGTGACACCCCCCTCAGTGACATCCCGCCCCACCTAGACATGGCACATGCCACCCGCCGGGTTAGGGGGCAAAGAGCCCTCCGGGGAGGTAGCACCCAGGGGGACTGCCCTCCCACCCTCCAGGATGTCCCCAAGGCAGGGCAAGGGGGCTGCCTGTCCCTGCTCGGGGACACGCAGCCGGGTCAGGCGTGGGGCTGCCCGGGGGGCTGGTGGGGGGGCAGCAGCCGAACTCCGGTGCCCGTGGAGGGTCCCTGCAGAGCTGGGGCAAAGGGCTGGCAGGGGCGAAGGGGAAGGAGCCTTTTCTTTCCTTACCTCCTTGCTGAGAAGCCGGGAGGATGGAGAAGAGGAGGAGGACTCCGGGAAGGAGGGGTGCAGCTGCCTGCTTTGCCATCTCTTCAAGCAATGCCCCCGTGCTCCCGCAGGCAGTGTGTTTTATCCCAGAGCTGCTTAATTGTTGCTTCCAAGGATGCGAGGGGAAGGGGGGGTGGTGGTGAAGGGGGGGTTGGAAGGAGG
>VWZL01000739.1:90651-124835 GCA_013396915.1 Stercorarius parasiticus | reverse complement strand
GGGGGCGCGGCGGCGGCAGGGCACCCCCGGCGGTGGCCGTTAGGTGGCGGGCGCGGGGTGTCCGGCGACGGCCGCAGGGTGAAACCAGGCAGTTTGCAGAAAAATTTACTGCTCGGACCCCGGAGCGCTGCCCCCTCCCCGGCCTCGGGGTCTCCTGGGGACAGGCAGCGCCCAGACCGGACTGGCCGGGGCTAGTGGTGGCCACCGCCTCCCCCAGCCGCCTCCAGAGCCCGGGGCCGGGGAGGGAGGTTCTTGCAGACGAGCTGGGCTGCTCCCCTCTTTCCAGCCCCAGTTCATTCGGGGCCACCCGGGCTCGGAGCCCCCATCAGCTCTGAGTGCAAACCCAGGCACCGCCTGGGCCCGCTGGCCACCTCGTCCCCCTCCCCATGGGGGTCTCCGGGCAAGTGTCGGGGAGCAGCTGGGGCAGGCAGCAAGTTAAACTGGGGGGATGAAGAGCAAGGAGCGCAAAATACCCCTCTCCCTGCAGCCCACAGCGCCAGCCATGGTCGAGCGCTGCGCGCCACCACTGCAGGCCCCCTGTTTGCCCTGCTCATCCCGGTACCCGACTCCCCGCCAGCCCCAGTCCACGTCCCAGGGAGTGAGAGCACGTGCAAGGAAATGTCCTGTCTGCACCTCCCTTCCCACAGGGCTCCCCGAGAGCAGACACCCCCCCCCCCCAACATTCCCCCCTCCCCTTCCACGGCTGCGGAAATTGGCAGCAAATTATCAGCAAATCCACCCAGTTCCTCTCCGCCTGCGAGAGGTGCGAAGTCCCGAACCTGGACGCCCACTTAAAGAAGTGTGAGCTAAATCCATGCTCAGGACAGTCCCTCCGGAGCCCGGCTGTCTGGCTTGTCTCAGCTCCCACTTTATTTCAGGGAAAGCGCTGATGGCTACGGCCGCAGGAAATCCGGGAGGTGGAAATTACGGAGCATTTTTGCCCTCCACACCCGGCACTGCAACATGTCAAGGGGATGGGGGGGACTGTGCAGGTGTCACTGGCCCCTCGGTGGGCTTGGCATGGACACTGATTTTCAGTTCACCTGCATCCTTGCGAAAGGCTGGGGGGCACGGAGCACCCCGCGATGCGGAGAGGGGGTGAGCATCATCAGGGGCAGAGCCGTCAGGCTAGCCGCTCCGTCGGTGCCAAATGACGTAATGCTCGAGCAAAAGCACACGCGGTCGTTAAACACGAGCTCGCTGATCTAGAAGAGTGACAGGGGAGCGGATGGATGCAGGGACGAGCAGCTTCGCAGTGGTTCCAGCAGCCTCAGGGCTGTGATGTGGCCTGCGGGGATGCAGACCCCGGTTGGGGTTGGACGGGGGTCCAGGCAATGCATCCTCGCTGCTGGTGTCTGCAAAACATGCAGAGAGCAGGGCTGGGAAAGTAGCCTTGCTGGGAATCGTAACTGGGGCAGCTGGCCGTCTCTAGCAGCTTCCATCTCTTGCCAGTGAAACGACTCTGACTTGTGAAAGCGTGTTTTGTACCTAGAAAGAATAGATGCGACGCAAGATCTCCCCACCCCTGGCACTCGCGCCGGGGAACGGGATCCAAGCCCTTTGCGATTTGTCCAGGGCAGAGTTGAGTGTTTCACGAGCTGCCCGCGGGGAAGGGCTGGGAGCATTCCCCGAAGTTTGCAAAGTGTTGGGGAAATGCTGCGCAATTTGGCCCTTGCCAGGAAGGCACGAGTATGGGTACGGTCTGATGAGAAAGAGGGAGAGGCAGAAAATGTTTCCCACAGGAAAAAGAGGGGGTTTGCTGCATAGTGCGATATCTGGGGGAGAGAACCTGCCACGAGGGCTGGAGCAGGAGTACCTGGGACCGCATCCAGGACCTGCCTGCACCAGCATGGAGGTGGGTGAAGGGCTGGGGGCTTTGCTGGGAGCCCTGGCAGCTCCGGGGAGGAGGCTTCATGTCCCCCATGCAGGTCCCGTTGCGGTGGCTGGCAGGTGTAGGTCGCAGCCGGTTCCCCCAAATGCTGACATAGCTGCTGGGGGAGATGCCAAACAGCCTTGCCCTGCGGTCGCACACAGAGAGCAGTCCCGGGGGTATCGCTGACACGCAAAACACAGAGGTAAACACCCCTTTGCCATAGCTACGGAGGAGCCCTGCACCTGCCATCCCCCCCTTCCCGGACCTGAATCCTGCTCCACGCGCTGTTGACAACGTTGTCATAGGAAACGGCGCTCGCTAACGGGGTGTGACGGGGCTTTATGGTGCCTGCACGGGATGCGCTCAAAGGAAAGGTATGTGTGAGGGGCAGATCACAGAAACACCGGTGGAAGGGGCCCTCCGAGGTGTCCGGCCCCGGTGCTGGCTCATGGCAGCGTCGTCACCACTTGGGACGGTCGCGGCTGCAAATCCTCCAAGGATGGGGATCCCCCACCTCTCCGGGGACCTGTCCTGGGGCTGCACCACCCTCCTGGGGAAGAAATTTTCCCAATCTGGACCTAAGATGTGTTTGCAGCTGGGGATATCCTGAAATGCCCAGGGCAGTGCCCACGGGAAGCCCTGCCCTGCGTCGGCTGGGGGATGAGATCTGTGGTGTGGGCGACGGTGGAGAAGAGGCCCAGTGTACGGATGCAGACATTCCAGTGAGCTGCAGGAGAGAGGATGGCACACTCCAAAGTGGACAGCCATGACCAAGACACGTCACATTGGTGTCCTGCAGCTGCGTTTCTGCAAGGGACCAGCCACGGCAGATGGTTCTTGTGCCAGGAGGGAGCAGCTGCATGGACTGAGGGGCAGAGAGAGGTTGGGGACACAGTGGAGCCACTGGAGGTTCCCACTGCTGCTGTGCACTGATGCTGGGGCTGAAATAGCATGGCCTTGTCACGGCCTGGGGGAAGCTGAGGCTGATACGTGGGTTTGGTCCAGCCAGCCTCACTGGCGCCATGTGGGCCAAAATCTGCATTTCACCTGCTTGTCCCTCTACTCATCACGTTCCTTGTGTGTCCACGATGTGTCTTCCAGAAAGGCACCAAAGGACAGGGAAGCTGCCTCTTCCCATGGCTGAGCATCGTTATGTTTTCCTGCCTTGTTCACCAGCTGTTAACTGCTAACTAAGAGGTTAGCACCTCTGTAGATGCTACAAAAAGGAATCTCCAAAATAAAGGTGCTCTCTGAAATGTAGACCTCAGTAAGTCTGCCTGCTACAGCGTCCCAGAGAAACATCTCCCAGGGCACGGGGCAGGAGGGGGAGGCAGTTTGGAGGCACGGACGGGGCTCTGTAGTACCTGGGAATCAAGTCAAGTCTCCGCTCAGTCGTCTTTTTGGCAAGCGAAACCTTCAGGCTTGTCAAGTCCCTCACTCAGAGCTATTTTCACTGTCCCGCAGTTGTCCCCGTGGCTCTCTCCTGACCCAGCTCTGACATTTGCAGGTAGCTCCAAGTGGTGGGCAGCAGGGAGGCAACCACCCAACACCCCAGCACATGGCTGCGGCTGTAGCTCCAGTGTTTTCTGGCCGGAAACCCATGGGCGGGCACACTGGGGGCAGCCGGGTGGGAAGGCAGCGGGAGGCCAGGCTGGAGTGTGTCCTCGGGCTGGTGCACAGCGGGAGCTCTGGGGCAGAGGAACATCACCCCTGCTCCCATCAGCCATCCAAGAGTCACGGCTTTGGTATCGGCACTGGGCTGGATGGGTGGCTGTTAAATCACTGACCCCTTTTGAGGACCTCTGGCTACTCCAAGCGTGATCCAGGGATGGGGTCTCCATCTCTCACTCCCCTGTGCATCCCGTCACATCCCCCCACGTGCAGCCCACACCATGGCCCCTGGCACCCATCCAGCACTGCTGAGGGAGCCATCCCGTCCCCGGCATGAGGCTGGAAGCCACCGCAGGGACCCGTTTCGACATGGTAGGCAGGATCTTCTCAGCTATCCCCACGTACGCTCAATGCAGGGGTGTTTCTCAAAGCACGAGACTGTTTCCAGCACTGCGGGGACTGCTGGGGGAGCGCAGGGGCTTAGGCAGCCTCCCCCTGCCAGCGGCTGATCACTGGCAGGATCCGTTGTATGTGTGTGTGTTGGGTTTGATTGAGTAACTAACGAGGCTCCTGTGACCCCAGCCGTACCCCACCCAACCTTAACTTTCCATTACCTCGCCTTTCTCTGGCAGTCGCTTTCCACGGGTGTTATGGGGATGAGGTTTTGCCAGCACAAGGGGGTCCCTTGGTGGGACCAGTGCTGGAGCTGCAGCCACGTGCAGTGGTGGGATGCTCTTCCTTGGTGTGGCCAATGGAAATAGCATCATTCATCCATGGTCATGGAGGGACCACGAGGTCTCTTGGGAATGTTTGTCATCGGAGTCCCCTCGGGGAAACATGGGGAGACACCATCCCCAGCCCCTAGGGCAGACACCTACCCAGGTTCCTGTTTTCTGCCATGCATGAGCAACCAGGCAATGTTTTTGATGGTGTCTTCTCTGCGGGCTTTGCCTCTCTTTCTCATCCTCTCCCCTACCCCTGCAGGTGACCGGCTCTCCTTGTGCTGGTCTCTCTGCTCTGCCCTGCCCTGGGGAGGCCGCATCTGGAGCGCTGTGTCCAGTTCTGGGCTCCCCGGTTCAGGGAACTGCTGGAGAGGGGACAGCAAAGGGCTACCAAGATGCTGAGGAGACTGGAACACCTCTCTTAGGAAGAAAGGCTGAGGGATTTGGGTCTCTTCAGACTGGGAAAAAGACGGCTGAGGGGGGATCTTATCAACGCTTATAAATACTGAAAGGGTGGGTGTCAGGAGGATGGGGCCAGGCTCTTCTCAGTGGTGCCCAGGGACAGGACAAGGGACAACGGGCACAAACTGGAACACGGGAAATCCCATCTCAACATGAGGAAAAACTTCTTTCCTGTGAGGGTGGCAGAGCCCTGGCACAGGCTGCCCAGAGAGGTGGTGGAGTCTCCGTCTCTGGAGACATTCCAAACGCACCTGGACGCGTTCCTGTGCCACCTGCTGTGGGTGACCCTGCTCTGGCAGGGGGTTGGACTAGATGATCTCCAGAGGTCCCTTCCAACCCCCGCCATTCTGTGATTCTGTGAGAAGGCACAAGGATGTGTGGCACCTATAAGGCTCGGATTATGTTATGAGTGGTGCAGCCCTGGGACAGCAGTGGTGGGATGTCCATTCTTGGACAAGGCCCTGAGCAGCCTGACCCAGCTTTGGAGTGCTAGCTTGCTCAGGGGCTGGGCTGGAGACCTCCAGACATCCCTCCCAACCTAAATCCTTCCATGATTTATATCGAATTCTCTTTGGTATTTATGTAGTTCTGGGAAGCCTTCAGTGATGTATCATTGAACTCTCATAATCCAATGCTGGCCAAGGAGGGATTTAGTGGTCCTGGCTCCATACATCTCATTCACATTGTCCTTCTCAAGGACAGCTGAACATCTGCTGCCGATAGGTAACTCCAGGCCGTGGCATAGCCCTGCTCCCAGCTCAGGCGTGAAACCTCTGCTCTGCCCACCTCCATCCCCGCTGCTGGGGACCTTAGGGCAGATCTTTGGAGTAGCTGGTTTTGTCCTTCTCCAGACGACTTGCGAGCTTTCCAAGCATTGATTAAAAGGTACCATCGCTGCAAAACGTGCTGTGCCTGGGTGGATATAGCTTTCAGCAACTGAAACACAGTGTTTACTGGAACGCGCCACGGTCGTTCTCGGTCAGGACTGATTCCCTGCCAGATGTCAGCTCTGACCCCCAGCAGTTTCAGCAGTAGAGCCGCTTAAAAATTGGAAGATTGTTTTGTATTCTCGAACAAAAAAAAAAAGGGTATGTTTATTATGGAGATACTGCTTTTCACTGCCTGCGTACCCTGAAATGGCCAAAGTGTGTTCAAAGAGTCTTTCCTTTCAAATCGCTTTTGTGCAGAGACCGAGGCTGGAAAATATCAACCCAGGAGGGGAAAACTGAAGCAAGTTGTGGGCAACTGCGCGCAGAGATGTAACTGGTAACACTCAGCCAGAACATGAACTTTAGACACTGCCTGTGCTCCAGTTTGTGTCTGTAGCACAGAGGGGCCCTAAGGAAAAGGCGGTGGAGCTCTATTATCTCACAGCCAGATCCTTGTGGTGTTGAGGGGAAACATATAGCAGGCAGGGCTGGGCTGTCTCCCTCCCCTCCCAGTGCACCCTGCAAATGCCAGTCGATGGCTCCCAGAGCCCTGATAATCCGGAGCATGAGTCAGAGCCCCAAAAGCAAGAGCAGAGCTTCAAATTAAGAATTATTAAAAAAAAAAAAAAGCACACATGCTGGGTATGGTTTCTTGTGTTCTGCTTTTTAAGCCATAAGGTTTATGCCTCCGGCTTTTCTATGCATCCAGAAGGGCTTAGCGTTTTCCTTTCAGCAAAGTGAAACCTGAGTCTCCCCCAGGCACACGACACCGGGAGATGGGGATTAAAAAACCTGCAAGGCGAGTGATGCATTCGCTAATGGTGACCAGGCTGTGGATCCACAGAGGCAGCACCCTGGGGATGTCCTTTCCCCAAAAGTCCCCTTGCAGGGACCTGTAACTCCCCACAGAGGCTGGAGGACACCGGCCCATCCTGCTTGGAGGTGACCTGGAGGTGGGGAGGGACCAGTTCAGCTGTGGGGTGACCTTGAGATAAATTCCCCTTGCCAAAATGCTTGTCCAGGGGGGGATTGGGTTCAGTAGTAATCTCCAGCCTTCTTGTCTGACTCCCAAAGAGGCACCACATGTGCGATTAAACGCCCTGCAATCCTGAGATCTGGCATTTCATGATCTCCTTGCTGGGAAATGACAGAAATCCTCCAAAAAGCTAAAAATGTGCTTTCCAGCAGGGCTGCAGCTGGTTATATACGTGCAGACGGGTGGCTGGGTCCTTGTGCCACCCTCCCCGGGCTGCCCAGGGACCCGCAGTTCCCCCACGCAGAGTTTCTCTATTATTTTTCCCATTGCAGAAGCACCCACTGGTGTGGGGTGGTCGCCCACAGCTGGCCTGGTTCTGCCCGTGGAAATGTGACCGTGGGGTTTAATGGCTCTAACAAAATAACACGGTGAGGAACCCAGAGAAGCGATGGAGGAGGTCGTAGGTCTGTGGGACAGCTGTGTTGGGGGGGTTTCCACAGGGATACAGGTGTGGGGCCAGGAGGGGACAAGGGGTTGGGCTGAGAAGGTGGCTGGACCAGGTCAAGGAGAGCTGGAGCAGGACTTGCAGCCAGCAGCCAACTGGTGTGACCGAGCCAGCACTGCCAGTTGGGTTCTCTGAAGCAGCAAAGGTGTCATCAATGCAGGAAAGATGTAGCAGGAGAAGGATCAGGGGGAACCAGGCACCCAAATCAGGGGGAAGATGGGGAAAGGAGAGCACCGTGGAGGGAGGAGGAGAGGGATAGGTGGCCCGGTGTTGCAGAGCCACCAAGGAGGTGACCACCAAGGAGGTGACACCAGCACCTCTGCAAGGGTCCGGTCTAAGATGGGAGCATGAAGATGGGAGCATGAAGAGGAGAGGTCAAACACCACGTGGGATGAAAGGGTGCAGGTCTCAGAGCTGGAAACTGAGGGAATGAGATGGGACGAGACATGAGAGATGCTGGAAATGTCCCTTCTGACACGTCCCCAGCCCATGTTTCCTTCCAAGCTCTGTAGGACGGGGAGGGAGGGGGGACCCCATCCATTTTGCCATCAGCCTGCAGACCCCCATGTCTCTGGAACACCACCGACACCTGGCGGGAGGGATCACGTGGAGGAGCTGCTCCTGTATCTCTGCCAGGGATGTGTGAGGGCTAATCCAGAGCCTCTTCTTGCTACGTCCTCCTGGAGATGGAGGTGAGAAGCACCGCTAGACCCCTGGTTTGGGGCAATGAGGAGGTTGGCAAGAGCCCTTGGTCAGCATGCATTGCATTTTTGGGGCTGTTTGACTGAATTGCTCCTCTCTTTCCATCAAGCCCCACCGTAGGACTCAGCTTTCCAGAGGTAACCATAACTTTGTCCGTCTGTTGGGCTTTGGCTCCCCTCCCGCAGAGCGCTGTGAGCCACTGCCCAGACCTGGCAGGTCTCAACCTCCTTCGGTTCCCATCGGCCTGTCTGGGCTGAGGAGCAAGCCCCAAAACACAGCCCCCCGGGAGGGATCAGCCGTTCGCCGTGCAGTCTGGCAGCGAGCTCCAGCACAAGCGAAGCCCTGGCCCTCCACCAACGCACGCTGTTTCCTCCCGGCAGGCTGGCCAAAAGGAGTCAGATGAGGACATGAGAGGAACCGGGAGTGCAGGCAGGCGCAGGGGAAGCGGGGGGTAACGGGGAGCACTGGGCTGGGTTTGGTGGCTGGTCGGTGCCGGCGACAAGCCTCACCGAACGGGAGTGGGAATTGATGCCAGAGGGTCCTGCTGCTGGCCACGCAGCTCCTCTCCTCCTCCAGGGCTTGGGCTGTCTCTGGTTTGGCCCTTCACCAGGGTCCATGACCAGCCCCTGGTATTTGGGGCACATCTCTAGGGCCAGAATTTCCTCCCTTTCAGCTAAAAACAACCCATTACCTCCACACCTCCCTCTGCTCAGGGTCACAACCATCACCAAATTTTCCTCCCAGCCTCGAAGTTCCACCTGTTGCTTGGAGCAACAGTGTCTCCATCCATCAAGTCCTTTGTTCCTGCTGAGATAACTGAGGCTTTGCCGTCCTCATCTCATTTATTCCCAGGAGCAGGGACTGAACAGACACGATTCTTCCTGCCACCTGCTCCTGCAAGCTGGTGTTGGAGATGCCTGCTCCCCATTGTGTGAGCGCCCTGGCATCAGCTATGTGCCAAAAACAGGGGCCGTTTGCATTAGGAACATGCATGGATGAAGCTCTTGAACAGCTTTCAAGTTCACCTCTGCTCTGCCACCCAGATCGCGTTGCCCACAGTAACACTTTGACTTAACTCGTCCAATTAAGACATCATTTGTAACCAGCACATGGATAATATTTCAATTAAATTAATACGTCTTTTACTGCAGAATGTTGCCTACAGCCAGGTGAGGTGCTCACTGAAGAGGCTTCGGACAAAAAGAATATTGACAGAATATTTCACTATTTCAAAGCAAAATCTGGGAGGATTTGCATTCTAGTGTGGAACTGGGTTGTATTTCATGGCTGAACAAATAAAGCAAACCCAGCCGTCGTGTTTCAGACTGAAACGAGCATTCCATTTTGAATCCAAATTATTAGGGATTTATTTTTGATTTCACGAAAAAAATCACAGAAATATTATTTTTAGGTAAAACAGTGAGACGTCAGGCTTTTAGCTCTGTCGGAAATGCTGAAGGTGTTTCCCAGTCCCGGAGGAGCCCCAGCCTGGGCAGGTGAAAGGATGGTTCCTTCTGTGGTGGTTTCAGGAAGGTCCCCACCAGCTCCATGTCCCGCTACGGGCAGACATGGTGGGTCTGAGGCCACCCGTCCATCTCATCCACCACCAATGGGTGAGAGGCAGATGCCGTGGGGCCAAGGTCACCCTGCTGCTGTTAATCCAGCTGGATGCAAAGGGCATCCAAATGCAAGTGCCAAGAGCAAAGTCCCAGCACAATAAGAGCAAAGAAGAAACAGCCACTCTGCAAACTTCCCCAGGGACTACCGCGTGCGAACATCCTCCACATCAACGTCATTTTCATCAGGCAGGGGTTTTTCAGGTGTAGCTCCTCGAAATTTTCAAGTGTAAATATTTCACCCAGGGCATGCCTGGCCAAGCCCCTGCAGATGCGCAGTGCTGGGAGCAGGCGGTGCCCTCAGGCAAAGGCATTTTGCCCCCCCCCGAGGCGGCGGGGGCTGCTTGGCAGCGGGCATGGGCCGCGCTGCTGATGCGCCCTGCCATCTCAGCTGTAGCTGCTTTTCCTCGCAGCACTTCACAACTCAGCACTCTTGAGTTAATTAGAGAACCATATGCCCCTTTCTCGCACATCATAAAAGCGTGTGTTTAAAGCCGGGTGATAAAAGGGAGCATTAGTCTGGGTCACTGCATGGCTCTGATCTCAGCTCGGCTCTGCACATTGCCTCGCTCTTCTGGACCGTGCTCAGACCAGGTGGAAACGATGTTTGAGTCCGTCTGAACTCGCTTTCCTGCCAGCTTGCTGGAGAGACTACCAAGTATATTACAGCTCTCTCCCAGGCACGGTTTGTTCTGTAACACCCTCCTACAGCCTGTTTGTCCCTGCTCAACTCTCCTGGCTCCCTCCCGTGCCGGGTGCTGAGTTTCCGTCTCCCAAAGGAAAATTGGGACCTCGGCTGACGTTGGCTTGTGGCAGCAGTCAGCAGGTCTGTCCCTGGTTTTGGTCTTCAGGTGGTTTGAGGCTCTTCTAGATGGCCGTGGACCCTGCAGCCTGCTCTCCCCTGGGGCATGCAGGGTGCAGGGCACATTCCCAAGCCATGGCTTTGAGCACATCCCAGGGGGACACAGGAGCATGGGGCAGTGAGCACCTGGAAATGGCTGGTCCAGTTGCTCTTGTACCAGTCACTGTACATATCCAGAGACCTCCTCTTTCCTCCCCTCTGCCTGGAGGACACTTTTGTCTCCCATCCTAGTGTGCAAGGCATGTTATTCTACATGCCAGATGTTTTATGTTAAAAGCTCCCTTTTCCTCCTTTCCGCTTTCTTTAAAGAGTCTCAGACGGGGAGGTGAGGACCCTGTCTGCTCTGGTGAGGACCACCTAATCTGATCAGTTCCCTTCTGGCACAAGGCACATCCAGGCTGCCATCAACCCAAAATTTGAACGTGAGATGGAGAACAGCCCTCGGCAAGGAACCACGGGGGCTGTGCATGTCTGATGAGCAGGAAAGCTATGGAGCTGCAGAAAGAGCCTGCAGCATTCTGCAAGCCAATGTGGCTGCCCTGGGAAGCCCAGACTTGTGGAGAATCACTGGTATTGTGAGACAGTGTGGCCCAAGGAGGCCACCAGGGAAGGGGACCTGGCAGCCACCTGAACAGGGATCTGAACCGGGAAAAATCCTCCCAGTGGTGCGTCTGATGCTCCCCAAGGAAATGTGTGTGCCAGCCCAGCTGCACCAGGATGAACAGCAGGGCCACCTTGGCAAGGGGCCATGTAGCTCCTGTGTCCTCTGAGCAAGCACTGAAGGATGGGGAGATAGGAACCACCTGCTAGTCCATGCACCAGGAACCTGGACTTGGAGGATGGAGATAGCGCTGAGAAGATCATGTTCAGTGGATGAGGAGAGGGAAAGTCACTGAATCACAGTCTGGTTGAGGTTGGAAGGGTCATCTTGTCCAACCCTCTGCTCAAGCAGGGTCACCTACAGAGAGTTGCCCATGGACCATTGTCCATTGGGCCATGTCCATGACTTGGACCATGTCCAGATGCCATTGCTAAGGTGGATAGTGGAGAGGACACTTCAGAAAGGACAGGACAGGACAACATCCTCTGATGGAGCTAATCGTCCTGGTCCCGTGGGAAGCTCACAGTGGCTTTCTTGCCTGCAAGTCTGTGGCACCTTGACTTTTCTTTGCTGTGGCACCAGGACCATGGGCTGGAAGAACATCCTCAGTACTGGTCTGCTGGGGAGGACTCTGGGCAGGGAGGGCCTCAGCACCTTGCCCTCCTCTAGGGACAGAGTCAGTGACAGCACCAGTCCTGCTGGAAAGGCGTGCAGAGAGACGAGGAGACCAGTAGAGACCCAGCACGCTCCTGGTGCTGTTGAAACCCCTTTTGACATGGGTTTCTGAGTTTCCAGGGTCAGTGGTGTCCCCAGGAGGAGGCTTGGGGAGAGCCGTACACGACGTCCCTGCCCAGTCAGGCACCCAGAATGCTCCTTGGCTCCGGGACAGCCCTGGCTCGCTCTGCCTCCCAGGATCCCTGGGACCTGGCTGCAGAAAAAGGCGAGGAGGCTGAGCTGTGAGCAGCGAGCCCCATGTTATTTTTGCTGTGCTCAGAGCCTTGCCCCGCGTTCCTGTTTCCTTGTGCTATGTTTAGACAAATTTGCAGGACACACTTGCTCCTGCTCCAAAAACATCTTATTTCTGCACGATTCTGAAGTCTGACAAGAGGGGCAGGCGAAAGCCAAGGCGAGGTCCCGGGGTCTGTGTGCCTGGGCCAGGCGTACGGCACGAGCAATATTGGCGCTGGCTTCCCTGGGCTTAGCAGCATTGGCTTGATCCTCTCTCGGCAGATTTGGGTGGATAATCTCTGTCTTGCACACAGCATCTCCAGGGCTCAGGGCATCCTATCATGACCTGCTGGGTGGACGACAGGGAGACCGTGGCTGCCCCACGTCCCTTGCTCTTGATGCACCCTTGGAAGTGCAAGGGGGAGAGCCCAGAGGAGCATCTCTCCCAAGACCTTACACAGGGGGCTCGGCTGAGCTCATGTCCACCTCTTGAACATCATTACAGCTTCACGGCCAGGTGTCTGGCTTTCCTTGCTTGCTGAAGCCTAGGAAAATGGGGTCACCTTTCAGGGAGACAAGTGTTAAATGTTCCCTTTCCTCCTCTGGCTCTGGCAACCGAGCACTCATCTCTGCAGTGCCTAAGTGGGGAGATTATTAAGTGAATATGAACATCCTTGAGTCTAATCCACACGCAAATGCAAAGTTAAATTGAAACCAGAAGATGGCTTTAGCAGCACAGTTTATAGCCATTAACCCTTGGATGACATGAACTGGCCTCCCCTTGCAGTGCCAGGAGAAGGTGGCCCACCCAAAACCCCAAGCATGGCCTGGGGAGAAGGAAGTCCAGAGGACAGCTGTGGCCACGGCTGGCATCTGTGGTGCATCTCCACCTGCCAAGCCCTGTACCCAAACCCAGACATGCACCAGGACAAGGTTGGGTGGCTGGTGTGCACGGCTTGGGGTCAGGAGTATCCCAAAGCGGGGGATGCATCTTCCAGCCCAGGAGGACTCTCAGCCCTTGGATGGTCTTGCTGTGCACCTAGAAGGGCTCCCTGCTGCCCTGCACCCACTGGAGCCTCTTGGAGACACAGAGACCTTTTGGGAGGAAAACATATGCCCCACAAACACTTCTGGGGGATCCACAGGGGATGCCCAGAAACTCTGCTCCTCTCTCCAAGCCACCCATGTCAAGTGCTGGACCTCAGAGGAGGCACTGGGTGGCGGTGTCACATTCGACCCTGAGGGTGCAAAGTCCCCACAGGGCAGTTGAGCAGGATGGAAAAGGCAAATTGCAAAGTGGCCCCGGCCATAGAGCAAGGGAAGAGGGTCAGGGTGAGGAGGGCAGATGGAGAGGTGGTGCATGGGACATGGTGAGCAAGGGCAGAGTGGTTGCCTGTGCCCAAGGTGGGAGCCATGGGACAACCACATGTTTCCAGTGCAAAGACAGAGCCACATCAGCCTGCGTTCACCTGCCTGCTGCCTTGGGCTGTGCCTGCCCATCCCTCCTTCCCTCTCCCCTTCACTCACCTCCTCCTCCCCTATGGCTCCCTGTCCACTTCTCTTCCACTTGTTCCATCTCTCATGTGCTTCTCCCACCACCCCTTCCCCAGCCGCCTCCTGTCCTCACCCCAGCGCCCTGTCACCAGGGCCAAACTGGGACCACACCGTGGGGCTTCCCCTCTTTGTCACACCCTCTCAAGTCTCTGCAACCCCCTCTTTGAATCCCAAAAACCTTCTTGGGGCTGCGATTTCTCCAAGACTCCCGGCTACGCACGCGTTCCCTGCCACGCTCGTGCCAGCAGCCCGTGGCTGCATGAAGAGCTTGGCAGGAGGCAGGGTGACCTAAGAGACGCGGAGCCCATCCGAGCGCGCGGGTCTCGGGGCAGCGTGTTCCAGGGAGCGCAGGCGGCTGCCAGCGGGAGCGAAGGTGCGCGAGGGGAAGGCTTAGGACATGGTTGGCAGGGCCACCGCCGCCCCTGCTCCAACAACCACAGAAATATGTAAATGAGAAACTCGGCCCCTTATTTATGAGACTTCACGATTCATTTTTCATTTGGGGAATGTGAACGAACGAAAATATGAAATATTTCTCCAATGACACAGTTTCCACCCAGAAAGCACATTCCTTGGAGGCGATGTGCATGTGCACAGGGGCCACATGGGACCAAGCCTGGACCCTGGTGCAAGCTCCCCTTGGCGAAGGGGTGGAGGCTGCGAGGCCAAGTCCCGTGGCAGAGCTGCGGTGGGACAGCAGTGAGGGTCTTGCTGAACTGAAAAGCCCTGCTGGGGTGCTGGAAGGGACGGAGATGGGAGCAGGGGACAGAGCTAAGCTGAGCCTGGCCCAAGGGGAGAGGGGACAGATTGCACCTCCTGGTCCTCCTCCTTTACAACTAGAGCAAGGATTCAGCCTCCTGCTGCACACTGAAAAGAGCTTTCCTCCTCCCTACATTTACAAAATACACACTCCTGGCAGTGCCTGAATTTCACAAGGATGTGCAAGTATCCCTGTTTATTGCCTTAACAGTTAAAATTCATTACCGGCTGGCTCCTTCAGAATGGCTCCTCCAGGTCAGTGTTTCCATGTCCTCCACAAGCCCCATGGGGAAAATCCACACTACTAAAATCTATAGTATCTCTGGATTTAGTAACCACGCTATAAAGACCACAATCTCATGGGCCAGACCTTGCTGCCTCCCAGCAGCATCAGTATCTCATAAACCAAGCACGCTCTGTCTTATGGTCCTTCCTATTCCCACCGCTTTCCTGGAAGGGCTATTCCATCCCTTACCTTCCCCTAGCCCCGAGGCAGTAGAGAAGTGTCCTTCACCAGTTTGAACCCTTCTGTGGCCCTTCCAGCAGCATCCTCCAGCTGCTGCAGAACCATGCTGCCACGCAGAGTCTGGTTTCCCCCCACCCCCTGCAATAAGCCATGCTCCTCCAGTCCCCTGGGTCTTGGAGGGGAGCAATCTCTTTCCTGGTGGCCCCATCCGTGTCTGCTGGACCGCAGAACTTTTGTCTCACACCTTCCCGAAGAGCTCACACAAACCCCTGGTACAACTCATAGCTGTTTCTGTCTGTCCCGACTCCTCCTGTACCTGCTGCTGTCTCATAGCCATGTGCAATTAGCCAACATCCTATTATGCTGCTCCTGTGCCCCAGCCTTGCCTCTAATTGCCTTTTACAACTGAGAAAATAACCTGTATTCAGAATCCTTCCTGTTAGTCCCACAGTGCAGGAATTTGTCCTTTGCACCGCGCAGTGTCGCCCCACCTCCAGAAGCTGCGTCCCAGAGAAAGCCTCCACACAGGGACAGGGACAGGAGGCTCCCAGGGCTCCAGGGAGACCTGTCTCAGGGCTGGGTGTGGCTGATGAGCCCCCTGCCCTTGCTGGCCCTCCCCAGCCCACACTGACCAATTCCCCTGGGAGCTGTGTTGAGTTGGAGCCAGTTCTTCTTGTAGGACTGGGGTAGGTGGGGTCCCCTGAGCTGAGACCAACACCGAGTTTGGTTTCCTGAGGACATCGTGATGAGCCACCCTATGGTGGGTGCACCATTGACCTCACAGGAAATGCAATGCGTTTAGGATGGGGGCCATCCTGAGATTAACTTTAATCTCCACTCTTCTCTCCATATACTGACCCCTTCTCTTTATTGACTTAGCTAGAAAGTCTTTTTCTATTTGTTTGAACTGCCTTTGCAAGGTCCAGCTCAGCTTGACTTCTGGCAATTCTCATTTACGTTGGACACTTCCAGGTCCTCAGACCCACGTTTGCCTGACGATCTGCCTGGTCTCTTTAAGTTCCGTTCATTCTCACTGTGATTTTTGGTGGGCAAGCCACTATTGCAAGGGGCACCAAATAGTATTGTACCTTTGCCTTGAAAACCCTGTCATCCTCTGGCACATTCAGCCTCTGAGCTCTTCGGTTCAGTTGACCCCAGTGGCTGAGTCTCCAAACTTCTCCCAATACGGGAAAGAGAAATACTCCACCTGAACTGCTGATCTGGCAGAGGTTATTCTTCAGTTTGTTCTAGATGAAACATATGCGGTCAACGTGCACGTTCTGCAACCGACTTTTCTTCCGTGTCTCCCCAACAGTAAAGACCAAGTCTAAAATAGTAAATTCTGGAGCCATCTATCAGCTCCCACGTCCCAGAATAGTTGGTAGCATTTGCTCTCCAATCTATATCTGGAAGTGAAAGGCTCCCACTGTGACAGTAAGATTTATGAGCAGTTGTGATTAAGGGACATATCCAGACTGCTTGCTCCGGTGCCTAAAAAAGGACTTGAGCACGACAGATGTGAATAGCCCCCCGGACCGTGCTGGGCCCCTGCTCCATGGGCCTGTGTTAGGAGAAGCATGTCTCAGCCAGCGCATCCCTGCACTCTGCCCCAGCTCCCCTGGGGACACAGACAAGGACCTCATCCCACCCATCACGTTACCTCCATGGTGGCTGCAGCGACTCCAGCACGGGAAGCCTCTGAGTTGACCCAGAAATGCTTGAGCACCACCACAATCATGCAACGCTTCAGCCCACAGCCTCCTTTTTACGAGCTGCAGATCCCAATCTGGAGGCAGCCACAGTGCTCTGGAGGTGCCCGTTTCTCTACACAGTCCTGGAGATGTTTCTTCTTCTCCCAAAGGAAAGCCTGCAGCCAAAGTCAGTCAAACCTCAACGACATCAACCCTCAAAGCCCTTTCAACTGAGCAGGTTTCTGGCATATTCACACTGATGTATTATTATGTTTCTGCATGGCGCTCCCAGTCATGGGGGTCATCCTGTGCCCCTCATTCATGCTGTGTCCCCCCTCACGTCTCGCTTCACCACAGCCGCGTCCCACACCAGACGTCCTGTCATGAAATACGTGAGCTCCTGTCACAGCACACACATCTCTCCATGGTTTTGGCCTCATTCATACTGCTTGATGAGCCCAGTATTGTCCTCCCCTTAACCCGAGCACCTGCCCATCCTCTCATCCCCTTGAGCTGAGCTCTTGGTTGACCACACTTGCTGAGAGCAGAAACCTGTGGGTATCAGGTGGTGACACCAGTGGGGCAGAGTCACAGCAATTTGTACCTTCACGAATTTGTGCCATGCCTAGATTAGCTCTTGGTGGGTATTTGGGTTGAGATGACTATAAAAAAGTGACATGCTGTAGTGAGTCCAGTGCTCACCAAGATCATAAGGGGCTGGAGCACGCGAGGCATGAGGGGAGGCTGAGGAAAGTGGGTTTCTTCAGCTAAGGGACTCTCTAGTTGCCGTCTCCAGCTGCCTAATGAGTTATGGAGACAGAGCCAGACTCTTCTCAGAGGTGTGCGGAGAAGGATCCAGGGGCAACCAGCACAAGCTGCGGCAAGGGAAAATCTGGCATGATGTGAAGAAAAAGATTTTCACAGAGAGGGTGAAAATCCTCCTTGGAGATGTTCACAACTGGCCTGGAGGAAGCCCAAAGCCACCTGGTCTCTCCTGGGAGCTAGCCCTGCTCTGAGGAGGAGGTTGGACGGAAGGCACCAGAGATCCCTCCCAGCCTGCAGCTCTGTGCCATACTACGATGTCCTGCGTACTTTGGTGAGCAACGCATGGTCTCAGCTTTCATTCCAATTAATGGAGCTTTTTTCCCCCAAATATAAACAGTCTGCTCTTTTCAGGAAAATCTGCCGGCCTCCCTTCAGAGCCAGGGAGCCACATTGCCGGTTATAGCCCGGCCATTGATTTACTGGTGTGACTACGGCCAAGTTGGACAGCGTCTCCGTGCCGAGATCCAGCATCCTCGACATGCAGGAGAAACCCAGTCTATCAGCTGGTCCATCTCATCCTAATCCAGTGCAGGGCCTTCGCAACGATCAGTGTAATAAGCTTTCAGATGAAAGCTACTGGGGGAGTGCATCCATCATTGTTAGCCTGATTAGAGCTAATTCACAACACGACGGTTTTCTAGAGATTGTGTCTTTTTCTCTGCCTCGCTTCCTGTTTGCAAGCAGATTGCAGCAGTCTTTAATTAATTGTGGCTTGAAATTATTCAGGCGCTTCTCAGGGAATAAATCTTCCCCGAGCGAACAGGGCGTATTGCAGTGAAGGCACAGCCCAGAGGCGAGGGAGAGAAATGTCCCCCCGGGCAGGGTTGTGTCTTTGTCCGAAAGCACTTGCCCTGCTCTCGGCCGGTGCCAAGGCTCAGGACTGACCTCCATCCTCCGTGCGTTTTGGAGCTGAGCACTCCCATTCCTTCACCGTTCCAAGGGCTGAGCTCTCTCCTGCTCGTGAACGGCCGTTACAAAGTGTCTGCAGCCGAATCCCGATCTGCCCGTGGAATCCAAGTGAATTTTCCTTGGGAATTACTTTCACTACTTGCTCTGCTGTTGCTGTCAGAGGGCCATGAGAAGCAATTGCCATAATAATGGTTGAAAGCCAGTTTCCCTTCTAAGCCTTTTTTTATGTTATTTAGAGCTCAAATCAACTCTTTTTTGGTTGAAAGTTTCCACTCTTGGGCTCAAGCCAAAAGTGGATTTTTCAAGAAATTGGAACCGACTGGGTTCAGTCGTTTCTGAGTCACACACATGGAAAAATACACATTTCCCCCTTGCGCTCCACGGAGACACTTTGGACATGTACGACTCAAAACCAGCTGGAGCAAGAGACTTCAGACTTGGCTTGTTTGAGAGTCCACACCGAAGTGTAAAAATCAAGTCAGGTTTGGAGAAGCTCATATTGGCATTTTCACACTTCCCTCCCCAAAAGAGCCGTCGACTGGTGTGCAAAGGGTGAGAAGACGCACTGTTCTCTCCCCCGTTGCTTTACATTGCTTTCTCCAATGGGATAATCCCAGGGGATTAGCATTTAAAGTAATGAATGTTTAAAGTTAGCAAGAGAAGAATTCCAGCAATGTTCAATTCTTCCTAAGCCCCTTAAATGGAGCTGAGCTGAGGGGGCCTCGAACAGGGAGACATCAGTCAGCTTCAGAAGTCAAACGGAGTAAACACGGGCAGTAGTCCCGTCCTCGGTCTAGGACAAACGTAGGGGGACTCTGTCACCCCAGACGGCCGGGCGGTTTGGATGGCGTTGGACTAACCATCCCCGTTGCAGACCAAGGCAGTGGGGAGCAGTTTTGCTCCACGGCATTTTCTCCAGAGCAGCCCCGAGGGTTTCGTGCGACTTGCCTGTGAGTGAAGTGTGGCAGAGACAGGAACGGAAGCCAATGTCTTAGACACCAAACTTTTAACCAGAAAAAACTATTCCCTTAATGAGTTGTGTCAAGACCACATGAATGTTGCTGCTGGAAAATTGTGCTTTCCCCTCCTCGGCTCCCTGAGACGGTTGCTGGGCATGGGATGAGCAGTCACCACGAGATGCCAAAGGTAGCTCCTGGAACAGGCAAGCACGCTTGTTCAGATGGGTGGTGTGTGGTTGCCACCAGACCTGCCCTTTTGTGCCCGAGCTGTCAGCTGAGGGGGTCAGTCTCCATCCCCACCCCACAGGCATGGGGCACCTCCAGGTGTGGGGCTGTGCCAGGGGGCTTTCGCTAAGGAGACAACCAAGGGAGACTCCAGGTTGGAGCACTTCCCAAGAGGCCATTCTCTGGAGGTAGGTGCCTGTGCTCAGGGTGACCAGGATGCTCAGGTGGGCTGTGGCCAAGCTGGAGACCCATCGCCTGCTCCGGTCCCCCTCGTTCTGTGATGCGGGCTAGGCGGAGCAGGGAGGTGCCTGCACATGAGAAGCACAGCAATCGCTGGGGAGCAGGGCCACGATAAGCTGGGTATTTCACACCCTTCCCTGCCAAGGAAGGGTGGGAGAGGCCAGGAGGTGCAAGGGTCTGGGAGAGGAAACCAGCTGCATGAGTCACCGCAGCGGCCGGCAGCTGATGGGCAGGACACCCGCAGGAAACGCCGTTTCCCCTGGATAAGGTGCAGAGGAGAAGTTGGCACCAGCCCATGGGCACAGGTTGTCCCGAGTGCCGCTGGGTGCAGGGCACACATACAAGTGTCAGAGCCAGCTGGAGAAAGCGGCAGATTTTTGCCCAGCACCGTTGGTCCTGATGTGCTGCACTAGAGGTGGTGGGTTCCCCTGCACCATGGGACAACTCTTACAACAGACGTCTTCCACTGGGCTAGGTTTGGTGCCCAGCTCTGAGGCTGCCCGGCTGCCCATGATGGAAGGAATACATCGCAGCTGGTCAGCTTTCTGCCAGGGCTGAGAGTGCATGCACATCCTAACTGAAGGGCTCTGGGCAGTCAACCCCACCGCTGCAGCCTTCTTCTCCCCACAAAACCCACACAGAAGACCAGTACCACTGGCACCCAAGTGCTACCCCAGATCATGGCTTTGTTCATCTGCTGCAACTTCATCTGCTTAGATGCGCGCAGATGTCCCCATGCCCCTCAGCAGACCCATAGCCAGAGAACACTTCCAGCACCGGTCATTGGCCCAGTGGGACTTGCACTCCAGCAGTCTGGGCAACCCGGGGCTCTTCCCGCGTGTGCTCCTGGGACTTGGTTTGTGCAGGCTATGGTGATGGCCCACCAGAAGACAGCATCTTCTGGCTTCCAGAAAACATCTCCTATGAAATATTGGAGCTGGTGTCTCAAGGCAGGTTGTGGAAATCCTGCCCAGCAGGTCACCCCAGGCTTGTCCCCAAAGAACTCCTGGAGGAGCCCTGATGCGGAAGGAGAGCAGAACAAGCACCTGACAGGGGTCTTCAGCCCCTTTTTGCTGGAGAGGCATCTCCTCTGAGGGCTGAGGGCACACAGGGGGCCAGCAAGCTGTGGGCACTGCCTGACCAAGTCCCTCCTGGTGGTGGCAAGGGCTGTGAGTGAGCAGATGTGGGAGGCACAAGAAACGTCCCAGGTGTCAGAGCACATGGGGCTGAGCTGGGGCTATCCCTGCCTCGGTGAGGCTTTGCCTTCGCAACAGCTCCCATGAGCTGGAGAGTGGCCTCGGGCCACTGCGTAGCTCATGCCTGGGACCGGGATGGAGACCCAGGCGTTGGCACCGACAAAGGGGTAAAGGCAGGCAGGGGAGCTGGGAGTGGTGCGTGATGCCAGCACAGTGACCCTCGCTGCTTTGAATCATCCACCACTCATCTGGCCGTGGTCCTCTCCACATCCCCAGCCTCCTCTCATCCCACCCAACCATCACCTCCCACGAGCAACGGGATCCTCCTGCCATCTCCAGTGGCTCCCTGGCCCAGAAAAATGTGGGCAAAACAGAGGGGATGGAGAGGGAACAGGTGGCCTGGCCCAGGTTGGCAGAGGTGCCCACGCCGATGCCCAGGGATGCCCATGGGATGTGAGAGGGGTGTCATGGTGTCCAGGAGGGCTCCTGGGTGTTCTGCCATCCCACCCTGTCCCAGCCCCGGGGCCGGGCACTCCCACACCAGCAGAGCTACGCCGACTGCTTTGCTCAGATAGCTTTTCCCAGTGTTTAACCTGACTTTCCCCTGCTATAACTTAAGCCCATTTGATATCCTGTCTGCCACGAGCAGGGAGAACAAACTGTTCCCTTCCCCTCTGTAGCTGTTTTATGTCTGTGAAAGGACCAGCACGTCTGCCCTTGCCAAGGCTCTGCGAGCCCCATCCTGATCCCCAGAGCCGCTCTCCCCACGATCCGACACTCTCTCCCCTCTCCTCGCCATGCCGCGGGCAGCACGGGCAGTGCAGGCAGCGCCCTGGCATCTGTCTCACTGCGCAGCTTCACCGGCATGCGCACGAGTCCGTGCGGCAGGGCCTGGCGTGGGTGCTCACAGAGGCACACACACACCAGGAAGGGCACAGAGGGCATTTGCTGGAGAACACCCCAAAGCACGTCATCTAACGCGATGAAATGGCTTGAATTTCCCACAGCTGCCAGGACTGGGCTGGGAGTGTTGTGTGCCACAAGGAGACGAAATCTCTGTCCCCCGCACACACGGCAGGTCCCAGCGTGGCATCCAGTGGTGCCAGGCAGGGGCACCGCGGTGGGATGCAGGGAAGGATGCTGAGGAGCGATGCTAAACACTGCATCCATGCTGGAATGGCCCCTAAGTAAAAAAGGTAGCCGGGAAAATGGGTGTTACAAGCTGGCCTAGCTGCCTGGCCGATGGGCAAGTGATGGAGCTGGGCACGGTGGCAGGAACGTCCCTGTGCCACCGGCTGCATCCCCGCTCACTGGCCTCCCTGCCGCAGTGCCAGGGGAGAGGGCCAGGGCGGCAGCAAAGCGGGGCCAGGCTGGGGCCGGGCAGGGGGAACCAGGCAGGCACGGTCCTTACGGCTTTTGGTCTTTTTCCACCAAACGGTTTTGGGGCGGGGGGGTGTTTTATATCTAGATTTTTTTGGAAGGGTTTTGGTTTGATTTCCTCCTCCGCCAAGCACTAAGCGATCGCTCTTTCCCCCCTTGGCAGGAGCTGCCTGTCTCGTGGTGTTGACCTTGGCTGGGCTTTCTCTGCGGCTGGAGCGGACTCACACCATAAATTCTCTGTCTTCTAGGAATCTAGCATGGGAAAGAAAAGAAACACTAAAGAGAATCATGGATTAAAATATTTTGCATCTTAGCACATAACAAAACGGGGTTGGCATGGAGCAGCCAGACGACTTCCCTGAGCAGAGAGGTGTTGCAGGCGCAGCCCAGGCACCGGTGGCTTCAGGTGCTGCAGGTGATGGCACCCTGCAGCACCCATGGCTGACTGCGGGGCATGTGGGGACAGGAGCTGCCCTGTCCCGAGGGAGAGCCGTGCCAGGGCTTGCCACGGTCCTTGAGCACGCACAAAGGTGAGCACTGGGCACTGCTGCCCTTCCGGTACCCGCTGCACGGCCCGAGGACGTTTGGGGCAGCAGGACAAGCCAGCCACGCGTGGCGTGGGATGTTGACCCAGGAGCAAGGCTGAAGCTGTTGCAGGAGAAGCGGGCTCTGCTGGGGCAGCGGCAGAGCTGTGCCCTTGCCACCACCCAAGGTGGCCCATTGCACAGAGCACACCAGTCCCTAGCACTGCGAGCTTCCGCTGACAGTGCCCTGGATGGTGTTCACCGCGTCTGCGTGGCTTGGAGGGCGGTTTGAGCCACCCTGCCCAGCCCTGGTGCAGAAACGCTGGCAGAGAAGCTGTGAGGAGAAGCAGCAGACACCAAATGGGCCAAGCCCCGGTTGCAGCACGGCCCCTAATTGAATCCAGCAGAGCTGCCTCGGACAGACAAAACACAGCAGTGACGCAGAGCGCCAGGATGAGCAGACGCAACTGTCCCAGAGCCGGGGGAGATGGGCCAGCACCCTGGGGTGGGGGGGTCACCCAGCCCAGCACAGCGATACCACCCCCATGGATCCCCATACGCGAGAAGCATTGGGACAGTCCCCGAGACTGGGATGTCCAGGGCCCTCCTGGGTGTGCAGGAGCCTGGCGGAGCTGGGGGTGCTGAGGGCACCTGGGCGATGGGTGCTGTGGGGCAGGACAGCCAGCAGCGCTACTGGCACCACCAAAGCTCCATGGTGCACGGTGCTGCACAAAGGTTTGAGGGTGCCTCTGCATGGAGGGTCAGGACTCCTGCGCCCTGCCAGGGCTTGCGGAGAGCACTGCCAGGCTGGTGCAAGAGGCAGGAATGGCTGGTGACTCAAAAACCCGTCTGTGAGCCTTTCCCACCATGCTCTCCACTGCCTGGGCTGGATATTAGCTGAAGTCCATCATGCAGGCATGGGACAGGGACGTTTGAAGGTCCCCCAGGGAAGGAGGGACACAGTCACAGGCCGCTGGCAGCTTGAGCGCTGGTGGGAGATGATAAAATCTTTCTATATTTCCACACGGGAGATAAAATCTTTCTTTCTGTCATTGTGCCTGGGAACTGCGGAGCGGTGAATCCGAGACAGGCAGGGCCCATTCTAAAGAGGGGTCCCTGGGGGGTCTGAAAGCGATGACGTTATGGGGACGGGAGTGTGCCGTGCTCGGGTGTCAGGTTTATATCTTACATGTTCTGGGAACGCCAAAGCACCGTGTATTTGACACTTTGAAAGGGCCCCATTTCCCAGACATTTAAACCCAACCAGCTGGAAGGAGGCCCTGAGCCCCCCGAGCGTGAGCGATGCTTCAAATCTCTTTTAAACACTTTACTGCAGCCATCGCAACTGCCCGTCTGAGAGCATCGGTGGAGCTCATTCCTGCTTCCCCTGGGCTTCGAGGGATGGGGAAGGTGCGAGCCGTTAAAATAAAACACAGCGTCCAAATTAACTGGAAGGGAAGAGGAAATGGGTAAGAAACATGAAGCGATGGGGTCGCACTGTGAAAACTGTGAATGGCAAGGATGGGTGGGAATCCCCTCGGTGGCACAGACGGGGATGCACAGCTCCTTCCTTGGGGCTCGCGGGTGCCAGCTGCCTGTGCTCGTGCTGGGGGGGCCCGTCGTGCCACACGTCGCTTGTGATGGGTTTGCATGTCGTGTTATACACCGTGCGTCAGCTGTCGTGGGGAGTAGGGACCAGCTCTCGTCTCCCACTGTGCATCTGGGGGGGCTGAGCAGCGAGGACCAAAGAGGGACATCTTCCCACAGTGCCCAGGGAGCAATGCGGACGGGGGATTACGGGAAGCCTGAGAAACATCAAAAAGCTGGAATGATGTCCCAGAAAAAGTGAAGGGTAGCTCCGTGAACCTGACCCAGGGCAAGGATCAGGTGCAGGGTGTCTGCCAGCACGTGTGGCATCACTGATGCTGGCTGAGGACAGGGGTGCTGGTACTGACCCCCTTGGGGACAAATCAGCACCTGGGACCGTGGCATCCCTGCCAAAAACCTACTGGGAGCCGGGAGTTCAGCACAACAGCCTCACCCCAAAGCTCGCTGTGGGCAGGGACCAGCCACAAGGCAGCCCGGTGACAGGGCAGTGGGGCTTGCGGGGGGCTGCCCTCACTGAGGCTTTTGTCAATGTCCCACCAGCACGTGGCTGTCGTGGGAGGAGAGGAAAGGAGCACGCGGGATGGGGGGACATCAGACCTGAGAAAGGGGTTTGGAGGGTGGTACGGGGTGGGGGTGAGGTGGTAGCACCATGCACCCCCAGCACACAGGCAGTGCCGCAGTGAGGGGGTATTGGGTGGTGAAATGCTGCAGGAGCCCCCGCGTCATCATGTCGAGGGGAGGTGAAGGGAAATATTGATCCCAGACCATGTTGGGAAGGGAAACAGGATAGCAGAGGCTCCAGGTACAACAAAGCAGTGATGGGAGGAGGGAGCTGGAGGTTAAAATGGGACCAAGGAGGGTTGGAGCGATATGCAAGGTGCCCTTGAGCATCACCTTAGCATGGCTGTGCAGAGACCAGACCTGAGCCCCTCCTGAGCTTCAGCTACAGCAGCTACGTCTGCCTGCGGCTTCACCTTCCCGGGCAGCACGGTCGGGTCTCGCATGCCTGTTCTTTCCCTCTCTGCTTTCCAAAGGATGATTTCCCCGGGGCGGTCTCTGCGGCCACGGAGCCGGACTGAGCATCACAGGAGGAAGAAAAGTGCACCCGTAGGAGGATGGCCAGGCCACTGCTCCCAGCCCACCCGCGGCAGCGTGTTCGTGTCCTCTGCGCCGGGCTGCAGCCGCAGGTCGAACGCCGGCCCGGGAAGCACTCCTGAGGGACCCATTCCCATCCTCTGCTACCACAGGCAACCGCTCGGGTAATCCTCCTCATAAATTTTTCAAGCTCCATCTTGAAACCAGTCGGGCTATTTGCAGCGCTGGCCTGGTGCCAGGGTTTCTAGTTCACCAGAAATGTCGTGTTTGTTTGTTTTTTTAATCTGGGCTGGGGCCAAACTGGATCCGCACCAGCGTTTTGTTTTTTTTTTCAAGTTTCCGGTGAACCACAAGCTTCCCAGCCCCACAGCTGCTCAGTGAATTGATGTGCCGGCAGCTTCACGGTTCACACCGGTGACGAGCGCGGTGGGATCTCGGCCGTGATGGCACCTGGGGCTCTGAGTACCATCCCAGTGATACCCCTGGATAACCCTGCCAGGCACCCACCCAGGCTGGTCCCACCAAGGGGCTCCCCTTCCATCACCATCCTGCTGGCACAGAGGTGTTCGGGGCTATAAAGATGCAGCGTGATTTTTGACAAGGCGGTTGGGCCGAAGATTTCCACCGAGCTGCAGGTTTTGCCCCTGCTTGACCCCAGGAGAGGCTGTCGGAGGGTCGCCTTTTGCAGGGAGGGGATCGTCCCTCTCGCTCGCGGCGTAACCACATTCACGGCCAGCTGATAGCCATCTACTGCTCTGCCAGCACTGTCCTCCAGCCTAAATAGCTCTTCTCTCTCCTGCTGTTTACTCCCAGATGTATTTATAGACCAATTCTCTCCTGGCCTTCATTTGCCTAGACTAAACAAGACAAGCACTTTTAAGCTCCTCATAAAACCAGCTCTCCTTCCACCCGCCCGTCCCACCTCTTCCTGTGACGAACCCTTCATCGCGCCTGTGGGTGCCCCGAGCCGGGGCTGGGGCAGCTCTTGGCAGTGGCCACTTGGCGGCATGGGAACAATCCAGTCCCCGCTGCAAGCACCCTGCCGATAGCGTGTGTCTTTTCCAAGGCCACGTTGGCGGCTCCTGTGTTCCCAAATTGCTCTTCCATTTCTGTTTTGACTTTCATGGACACCTTTGGGGCTGCTGTGCCAGCACCTGGACCTTGCCCTAACATTTTTCCCAGCCCAGCCTTTCCACAAGGCTATTTTGCTCCTTCTCTGTGTCCATGATGCTTTCCCATTTGGCACTCCACCAAATTTCATTAGCAAGGCCCTAGTCTCAGGACCAGCTCCAGCATCTGCCTTCGAGCCATAGCTCGTCTTTCAGCATGCCCCCTTGCTGCCCTCCCTTGTTCAGCCCCTCCCCGCCCGACGGTCCGACTCCTGTGCCCATTTCCCCACCTTTCCGCTCTATTTCCAGGCAGCTCTTGCTCATGCACTTTGCCAAATGAAGGGCAGATGGACAAACCCTGGCAGCAGCCCCGGGCAGATGCAACAAGCACGTCGCTGCTGGGGAAGGTGAGTGGCCTCCTGGATCGGGCTGTCCCGGAGGCTCAAAGGGAGAGCGGGCATCGCCGTGCCTTGCCTCGGAGACGGGCTGATGGAGGAGGTCTAGATCCTGGCCACTAATGCAGACACTGGGCTCCCAACAGTGGGGGACTGGTTCCCAGTATCCGCTGGCTGGAGGGAGACTGATGCCTCTGGTCCAGCCTTCCCTCACAGTGGTCCCAGTCCCGGCGCACGGGAGCCACCGAGGGAAGAGCAGGGAGCTGGGCTGGGTTGGTGCGGGGAAGGGGAGACCAAAGGCAGCGGCAAAATACCCCTCAGGGCTCAGGCAGTGCATTAAACAGCTGGTTTAGACCAGAACTTCTAGCCAGATACTGGCAGGATGCATTTTTAAAAGAAAGCTGCTCCTGTTGTAATCAGAGACTGGGAAGATCAGATTAGGGCTACTGAAGGCTCAGGTTATCGCACACTGCTGCGTCACCCTCCTGCCGGGGAAGCCACATGGCAGAAGCATTTTTTGCCCCTGGGGAGAGGGACAGAGAGCCCCAAAGCACCCGCAGGAGCACCCTCTTGCCGCAGATGCTCAAAAGTGCACAGCAGGGTCCCCCCACCACCATGAAACACCTGTGGCTCTCAAAAAGCCTGAGCTGATTTCTAGAGCCAAAACGTTTCTGCTCAGCATGGGGTGGTGGTGGACCTCACACTGACAGCAAAAAGGAGGTCACTGTCTGGCCTGAGACACTGCAGTAGCCCGAGGCTCAAACGTGGTTCAAGGGAGCTCACTGTGAGCAGGAGGGATACTGCCCCAAACAGCAACGATGTTTTCTGGGTCTCAGGAAGATCCAGTTTCCTAAATCTGAGAACAATTACGAGCAAGATTGTCTTGGAGGAAAAATTTAAACAGAACAAAATGGGAACGATGGCTGGGAATCATTCAGAAATACTTTCCGAAGAGCCCGAATGTTGGCCAGGGGCAGCGGTGCAGAGCTTGAACAATTGCGAGACCCATCAGACCTCCCCGGCCTGGCAGCACGTCCCTCGCTCCCCCCGGCCAGAGACCTTGGCAGCTCTCCCCCAATAGTGCCCATCTGGATCGCTCTCTGCTTTCTAGGGAAAGTGGCTCAGAGAAGCAACAGCCAGCAGGTCTTTGTCCCCAGGGCTCATCAAAATTGTCAGTGTGACCCCCCCGCCCGAGCCTCCCCACACGGGGACCAGCTCTGCAGCACGGAATGCTTCCCCAGCCAAGTTTTGCTCAGCCCTTCCTCCGTGCCCTTGGGCTCGGGCAAAGCCCTGCTCTTCATTAGGAGAAGAAGCCGCAGCAGGGGATATGTTTTCTCTTGTGTTTTGCCATCCTTTTTCTCAGCCCCCGGCTCTGTCTGTGCTCCTGTTTGCAGAGCCCCCACCTCCCAGGGAGCCCAAGAGACTTGTGCCCCGCAGGCAGCACGAGCGGGGAATGGCTGGGACAGCGGGGCACTGGGCTGGGACGGCCCAGTGTCTCCCATCTGGCCAAGTGGTCCCCAGCAGAGCTGACCTGTCCCCGGGGACACTTGGCAGCCAGACAGTGTCACCTTTGCTCACAGACAACCCGGTCCCACCACCGCGGGACACCCGGTGGGATGGACGTGTAGATGCAACGTCACCCAACGGGAGCAGGACACTCTGTAAGCTGAAGACACAAATACAGAGGTCCTGTGCCAGAGGGGAAAAGATATATTTTTAGCTCTCAGCACCAAAATCGGGAAGGAAAACAAGCAAAGACACCAGCCCTGGGGACGGTGGCGGGGACTCAGTTCACCCAGACCCAGCAGGTCTGTAAAAGCAGCAGCCGGGTACCACAGTGGAGAGGACGTGGGGGGCACCGGGGAAGGTAAAACCACTCTGCACTTCATTGCTGCCCCTGGTACCTGTGTGAGGCAGCTCTGGGATATCCAGAGCCCGGTGGAGGCAGGGGCAGCATGGTGCTGGTGGGCATCATGTCCCCAGGGACAGGGGTTGTGTCAGGCAGAGCCTGTGCGAGCTCAAACAGAAAGGCAAAGATTTGCTTTTCCAAAAATTTTTGTTCGCTAGGAAAAAGCCAGAAAGTCTTAACTTTACCAAGGCAATATAAGGTTTTTTGCTCAAAAAAAACATTGAAATAATTTCTATTAAGATATTAAAATAAGAGGAAGGATTTGAGAAGAGTTCAGACCCCTAAAGAGAGGCTGTCAGACTTTGATTTTTCCAAAAGCTGAATCTGTTTGTTTCAGGCCACTGAGCTGCCCCTGCTGCTCTCCATGGCAGCGGCCACATCCTCGCATCCAGCTCCTCCATCCGCTGCTGCTGCAAGCCCATGGGAGCGGCTGGATTTGGATACAGCCAGATGTCCTCTGTGGGGAGAAGGAGCTGGAGGAACCCGAGGTGCGAGGGTGATGGCCAAGCATTTCCCTCCCAGCGATGGTGCCATGGCACGGGGATGGATGCAGGGAGCTCTGGGGGCTGCTCGGAGGATGGTGGCTGCCAGTCGTTCCCCTGCCTGGGTGCAGGAGCAGGTCTGGGGGAGAAGTTGTGCTTCCCAGCCAGCCATCGTCAATGGTCCCTTCCCAGTGCTGGTCCCAGGAGGCCTCAAGGGAAACCTCGCTTCCTGAGGCTGATGGGTTCTGGCAGGGGTGCTGGGGGTCTGACCTGGTTTGAGCGACACAGGGCTAATTTTTCTTCTAATTCTTGGGAAAACTGCACTTTTAGAAGACTCTAGTGTCTGAATTTGTGAAAATATTTACTTCATAGCCAGCTATGAAGGATCGTGGGATTCAAGGTCTCGGTGTTTACGGGTTGCCAGGTTGGGGATGAGGAGGAGCGAGACCTGGGCACTTGACCCAAGCTGCCAACAGGGTTATTTCATACCATGAATGGCACATTCAATAGAAATCAGAAAGTTTGCTGAGTTCTCTCTCTCTCCCTTGATGGCGGCGGTCCAGAGCACTCCTTGCCCCGGTGCCAGAGCCCTGAGCCCTTCCCTTCCTCCCGCAGCCGCCGCGCTCGCAGGGTCCCACGTCGGCTGTTCCTGCGGGGAGTGCACGGCTTCTGCTGGGGGAACGGGCTGGGCATAGTCCTCGTGTATTTTATATTGGTATTGGTATCGATATTGGTTCTTTAGTATTATTAGGGTTTATTATCTGGTCTTATTCTATTAAATCTGTTTTTAAAACGCTCACGTTCCCTTGTTTCTTCCCAATTCCCTTTCCCAGGTGTGGAGGGTGACAGAATAATTGTCCAAACCACAATAAATTGTTGTGGGTTCCTCAAACCATAACAGGGTCCCAGCCAAGCTTTGTGCACCCTGCCTGGGTAGAGCAGAGAGGTCAAAGGCTCCAGAGCACCCTCCTTCTCCCTTTCCATGGGGACAGCAGTGCTGGCACCTGCATCTGGAAATCTCTTTCCACAGGAGCTTGACCATCAGTTGCGCAGCTGCAGCATTTGTGGCCCATGTGTGCTCCTCCAAGGCTTGTCCTCCCTCTGCAAACCTGGATCAGACACTCGTAGGGGAGAGACACCAGAACAAACGTAAACAGGAAGAAAAGCTGCAAAGATCTGTCTCTCATTCTGCTGCTCTACAGGGACGTGATTTATTTCAGGTACCTAAATGCAGGTTGACATTCTGATGACACAAGGTTAATCCCGGCTGGAGGCTCCTTGCACTGTGGCCAAGCATTGCTGATGTCCCAACAGATTGATGCGGTTGTGCCAATATCCAGCCCAACGCAGTACAGGGAAGTCCGAACGTTTGATCTGAGCCCCTCTCTACACCTCCCTCAGCATGTCGTGCTTCGAATCCTTGCTTTTGGTTGGAAAACGAAACTCTGCTCCTCCACGGTCAATGCCAGGCACTGTATAGCTGATCCTCTCTCCTCTTGGCGAGACCCAGAGTCTGAACTGTCTGAAGTGACAGGCTGTGTGCTAAAGCAAGTCAGAAAACAGCTTTGCAAACCGCTATGGTGGTTTTCCTGATCTCCTCAAACACCTCCTTGTTACTTGCAGCTTGGAAGTTTCCAGCCAGGAACTTACACCCATTTTTCTTTTCTTCCCCTCCACTGCTCGTGGCCATAAAAATCAAGAGCGTCTAGGATCTGTATTCATTACACTTTTCCATTTCCACCCGCAGCTTTTCCAAACCTCTTCACCTCTGGAAGAGCTACAGAAGCAGCAAAAGGAAAACTGAAACCCAGGAACGCACCACTGCATGGCTGTGCCAAGCGTGAGGACTTTCGAAATGTCAGCGGGACAGAGGAAAAAGCCCCTTCTGAGTTGTTTAGAGAGAAGCGGATACTCTTCTCCGCAAGAATCAGCTGTGTGACTCTGACTTGCAGCCAGATCGAGCCCTTGGCCCCACAGCTCGAGGATGCTGATCCCCCTGTCCCTTCGCTCTGGGCAGCGGGAGGCATGGCATCCCCCACAGTGGTATCAGTCACTGGGGTTTGGAGGATGGAGGGGTGGTTGCTGACTCCATCCCGGGGCAGAGATTCCCAGCTGTGTGTCGATCAGGACTGGCATGGGCAGGAACAGCATTGCCTGTGGAGGAGGAGCTGCTTGGGGATGGATGAGATCCACCCCAGGCTGGCACTGGGGTGTCGTGGGGATGAAGGTGGAGGGAGAGGCAGGGACCCTTCTTGCATGTTCCTGACACTGGAGAAGAAAAAGTGAAGCGGACAGAGAGCACCGCTCATCTTCCTGGGCTCTGCGCTGGCACTGAGCACCACCTCTGCACTCCTGAATCCACTCTGCCACTGCTCAAGCCAAAGTTGTCCCTGGAGGAGCCCGTTCGTTCCCGTGCTGAGCCAGGGCTGGTCCATACCCACCGCACTCCTGCTCTGCCAGGGCACTGGGGCAGAGACCAGCTCAGTGCCACAGCAGCGGAAAGGCTGGGTGGGAACATTGCACGCAGAGCTGGGGAGACCCGGAGGTGTGCAGGCTGCACGGCAGGAGCCCTCTGCGACCCATCTGGCTGCTTCTGTGGGCCAGAGAAGTCCTGTGGGACCTGGGAGAGGGGACGGCACTTCAGCACGGCTCTTACAGGCTGAGTGTGGTCGAGCCAGCGCGCGAGAGCCACAGGAACCTCATGGCATGTATTACAGATGGACACGTCCCAGGTTAAACATGCACCATATGGGCTTGCATCAGCACTGAGGGCTTTTCAAAGAGCGTCCCGTTCACAGTAACCAGCCTGGAGGCTGATGTTATCCAGATGATACTGTTGTCTTTGGAAAGGCTCCTAAACACTTGAAAAACACCTTCAGCCATACTCCAACACAGCAGAGCAGGGCTGAGATTAGAAATTGCACTTGACAGTGTTCAATCTGTCCAATGGGATTAAAACCAGATCCAGTTCATGTCTCTGCAATTACACACCTCCCTTCCATAGACAAAGTGCTTTCTCTTTCATCTTACATCACGGGTATGCACATTTTATTCCTGCTTAAGCCTCAGCTGTAGGGCTCTTGAGAGTATTTCAATGCAATCCCAAACTATTCTGGACAGATGTTGCACAAACTAGTTTCAAAACAGTGGTGGTCCTGATCATGACTAGCCCAGAGTTTAATACTGTTGGATTCTGGGTATCCCACTGGGATAGCATACAGATGTCTAGGACTAAGGATTTTGAATTATACTGCACCAAATCCATGAAGGCAGTGCTGATAAGGCCATGTACTTGTGTCAATACAGTAAAAGAAAGAATTTCACCATAAAACCGGGAGCACTGGCTTAGTTATGTATAGGTTACCGAAAGGCGGAGAGGTTGGAGAGGTGGATGATACCTTTGGGATAATCCATCTGAAGTGGGGATACAAATCAACCCTATGAGGACATCACTAGCCACCAAAGACCTGGCCCACAGTAATGCAGCTGGCTGAGGATCAGCACAATTGTTTCTAGTTCCTAGTCCATATCCCAAGAAAACACAATGGAAACAACTTGTTTCTCCAACCTTATTTTTTTCCAGATGCCTGTAGAGTTGTCACCAAAGATCATGGCACTTAGAGCTGTTTGCTGAGGGCCCCTGATTCAGAAATGACATTGCCTGCAAGGAGACATACAACAATAAGAGAGACTAAGATTTCTGAGCACCTTGTTCAGCTCCATCACTGTCTTCAAGCCCATGGCCCTAAAGTTTCTCAGCAGGACTCAGGCGCATACAATATTTGGACTTTGAAACTCTCTGATGGACAGAAGCCTCGAGCATGGACAGTCTCATAGAATCATGGAATCATAGAATCATAGAATGTGTTGGGTTGGAAGGGACCTTTAAAGGTCATCTAGTCCAACCCCCAAGTCCAAGACCCCCAGTCTCCACGCTGATCTTTAAGCTAGACTTTGTAAGAACTTGCTAACCTGCCAGTGAGAGGTCAGAAATTTCCCTACGGGCCCTGACAGCATCCTGATGCGCTTTCCAGAAGGGGCTGCAGGCTCTTCATCTGCTCTCTGGGCACAGCGGTGGCTTTACCTCTCAGCAAAGGGGACTGTCCATTCGCAGAGAGATGCTCCTGATGCTACACACCTCCTAGGACAGTCCATGTGTGAAGCTTGGGCCAGAGGTTTGGGATCAGCCCCAACCCCCAACACAGAGAGACCACCAGCTCCCTCCTAAACCCTCCTCACTGGTATTTCTCAGCTTCTTTGGTGTTTTATTACAGACTCCGGTGAGGAGTCCCAGGAGACCCATCAGTGTGTGGCTGGAGAGAAGGGATCTTCTCCGGAGGCTGCGGTCTCTGCTCCATCTCCAGAGCTCACCCCTCTTTCTGCCCACAGGCGGTGTGTGCAGGGGCGATGAGCAGGAGCTTATAACTACCAGTCTGTAATAAAACACCAAAGAGACGGATGCACAGAGTTGTTTGGCTGCCTCTGCTCAGGGCAGAGAGGGAAGAGGCTGAGGCAGCACTGCGGGAATCCGGAGGGCACTGGGGTGCCGGGAGGGAGGGAGAAGCAGCCTGGAGAGGAGGAAACTTTAGAGTCATGTACAGCGTACTGGAGGCTGCTGAGTGATCAAAGGGAGTACCAGAGGGTATTCACTTCTCTAATTGGGCCCAGAAATTAATAAGGATGCCAAAACCAAAGCTGAGAGAGACAACTGGGGAATCCTAGCTTACGCTTACAAAAACAATCTGATGTTACCAGCCTGGAGAGCACACCTGGATGGCAGTGCCAGTCCTGGGTAAAATACAGCCATGGCACAGCAGAGCAGGCTGGTGAACGTCAGGCGGCAGCACCAGGAGCACAGGCATCCAACGAAGCATCTTCGTGCAGCAAATGCAAGATGCAGCGTGAAAGGTCGTGTGTGTCTGGCAGCATGTGCAAACCTAAATGCACTGCCCTGCTCTCAGACAGGGCTGCTCTGCTTGTACGAGACAGAGCCATCTCTCAAGGCCGAATCATTAAGAAAAGGGGGGAAAAAGGAAGGGAAAGGGAAAAGG
>VWZL01000739.1:21594-90639 GCA_013396915.1 Stercorarius parasiticus | reverse complement strand
AAAAGAAAAGAAAAGAAAAGAAAAGAAAAGAAAAGAAAAGAAAAGAAAAGAAAAGAAAAGAAAAGAAAAGAAAAGAAAAGAAAAGAAAAGAAAAAAGAAAAAGAAAAGAAAGTCCTCCCCAAATAAGGACTTCTTGGAGAGAGGAAAATCTCGCAATGGGTGAGACTTGTTGTGGGCACCGTCAAGCCACGGTACATGTAGGGACTGGAAAATCCCCTTGGTCACCGATGATCTGCCTGCCTTTAAGCCAGACCCTGGCCTGCAGGTTTTATAAAGCTGCGAAAGGAGCTCGTTGGAAAAAACTCATCATGTTGAGCACAACGGCATCGCAGCTGGATGGGGGGTGATCCTGCAGCGGCTGCACAGGGGACAGAGGCAGCACGGAAANGGGGGGAATATGCCAGATGGCAGCGTGGGACAGCTCTGACCTTCAGATGGGTACAGCAGGGCTCCATGCATCTGTGCTGGGCACCCAGCCTCCCCGCTGGCCCCCAGGGAGAGAGGAGGGTTGGGGATGATGCCTGGACCTGTCTTCGTTGTCCTCGTTGGGAGGAGAGGGACGGGGGTGCAGAAGCTTAGGAAATGATGGGTAACATACAATTTTGGAAAATAACGTTGTCCTTTCATAAGAGCAGCTAAAAATGTCCCTCTGGCACTCCGGCAGATCCGACAGAGGAACCAGCTGGCAAGAGGGAGACGCTAGATAGCAAAGCACTGCGGAGCGGGTCTGTGCAACGTGGAAAAAGAAAAGGCTCTTTAGTCTGCGATTAAATTTGGTGTGAAAATGGCATGCTCTGCTGTGCCTGGCAGGGGAGACGGTTTGGAATAAGTGGCAGAGGTGAGATGTTCTGATGTGGGATGTTTCATCTGGATCCTCACCGGTTCCCTTGGACGAAGCCCAGGCCTTGCTGCATGTGTGCTCCTAATGCCTTATCTGGGAGGTGCTTCCCGGGACTCCCTGGGGCTGTGCTGTGCCTCCAAAATATTTCACAAAAAGATACTGCAAATATTTGAGATACTGAAGGCAGTGGAGTTCACAGGGATTGTATTATACTACAGGGAAAAAAGCCAGAAGAACAGAACCAGAGTCCTGAAAAGCTCTAGGAGGGACTTAAACCAGCAAAATACTCCAGGTTAAAGAAATAACGTATGAGAAAAAGTGGTTGAACAAAGTTTAAACCTCAGCCACCCGAGGAGCTGCCTGAGCTGCCTGCACAGAGCATGCATTCAGGCACGTGGCATCGCTTGGTCTCCCACCCATGCACCAGTCCAGGCCAGCAACTCTTTCTGACCCAGCTGGCTAATCCCAGACCAAACTCAGCTCATTTCCATCAGGAAATGTACTAAAATGGACGATGTCACTCACTGGGGACAGGCCCCCAGCACAGTTCTGGGGTGCACCCCTGCAGAGCTCTGTGCACAGCACCACAATCATCCCACCCCTCCTCCTGGAGCAACACCGGGACCTTCAAGATTTGGGCTACTCAAACTAGCCAGAGAGCACAGACCGTCCTTTCAGGCTGGCACAGAAACCTGGGAAAGTGCCAGCTGACCCACTCTGCAGCGCTGTAAGGAGAAGCGAGGGAGAAGGGAACTGTAAACACTAAGGAGGACGTGTTCCCTGGCATGGGCAGAGGTGCAGCAGGGACCACGCGCGGGGTGAAACTCTGACCTGTTAGCACTGCATGGCCTGGCAGCACGCGTACAACAGTGGAGGGAGAGCACACACAGGCAGGAGTTCCTGCAGGGATCCTGGGCTGCCTCTGCTCGGAGGCAGGATGAGCCTCGAGAAGGACAGGCATGTCCAGGGACCCACTGGCCGGGACTCACTGTGGCTGTAGAATAAAACTTGAAATCGTGCAAGACACCAAAAGCTAGAAGCTGTCAAACAAAACAAATGAGGACAGTAGTTCCAGAAATTAGAGTCACAATCCAGCACTGGCATCAAGTCGTTTGTATAATTAATGACACACTAGTTCTCAATTAGCATTACTGCAATCCAGAAATAGCATTATTAGAGACTATGACGCCCAGTCGTGTAATGGCGTATATAAAAGCTGCACTCGCTAGACATGACATACCTACTGTGCTGGCGACAAATAATGAACCATAATTCCCTGTTAGGAGCTCGAGTTTCTGTAGAGACCAGGCTAACGATTCTCAGCCTAATGAGGTCATGGAAAACACTGTCAAATGCTTGAGTGGAGGCTTGACATACCTTCAGATACCTGAGCCATCCCATCCGGATCCCATTCAGTGTTGCTAAATTCCTGGAGAGCTGCCTCGAAACTGCAGCCGTCACCACCGGAGGCTGAGAAACAGATGGTCTGGTCACAAAACCACCACAGCTGAAACCTGGGGAGCCCCATGAGCCCCATGGGGAAAGCCAGCAGAAGGCACGCGCTGGTGGGAGACAGCCCCCCTAGGCTTTGCGGGCAGCGTGTGTGGGGAGCACCAAGCAGGACCCTGCAGAGGTGACTCCCTGAGATGCCTGGGAGATGTGGTCTGTGGTCCTCACGGGTCGGGGCAGCCCAGGACTTTCTGCTGCACCCCGGGGAGGAGGACAGTCGGAAGGATGGACCAAACAAGCACCAGTGTTCAAGGGATAAATCACCCATCGGAAATTGTCCTGGTGGCGTGGTGGATCTCCATCCAACCCCTCCCAGCCTTTTCCTTCTAATATTTGCAAACTGCTGTTAGATTAAAGGCTGCTCTAAGTGCAGGGCAGCTGTTAATGAAGACACATCTACTCCTCTGCAGAGATCCCCAGGCAATGTCCTGCCCTCCTTCCATCTCCTGGGCCAGCCTGGTCTTCAAACCCTCCATGGAAGAGGGCAATGAGCCCTCTCTGCCTTGGGAGACCTCCCTCTGAAGTCCAGCATTCCCAGAGCACAGGGCATGCGCTAAGAAAGCACAGAGCAGCAAAAATCAGTCCCTTAAACAGGAACGGTGGCAGCGGGGACCTGGTGAGGACACAGCTGAGCAGCACGGGGGCTGCAAGGGCTCAGCGTGCTGTGGCACCAACCCAGCTCTGCTGGGAAGCCCAGCAGGAGTGGGGCAGGCTCCAGCCACCCCACTGGGCTCGAGGCACTGTAAAATGGCGCCATGTGGTGAGATGTTGGAGGCAGCTGCCTTTCCTGGCTGCGGGCTCCTCCGCCCATCAGCCAGAGGCATCTGGGTTTGTCGGGGAGGTGATGGAGGGGGGTCTCATGGGCCGTGGTGGAGGGTGGAGGGATCCTGTCCAGCCGCTGTGTTGCTGAGAGCCAGCCTGGGCAAGCCAGGGGCTGAGCTATCAGGGCTTCTGGCAGCTCCCGGGTTCAGCACAGGGATCATGCACACCCTGCATGTGTTAGCCCAGTATGGGGCCAAGAGCAAGACCAGCGCACTGGGACAGCAGTGTCCTGCCGTTTCTCTGCAGAAGGGTGATGGCAGAGGGGAGGACAGGTGGAGGCTGGGGCAGGAAAGCACATCCAGAGCCCATGTCCCCCATCCTGAAGGCTGCCAGGCACCCGAGCTGCGTGGGAGCGGAAGTGCACCCCAGGGGATGGGACAAGATGTGCACCCCAGGGCCGGGGCTGGCCGCTCACCACTGCCCAGACGTGCCAAGAACCTGGGGTCCGAAGGGGCTGTCTGTCCATGCCACTGTCCTCAAGCGGCTCCACTGGTGCTGAGCTGTGCCAGGCGTATTGCGGAGACGGCTGTGTTAAGCCCTAATTATGTCTGCTTGTCTAAGTTTAATGGGTTGTGACGGAGCCCTTTGGAGATATCTAAATAATCTCTGCTAATGGATCCCATCTGTTCCTCCCCAAGCACCAGCGCCGATGCTGTCAAGCCTGGTCCAGTTGCCTGGACACCTGCCCAGCGGGCACTGGATACCCCTTATCAGAGAGATCTGCCATGTGCCCCCTCCCCATGCTTCCTCTTCCTCCCAGCAGAGCCCAGACAGTGACCACCAGCTCCAGGTCTGTGATGGGAAGGGGGAACACCTGGGAGGAGTCCTGTGCTGAGGGGTGGGAAGTGCTGCTGTGAGGGGCTGCAGGGAAGGCTGCAGGTTGCTCCCTTACTGTGGGACCTTCGTTTCCCTTTTTTGCTCTGGCTTAGCTGTGGTAGTATCTCTCCAGGGCTCATCAGCATGAATGGGAACTGCATCAAGGCTGTGAACATCTGGATGGGTCCTGGCCAGGGTGTGCAGGGACAGGACCAGCCTGTGGAGGTGGCTCAGACGTGAACATGGAGGGAGGTCAGTGGGGAGCTGGTCAGGGAGACCTTCCAAGGTCTTGTGCAAGTCCTGCAAAGGACGAGCCCTCCCCAGCAGCAGGAGGGAGCAGGAGGTGAGTATCAGGGCAGAAATCTGTCAAGAAAGTCATAACAGGGCAAACACGATGACTGTCTTTAGAGGGAAAGCCCACACTCCAACGGGTTTTGCTAACAGGTGGCAGAGCCTCCAGACAAAAATTGCTCCACGCCAATGCTGCCAAATCCAGGTGGGATACAAGAGGGGGTGGAAAGAGTGGGGACGTGGCAGCGCACGAACAGAGCAGCATGAGAAATGCCAGGCAGCACGGCACAACCACCAGAGCTCGGTGTGGTGGGGCACGACCTACAGCCGGCTGCCTAGCACAGCAATGTCACCCCACCACAGCACGGTGGCATGTGGTCTGCCTCCTGGCATGGCACAATGTTGTCCTGCCTCTCACAGCGTGGGGTGACCTATGGGTTCCTGCCTGGCATGGGGGTCCCGAAGGACCTGACTCCCATGGGGAAGAGCTGGAGCAAGAGCTGCATGCCCCTCTCATCTGTCACGGCAGGGTTAACCACCAGATACTGCACAGAGCCGTGGCGAGGAATGATCCCTCGATTTTCCATTATCCAGCAGGCCCTCCGTCACGCCAGAGCTATTTATGAGGATCTTCTCAAACCAGCGCTTGCGTGCTCCAGCCATAAATCACCAGAGATGATATCTGAGTATCATCACCGTGCATGAGATTGCACCTCTGCCAAATCCCAGCTGCAAGGAAGCCGTTCCCTCCCCACCATACGCACAAGCATCCCTTGGCCGCTTGGATGTCTGAAGAACGGCTGCCCTGGCACCCGCCAAGGCACTGGCAGATGGGTTGGTGGAGATGTTGTCCAGCTCCCCACGGGCAACGTCCCTCCTGAAGAGGTCTCAGGAGCTCGAGGACTTCTCATGGAGGAGCCATAGTCTCTGGCACTCACTGACTTCAGGAGGGACAACCCTGGCCATCCCCACCAGGAGTATGTACCACTGAGCAGGGTGATGCTGCTGGGCACAGCCCAACAAATGGGCATGCCGCATGTCCTGCCCATCCCCAGCCTTGGCAGTGGCAGTAGGTTGGCCTCTCCTGGCCCACATGAGCAGAGATGTGGTTCAGGAGGAGGACTGCATGGTGCCACACTCCCCAAACACCCAGGGAGATGCAGGCACAGGGGTCAGCCACCCATGCCGTCTCCTGCCTGGCATGGTGGTGCTGTGGGGGAAACAGCCAGGGTCCAAAGTCTCGGGGAAGCTGGATGTATAGTGGAATCTGAGTAGGGGGCAAGAGGAAAGGGCTGTCACTCTTGCCAGAACAGGCTTACAGCAGACGATCTCCTTGTTCCCCTGTGGTTGTGGGAGGGACATGAGACCCTTGCCTCAGATCTGGGGTTGCAAGCAAAGGGCGTTGTTGCACCAAGGGCATCTCCTGAAGCTCCAAGAAGCACTCTGGGCGCAGGGATGAAGTGACCTCCAAAGCACCTGAGGATGGCCTGGCCCCACCTCAGCAAACACCAGATCATCTCCTTTCACCCTCACCCAATCCACATTGTACCTTCCCCAGGCCAGTGGTGCCTCCTACTACTACTGCTTTCCACTTGCTCAGCTCCCAGGACCAGCTCAAGATCACGATCACCTGGAGATGTCCATGGCTGGGCATGGGTCAGTGCCACGGCCAACAGCCAAGGGCACCCACAGCTTCCCAGCTGCATAGTACAGGCACTCACAGAGGTGGGGACCTAACCATGGCCCCATGTCAAGACCATCTGGCCATCAATCTCCTTGCTGGGGTCTTTCCCCCAGCATCCTGGCTAACAGTGGCTCTCCTGAATCATACTCTCTCATTCCTCCTCATGCAGTCCTCAGTAGGACTGTCCCTGCTCTTCGGCAGGCAGGCACAGTTTCTGCATCACTCTGCCATCCTTATCTAGGTCTTTTCAGAAAATTCACCCATGCCCAGCTTGTTATGTCAGTTTTGCTGGAGCTTCTGCAAGGAGAAATTTTTCAGGATGGAGAAATGCCTGACCTGCCTGACCATATTTGTGCTTCCTGGGGAACAGCACAGCACCCCAGAGTTCCCCACCCCAGCCCAGGCATACTGGGAACCACCAGCTGGGCTGTCCGAGATGCTGGCTCCAGCCCCTGCCCTGCCTGGGGCTCCGAGGCAGGATTTCCACACTCTGCCTGCCCTACTTGTTCTTCTCCAGGCTGGAAATCCCAACCATTGCAGCAAAGTGCGTAGGCTCTTTCCTGCCCGGCTCCACTTGGAGTTCAGCCCTCCCATCTCCTAGGCCTTCATCCAGCAAAGCACTTAAGTGCACACTCCTCCCTAAGTGAAATCAGTGGGACCACTCACGCACTTAGCTCTGAGGCAAGGATCACCAGACCCACTGGCTTATGTATTTCCATGCCAGACTCCAAGTCCTGCTTCTTGGATATATGCTCCTCAAGGTCCTGATTTTTTATTTATTTTATTTTTTTTTCAGCCAGACCCATGAAAACAAGGGAGGCGCATGACCTGGCTACAGGTCTGAGCACTGAGAGGCTTACTACAGCTTCCCTTACTTGTTCCCGGTCAGGCCCACGTATTAAATACCCACCTCTAGGGAAGTCTCCCCCAGCAATAGCGCCAGGCGAGCGAGCCAACTTTTCTTACAAGGCTACTTTCTGCCTGGTTTGTATCTTCTCCAGGTGGCTGTGGCTCTCCAAGACTGACAGCTTCTCTTCATCTCCCAGCACAGCATGCCCTGCCCGATCACGTTTGCGGGCAAGAACTCAGCTTATCCCCAGAGCTTCTCCCTCCCCGTCTCTGCTGCCATTTGGACCCGGGACTTTGTGCCCCAGCATGTTTTTCACACATGTGTCGCTATTCCCCTAGAAGCTGGTGAAAGAGAAGTGCCAAGATGCTGTGGTCACAGCATCACTGAAGCCCGTAAATATCACGCTTGCCCCATTTGCAACGCGGACAAGAAAGGAGCTGTGACTCGGTCCAGCCCCATTTATCTTTCAGACACTCAGATTGTGGAACATGCTCCTATTTTCCGCCAGATGTTTAGAGATCTGCTTCATTCATTGTTTATTTCTTGAGCCGATGAGCCGACGAGTCCACAAGCACCAGTCTCTGGACGCGTGTCTTTGTGCTCAGCACAGCTTCTTGAAACCCTTGAGTCAATGCTTTCAGATGAGTTTGTTTGGAAAGTGTTAGAAAAGCAAGGGAAAAACACTGTCCTAGAGATCACATCATCCTTCGCCAGAAACCTTGGAGTGAGGTCACCAGGCGCAGTTAATAGGGCTGATTGTTGTGTTTGCACAACGCTTTGAACACGGGCCCCGTTGCAGCAACGGGACGATGTTTTGCTCTCCTTGCAGCAAAAGGAGTGATGCTGCATCCAGCGGGAAGCATCCCTGCATCCTCGGGCAGGGACCTTCTCCCTGGCACCGTCCATGGGAAGAGCGTTTCCAGCTAGCTTCACCAAGGCTGAAGCAAACATGGAAACCTCTTTTTTTTTTTCCTCCAAATGAAAATGGAGATGTTCTGAATTAAAGGAGTTAGCATGACACTAGCCCTAAGCAGTTCAGCGTGCTGGCGAGGAGAGGAGCCTGGAGCTGGGCAGCAGCAGCCCTTCTTCCCTGAGTTTTTCCTGCTCCCTTCATTCAGCCACATCAGCAGATGTCCCTGAGGCTGGTCTGGTGCTCAGACCCCCTCACTGCCTTGCTGTGCATGGCGAGCAGGTGAATTAGAGACATCTGTGCACCAGGGGCTGCAGGGACTGTGCCGGGGGACTTCTGGTTGCCAAGAAGTCCAATGTAGCCTCGTTCTTGCCCATAATCCGTTGTTGCTCTGAAGGATCTGCAGGACAAACCCAGGAGGCCATGTGGAAATGGTTGAGGGTGAGGAGAAGGAGCATCACCTCTGGGCTGATGCCAGCAAACTGATGTGTGCAGAATGAGACCCCGACCTGCCCACGGGGAGGAGAGACGCCGCTCCCCGCCTGGGCAAAGTGGGGAGCAAAACACATGAAAGGGGGGCATGCAGGGACAAGTGCCACATAACACACAAAACGCAAGTGTGACATTTTCCGACCTGCACTGCCACCGCTTCCAGACCACAGAGAGCATGAATCGTCCCGGCTGATTAGCTCCCTGAAGGATATCAAGGGCAAAAGTTCGTGGAGTCGTCTCGTGTTGGCCAGCACTCCCTGCTCCTGCAAAACCTCCTGGTGTGTACAGGTAGTACAACGCTTTGGGGAGGGCTCAGACTGCAGCAGAGAGGGCAGGTCCCTTTGGAACACTGCATTTATTCTCTGTACCCACCCTGGGTCCTCTGCCTCATCCCACCCGAGGCTCACAGAAGTGGCTGCAGCATCCTCACGTGCCCCTCATGAAATCCACCGCCTGGCTTCTCCCTTCATCTGGGAAAAGGAGCCACTATCATCCCTCTGTGTCCTTCCAGGCCATTATGCCACCCAGGTCCTTGCAATGACACCAGGTGGAGGGGAAAACAGCCACTGTCCCCTTGCCTGTCACATGTGAGGAGCATGCAATGAGAGGGTCTGTCACTAAGCGAGGCCTCTCCAAGCCACCAGGTCCAACCTCCTCCCGAGAGCCACGCTTCTGAAACATGGCTGGTGTGCACCAGACAGCAGCATTTGTCCAGCTCCCTGTTGGTACACATACTTTGAAATATAAATGATGGATGGAGTTCATATGGTCTGGCTGAAGCCCGCACCACCAGCTGGAGTCTGCACCAGCTGCTCCAGGACCATCAGCTAATGCCAACCAATGTCACTGCCTGCCAGAGCCGGGCAGCCACCATGTCCCTGCTGCAAAGCGAGCTCTGCCTGCTGCTCCTGCAGCCCCGGGGAAGGCAAGGGGAGGAGAAGCTCTGTCTGCAACACTGGCTGCTGCTCAGGGACCAGCACAGATGCTGTGGGGAGAGTTTGGCTCGCCCAGCACTGCCAGCTGGGCTTCAGCAGGCGTGGGACTGCCTGCCTTCTGGAAGCTACAGCACCAGTTTGGATATGGGATGCACTAAGGGCACTATGGGCATCTTTGAAGCCTGTAGTGGGACCAGCCACCCTGCTTGCTGGGCAGCCAGTGCAGGAGACCATCAGTGCTGGGCATGGACAGGAGCACTCCAGGGTGCAAAACCTTTCCCCAGCACTGGCTCTCCAGGACCCTGTTGGCCGTGGGAAGGCTGCAGGTTCCCATCTCCCCACCTGCTGGGATTCCCTGGGGTCACAGCAGGACCAGGCCAGCGTCAGTCGGAGGTGAAGGGAGAGCATCCCCCAAGCTGATGGGCCCTGGGGCTGGGGCAAACAGCAGGACGAGCAGCAGGAGAGCTGGCACTGGGCTGAGCAGGGTCATGGTACCAACCAGCAAACGTGAGAGATCTCCAGAGGCTGGTTTACAACTCCTGAAAACACAGGCTCGGGAGTATAGAAGCAAGTGGTGGAGACAAAGAGCTGAAGCGGTGTGGGAGGAACGTGTCGCATGGCTGCAACGTACGTCCGCATGACGGCTTCCCTGTCAAGCAGTGTCCGAAGCAGAGAGGTGGGTGCTGGGTCCCAGATCCAGCTGGGACTCCCCAGGAGCCACAAAATCAGGCTGGAGCCCCCTGGGCGGGTGATGCTGATGAGGCTGGCAGACCCCTCGCCTGCACAGGGGTCCCCAGGCTAGCTGCAGGACCTACCATGGCACGGCACAGTGCGGAGCCCAGCCTGCACGCAGCGTCTGGCGGAGGGAGCGGGTGATTCATGTCCAGCCCTTCCCCAGCCTGGAAACATTCTTGGCATGTGGCAGCTCCCAGCCGCCCCGCTGGTTAACCCCGGTTTAGCCCAGCCTGGCAGGAGATGGGGGCACACGTGGCCTCATTCAGCCCCCTGTGATCTAGCCCAGACCCCACAGCCTTGCCCAGACCCAGAGCACTGCAATGCCCCCCATAACCCTGCACCAGAGCCCCCCATCTCTCTCCTATGCGTGTCCCAACGCAGCCAGGAGCAAGGCAGAACTGGTACAGGTGAAAGAAAACAGGAGGAAGGGACTTTCCCACCTCTCGGACATCCCAGTGTGCTGCACAGGGACATTGCTGGTCACCTCTGTGGTTGGGTACAGGGCAAAGTCCTGGGGAGAGGCTCCAGTGTGAGCACAGGGCCATACCCTGGGAGAAGGTAACATCTCATTTTGTCTGATTGCACTGGAAAAATGCTACAAGACAAGCAGCCAGGCCTGTGTCTGGGCTCACAGCAGTGTGTTGGGAGGAGGCAGGGACATGGCAGTGTATTGCCAACAAAACCCAGTGAGGCTAGCAGGAGCGCAAGGGCCAGCTGTGCTGGATGCACTGCTCTGGCTCTGGTGCACCAGCACCCACAGCCTGGCCTTCTCGACCCCACACCAGTGCTGGCCAGGAGGAGAGCACGACCCCAGAGTGATCCGCTGTGGCACCCATGCCTGGCCAGACCCTCTTGGGTGACCTGCCCTGCCTGGGGTGGCCCCTGACTGGGAGCTGCTGACAGCCCCGTGAACTCAGCCCTGCAAGGCGTTAGCTCATCTCCCCACTGCTCACAAGACTTGGCAGGCACCTTCCCATGCTCTTGCTTGTTTGGGATCCAAACGGATGACCCCAGGCCCAGGCTGGTCTTGCTCCACCCAGCATGGGAAGACAGCAAGCCATGCTTGGCAGCCCACGCTTCCCTGGCCCCATCGTGCTGGGGTGCATGGGAATCCCCACCTGCAAGGCTGACCCATGCCACTGGGACCCCCCCAGCATCAAGGAGGCAAGCACCATGGGCCACAACAGCAGAGGGAACCACAGAGATAGTGAGGCTCAACCCATCGCTCCAGGACACCCAGCTGTCCAGGGATGCAGAGGCCAGCACCAGGACAGACACCTGTGCGTGGGGTGGAACTGGACCCAGACCACGAGCAAGACCATGGCCCCATGCACCGCGGCTGAACCTGAGCTCCAGTCATGGTGGAAAGCAGAGAGCTTCCAGCTGTGCCATCCCCTCCACCCCAGCCATGCCAGGGTGGCCAGAGCAGGGCTACGACGTGGTCGCAGCAGAAGGGAGCAGCCAGCGCGGAAGGAATGTGCTGTTGCATGGGAGGGAGGAGATCACGGCAAAGGAATGTGCTGTGCCACGGCCAGGGCCGGGGGGAGCGCGAGAGGAACCAGCAAGCAGGAAAAATAAACTCTGTCTCTCCCAGGGCTACAGGGCTGCAGTCCTTCTGGTCGCAATTTTTTTTTTCCTTCTGCCTCTTAAATAAAACATGATGTCAGCCATTGTTCTGGCTGCAGAAGGGCTGCCAAAAGCTCTGGCCTTTACTCAATCGTCCTCCAAGTTCTGCTCACCTCCCCAGTACAGGACCGCGGACATGAGAACAATTGGTTGGGGTCACCCTGTCTTCTGGTCCCTGCAGGGTTCGGGGGACCAAGACCCACAGCCATGGTCATGGAGTCATCAGCCCACTGCCCTTCGCTCCATCTGATCCATCAACAGCACCCCACCACGATGGGTCTTTTCACCACCAACATCCCTCTCTGCCTCCTTCAACCCTTTAGGAAGCCCGAAGCCCCCAAATCATCCCAGGCGAGCCCTGAGCTGGAAACATTGCCCCACCACAGGAGTCAGGGTGAAGCTTGGTGGGTCTGAGATGGTCCTCGCAAGGCTGTACAGAAAGTCCTGCCCCGATACAGTCTGCTCTCTCCTCCGGACAAGGAGCAGAGGCAGATCAACACCTCCTGCAAGAACACAGGGTCTCTGGGGGTGCTGCCCACCCTGGAGAGCCCACAGCGGCAAGCAGAGCTGGCTGGAGGGGCCGAGGTGCGGAGGCACTGTGACAAGTGCAGGATGGAGGAAGGGAAAAGAGCATCACATGGCAGGAGGCAGATCCCACCCCACCCCTGGCTGCACTGCAGGTGGAAGGAGGATGTGCGTGTGTGGGAAGTGGGGGGGCTGCTCCAAGACCCCAGCTAAGCCAGGCATGGAGGCTCGCCAGATCTCGCAGGTCGCTATTCATGGGGCTTCAGTTCCTGCTGCAAGGACACCTCCTCTCTGCATCCGAGCATAGCCTGTCCTGGGAGCAAGGGAGAAGCCATATCACAGCCCACTGAGAGTCTGCAGACTGTCAGCACCTGGGTGACCAGCAGCCCACCCGAAGCACAGGGTCAGCCTGGCCCAGCCGTCTGCGAGCAGCTGCTTCCAGCCCTGCGAGGAGATGCCGGCTCTGCAGATGCAGCCCATAAAGCCAGAAAATCACAGGCAAAGAGCACCCAAGGGGCTTGACCCATCCCTCCTCTCCATGTCCACCGTAGCTCACCTGCCAGCTCCAGGTGGATGTCAGAGAAACAACAACCAGCTCTGGAAATTGGGATGGCACCCCAGGACCTTCCCCAGAACAACACATGGAGCTGATGACCATTGTGCTGCTCACGGCTTTGGAGAAGCCTGGCCCATGGCAGGAGGGGTTACTTCAAGCTGAGCCATCCTCCAAAAGCAGGACTTTTAACACATTCTCAAAGTGAAGACCCACCAGCCCCAGGAAGGCTGAATGCAGCCTGTGGGCATGGAAACACGGCAGGGAAAATGATGCTGGAGTGCAGGTAGGAGAGCTAGACCACTCCTGCACAAACCACTCTAGGGTGCATGAAGGGAAACAATCTGGCAGGGCTGAGCACACTGCAGAGAGCTCTGCCTATGGAGCTCCTCAAAGTTGAGAGGTGTATGGGAAGTGTGTCAGAAGGGATGATGTCCCCTGTGGAAGCTGGGACGCTGTGCCACCCTCTGGACAAGGGCGGGCAGAGACATCCATGTAGCAGATCTGTAAATAGAAAGGCCAAGTTGCAGTCATGAACACAGGTCAGCACTGCACTCCTCTTGCAAGTGAGACAGCCACAGCTGGGCTGCACAAGGAGGGGTATGGCCAGCACGTCAGGAGAGGTCCTCATCATCACCTGTAAGTCCACCTCTGGGTACTTCAAAGCCAATTCCATGGCTGGGACAGGGGTCAGTGTGCCCTTTGATCACATCCAGTACAGCCCCATGCTATTGGGAACGTAGGACTGGGGTGGCCCTGAGCCCCACACCGCCTCACCGCTTGGCAGCCTTCACAAGTGCCACCTCCTCTTGCCTGGACATTTCCCTAAGGAGAAGCTCCAAGACACTGGAGGATTATGGACTTCCTTTTCCACATCGGATTATTCATGGCCAGTTAATGTTCATTTCTTCCTGTGACAAGCTAAGCCATGTTCTCAGGTAGCTTTCATCCATGGCCCCCTTCTCTCCCTCTAAAACCAGGCCAATTTTCCATGACTGTCACTCCCCTGCCCCTTCCACCTGCTGCCAGGCCATGTGGTCCCTGTCACTCCTCCATCACTCTCAGGGTGGGAACTAACACCATTGTGTCCAATAGGAGCTGGTTTTTGTCACAGCTTGTCTCCATTGCTTCTTCTTCTTTTGCTGTGCACCTCTGAGAAAAGTCTGGCTTTATTATCTCCTTCAGGGCATTCAGTCTCACTAGACAGGGTGGCCCAGTCTTTGGTCAATTTAGCGGTCGTGCTATCACAGCCTCCCCAGCCTGAGGCTCACCAGGCTGAAGCCAGGCTCTGGTTGCCATTGCTCAGAGACATTCCCCACCATGTCTCACCCCAGCAGTCTTTCTCAACACCATTGTCTCTGTGCATCCTTAATTAGGCTGAGCGCTGCTTCACAGACCGTCAAGGCCAGGCAGAGTGGCATTAACACTCCTTTATCTGCTGGAAGATCTTCCTCAGCATAATTTGGGATCACTCGTGCCTCTCCCAGAGGTAACAGATCCCTTGTGATCACCTTATGAGCAACGAATTCCTCTCAGACCTAATCTTTGGGTTTCACACTTCTCTAGCAAGCGTGGGAGAACATCCCGGTCTTGAGCAGTGATGACTTCCCTGGCACAGTGGGAACGCGACACAAGCAATGAACGAGGTCTGAGGCACATCCAAGGAGTTCCATCAAGAGCAAAAGGAGACAGGGATTTAGACATGGCTACAACATACACGCAAGAGGTCCATCCAAGAGACAGGATACCTACAGCATGGTGCCAAGGTCCATCCAGGAGACAGGGCTGGAGACAAGCTGTCTACAGCACAGGTCTAGGGTCCATCCAGGGGAGAGAGCAGGACACAAGCACACCTACAACACTACTCAAGAAGGCTCTGAATACCCAGGGCTGAGCTTAAATGGTTCTCCTGGGCCATGGGCAGGGGTGTCAATGGCTGTCAATGTCATATGAGGCTGATCAGGGAAATTAAGGCTTATTAGTAGTACCCTCAGGGCCCTGACACCCTCCAGACACAACCAGGAGTGATGGTAGTAGGAGACAGCCACTCTAAGTCAGGCAGACAGCGGCTGAAGGAGACCTCAGGCAGCATCTGCTCTTGCAAAGCTCCTTCTTGGCCTAGGAGGTTGGGGTCCCCACACCCTTTGCACCAGGACATGTGGGGGGGCTTCATCTGTGCCATGCAGGATAAGCCACATGCTGTCTTGGCTTGGGCCGTAAGAAAAATACTGCATGCACCCCTCTGGGGGGCTCAGGGAATAACTCAAGGTGCTTGGACATCTGCAAGTGCAGGCTGGCACCATCAATGGGACACCACCTTTGCCAGGGACGTAAATCCCTTAGTGGAAAGAATAAATCCCAATGCCTTCACCTCCAAGAGGTCATGGGGAAGCAGTGGTCCTGTTTAAGATGCCAGAGCCAGCAATGTCCCCGGGTGCATCTGACAGCTGTGGTGGATGCCTGGAGAAGGCAGGGAGAGAGCTCAGCTCCACACTGGGGGCTCAGCTGGGTGCTGGGAGAGCCTGGGGGAGGCTGGCCAGTGGCGACTTGCTGACTTCAAGGCTCTGCAAACACTCTTGCTCAAGAGAGCCCTGTGCCACACAGTCCTGCAAGAGGGCTGAGCGTGTCATCTTGACCACAGCAGAAGCCACCTCTTCCCAGACGTGTGCTGGGTCATGCCTCGGCATCCAGAGGGAGCTGCAAGGCTGAGCACGTCCTTCAGCTGGCTCCCCAAAACCCCAAATGCGGAGTGCGTTGGGACCAGACAGTGTCTTCCCTCGCTCATTCCCATCCTCCAGGCTGCCACCCACATCTGGGTGCCCTTCCTGGTCCTCCCACTCCCTTTGCTCCCAGCTGGGCTGTACAGATCACATCTTCCCTGGCTCAGCTCCCCTGCCTGCCTACTCCCCCCTGCCGCTCACCCCCACCCCAGGGCTTGCAGCCCCCTGCTGAATGGAGATCATGAGTTTATCACCCCAAACCATCCACTCTTGAAGGAGGATGAGCTCATGTTTTCTGGTCAGCTGTTTGACGCCAGCAGCTGGCTGCTGCCGAGCCTCCCAGATTCATGGTTGAGGTGATTTTGACCCCAGCAGCGAAAGCTTGCACTGGCTGAGCCCGTGGGGATGCGAATGTACGGATGCACCCGAGGAACTGCCTTCTGCAGCACCAATGGGGCAGCGAGGCCCCCGAGCCTCAGCCCAGCCACATTCTGTGTGGCCCCAGCCCTGGTCCCACAGCCCCATGGCATGGCTCTGTGCTCCAGCCCCGCAGCGGGATGTCCCTCTCCCACTCTGGTGCCCCAGGGATATGGGGAGAGAGGCACACGGATGCTGTGTTCCCACATGGCAGTGGGGGTCAATGAGTCCTCCCTATGCCTCTTGCTGCCCCATCCACCCCACAGCATGGGCAGGGGACTCTCTGTAAAGGAGTGGACTCCTCCAGAATGTGCCACCACTCCTGCCACCATGTCCCTGATCCCCTTCCACCGCCCATGCCCAGCCCCACAGTACAGACCTTCACCCGGCCACCATGCACAGGAGTGTTGTGTCCCCTCCACCTGCCCCGGTCCTTCACCGCTCTCAGCATGGGAATCTCACAGGGGCACAGGGACATTGTGCTGTCCTGGCATGGTGACTGTCACTGGTTTGCAACCGGCATCCCAGGAAAGGAGCTGAGGAGCTCTGCATGTCCACTTCACAGAGTCCAAGACGCACCTCAGAGTTTCACCCTGGGATCCAGTCCTCTCCAGTCACAGAGGGCTGTCCCCTCTGACCAGGGAAGTTTCCTTCTCCCTCTGCTCACTCGTGCATCTCCGGCGCAGCATCGCGATCCCTGGGATGCAGTGGTGAGGGAGGGCATGCAGGGCAGCGGGAGCCATGCTGTGCCCAGCGGCCAGGACTCTGCTCTCAACCCAGCCCTTTTCCTCTGCTTGCGTAACTGCAGTAAACACCTCCCCACATGAAAAATTGTGTGGGAAACATGAGAAGAGAGGGGAGCTGTTTCCAATTCTGGGCCTCTTAAAACTTGTCCTTCCTGGAATGAGTAGAAAAATATGGTCTTGATCCTGGAGATAAGGCCAGCAACAGTCAACATGTGAGATGTCTGCAAGGATTTTGTGCCATCCCAGTCAATGAAGGGCATTGAGGATGTTGCCGGCACTGCCTGTGCACAGCCAGCAGCTCAGATGCTGTGACAGGTGCTCAGGGTGGCATCTGCTCCTCCCCAGGGTTGCAATGGAAAGATGAGGGGATGGTAACCTTGTCCAAGAAATAGAGAAATTTGAGCATGGGGGAAGAGGCATGAAGGTGTCCCTCAGTGGAGAGTTTACCCTGTGATGCCAAGAGGTGCCAAGATCTCCTCAGGCAATGCCAGGAGATCTCTCTCTCTCAGGACCTCCGTCCATAAATTGAACAAGCACTGAGCAGAGCAAGCATGGTGACCATGTGTTTCTTCTTCCAAGGCTGGAGCATCTTCAGAAACTCTGTCTCCAGGTTGCAGGCTGGGGGAATTTAAAAAGAAGGTGGCATCACTGTGGGCATTCTCGAGCCAGGGGCTCTGATGCTCCTCCGAAGTAGCAGCCCATCATGCTGCAGACGGAGCAGGCCATTTGCTGTCATGGCCTCACCCAGCATGGAGACACTTCTCCAGAGTCTGAAAGACATTTCAGGTGTTCTTCAGTGGTGGCACATTCACGCCCTAAAGCGCAGGGAACAAACAGCAGTCTTTCCCCATCTGTGGCTCTGCCAACCTGGTCAAGATCGTGTTATAGTCTGAGAAATGTGATTTTCCTTGATCTTCCTTTATCAGAGAACCATAGGATCAGAGAATAACCTATTTTTGGAGAAACCTCCGACGTCTCTAGTTCAGCCGTGCTCAGAGCAGGGCCAACTCCAAAGCCAAATCCATTTGCTCAGGGCCTTGTCCATGAGCAACCTGATCCAGTCCCTCCGCTAGGGCTGCAAAACACATTTTTTCTTCTGTCCAGTGGGACCTTCCTTGCTTGCAACTTCTGCTTGTTGCCTGTTTCCCCCTTATTGTTCACCTCTGAGAAGAGCCTGGCTCTGTCTTCTTTACAGCTCCCCTAAAGGAAAATGCAATCAGATCCCCCTTTTGACCTCTCTTCTCCAGGATGAATGACCCCAGCTCCTTCAGCCTCTTTTCATATGTCTTCCCTCAAGATGTTGGCTCTGCTCTTGCTAGCACAGTAGACCAGTTGGCTTTCGTCACTGGAAAAGCACACTGCTGATTCACGGTCAACTTGTCTACCCTGTCCCCGTGTCCTTTGCTGCAGAGCTAACGCACTCAAGCTCGTTAGTCCTCAGCCTGTCCTGACACATGAGGTTGCTCCATCCCAGATGCAGGACACAGTATTTGCCTCTGCTGAACTTCATGAAGTTCCCATTGTGCCGTCCATCCAGCTTGTCAACAAGACAGAGGGACCTCAAGGTCCCTCCGACTGGCTTTATCTGAACCTCAATGATTGCTTCTTTACAGTGCGTTTTCCTGAACAAAGAGCTGCCGGACTATTCCCAGGATCATTGCTGCTGCCGTTTTTGCAGACCAGTACAACATTTGCTTCACTCCAGACTTCTGGAAAGCAGTAGCTTTAATGTTAAATTGCCTGCTTCAGTTGACAGAGCAGCTGCTACATTCTTTGCCTCCCTGATCACTCTCAGCTCTACCATGTGGATCTGGCTTTTTCTTTTTTAACGTATCATTTTGTTCCAGCACTTTTTCTTCTGCTAGCTCAGGACTAAGATATATGTCTCCTTTGCAAACATCTGGGATGGGTTAAGAATGTATTTCTCCCTGTTCATAGGATGGACCATGGAAGCACTCTTTATCTGCTTCAGTGCAAAGTCATCCAAGTTAAGTTGAACTGTCAAAAGGAAATAGTTGGGTTTTCAGATGCCTCTGCTGCCCTAAAGCAAATCTGGGGGCGTTCACATGTCCTTTTCTAGTGCAGAAGCCATTGATAGGATCCTCCAGTGGAAGGAGGAAGGAGGCAGAGGTAGATTTCACCTAGTTCTGGTTATCATTTCATTACAGTCCTGGCCAGTGTTCAACGCTCCCTTTCGAGTTAAATCATTCCTCCTGCCCCAGGACCCTGGAGACGTTGGTTTCTCGCCAGTGCAGCCAGCCTAGAGGTGCTGGAAATTTTCAGAGGAGATCAGACGCTCCTGTGGGTCCAAGTGATGCCTCTGGTCCAAGGAGGCATCTCGGGCTCACAATACCTCCAGGAGGCTTGTGGTCTTCCCTTGGAGGCACTGAGATCTCCCCTTGACTACTGGTGCCGTTCCCTGCTCCTCTAGTCCCTGGGTTGGGGACTTCAGTCAAAGTCAAGATGTTTCTGGATTTCCCCCAATATCTTTTTTCCCCCTTTGCCTGCTCATGGTTTCACAGCCTTTTCCCTCCTGCCAGGCTTAAAATGATTCTTGTTCCTGCCCTCTTTCTTCACTCAAATTTTGTGAGCCCTTAGTGGCTTGTACAGATGCTGAAGCAGCCTCTACATTCAGCTGAAGGACTTTAATTTAATTCCTTTTGTGCTTAGGGCAGTTTTATCAGCTTCCTGATTCTCTTGAAAATTCCCCATCTCCGTCTCAGAATGATGCTTCTCATTTTTCCCATGGTTTCTCCACAAAACATTGACACGATGTTGGAGTGTCTGTTACTGGCAGCTCAGTTTTCGTTGCTATAGCACTTTGTCTGTAGTTACTTGAATGTCATTCCTTGAACAAATGCCCCGTAGTTAAGAATCAGCACTGGGACAGGCTTCCCTTGGTTTCTGCAGGTGCTGGATCAGGAATGATGTCCCAGCCACTGCCAGGCATTCAGGTATTTAACTCCTCTTCACACCAGGAAGAGGTGAGCACCCAAGTGTCTTGGAGACCCTCACTCTTGTGGAGCACATCATGGGGGTAAACGCTTCCTCTTCATCCCTTCATCCAAGAGGAGGTCCTGGGAGTGCATGGATCTGCTGTGTCAAGGCATCACCTCTACACTGACATAGAGTGAACCCCTAAAACTTGGACAACGGTCTTCTCCAGCCTTGGAGTTGTATTTCAAGGATATTTCTGTATTCACCTCCAACAGCTCTTCCCCACCCCAAAGATGCTGACACAAAGTCTTCCCAACATCTGCCTCATCCACCTCACCAAGACCTCACTGGACTTCCTTCTGTAATGCCCATTGCCAACCACCTCTCTGCCCCTGGGCATGATCTTGGGGTGAAAGAGTCTCTCCAAGTCTGTGAGCTCTTCCCTCTCACTTCTCCGCTCCTGAAGTCACAATCCACCAACCAACGAGCATGGGCATAGCACAAAAAAAGCAGGGAGCATCTCCAGCACAACCTGCGAGGTGTGAGCTCTCATGGAGCTCGTAGGTGGGCAGTGAGACATGCACAGCCCCTGGCAGACCGCTGGCCCGAGAACCCTCCTCTTACTGCATGGTCAGTGCAACAGCACAGTGCTGACCTCCCCTTTGCACAAACCCTGCCAGCTCTTTTCCACATCCTTGTTCAATATCTATTTATTTAACCCTCAGCTGGCACTGGCCAACCACTTCTTGACAAGTGCGCTTGGAAGGTGCCCAGCTGTGATCCAATAGGCCTGGAGGTCACCTTTAAGGATGTTGAGCAGCACAAGTAAGAGCTGTAGTCCCTTCTGGCTTCCTCGCTCCCTGAGGAGGTCATGTTCAGCTGATGAACAGGCTGGTCCCTCACTGAGAGCCAGGCATGGGCTAAGTACAACACTTCCAAATCATGAAGCTGATTTTGAGCTATCTGACAGCTAGTGAGGATGAGAAAAATGTTTGAAAAGAGGAAAACATATTTATTCTGATGCTTACATAACACAGAAACAGCTGAACGGATTTTGTTCAAACCATCCCCAAATAATTCTTCGTTTTTTTGGGCTGAGATCAAGCATGAACAAATTCAATCCAAAAGGATATTTTTTGAGCGATGTATAAACAACTGAAAATAGGGGTTTCGGCTGGAATGTGTGTCTCAGCCGTAACTCAAGTGTTGCAAGAGTGGTTCGTGTGTGCTTCTCCGGGGAGTGCGGTTTGGCGGCGACATGCGGGATTTAGCTCTCCAGTCTCGCATCCTCCCCTATTGGAGAGGGCTCCTTTACTCTAAACTTAGAAGTATCTTATGGGATCTGTTCCACTCGTGATGGGGCCTCACTGGCAAGCAGCTCCAGTGTGTAATTGTCCCGTCTGGTAGAAATGTTCCCTATGTTTGACTTCAGACTGGCCCCTGCTCCATGCCAGCACGTTGCTGCGATACTGTCTGCAGCCACCCCCGTCATCAGCGCCCGGCCGCGTCCTCGCTGCTCCTCTCCTTTTTTGCACGCCGACTTCAGAACACCCTTCATCCTCTCCCCTCGTCGGCTGGTATCCAGGTCCTGGCTCGTCCCACTCCCAGAGTCTCTGGTCCTCTGTGGTGATGCTGAATCGGGCGGATGGGCCACGTTGGAAGGGCAGGAGTCTCCCAGGGGGGTGGGCTGCCTGGTTGCTTGCAGCCAGCCTGCTGCCCTCCTGCCCTGGCACCAGTGTGGGGAGGGGCTGTTGGTATCACAGACAGGGCTGATATGGGATGGAAGAGGTCTCAAGCTGCATTTCCTCCGAAATGTCCACCAGCTCATGGTTGGCCATGAGTTAGCCCAGAGAGTCTCTGACAGACAGGAGGTCACAGCATTGCCTCCCCGAGTCCTTCTTCATCTTACAGCACTCCTGGGAGCCAAATGGCTTCACCAGCCCCTCTGACAGGTCAGTCCATCTCTGCCAACCAGTGAAGGTCCTGGGCAGGGCCAGCCCCGGTGGTCACCAGTGTCCCACACTGCTGGCCAGGTGTTGGGGTGATGTACCACAAGCTCTGCCCTCTACTCCAGCCGAGCAGGTTCCTCTGCCCCTGCCCCAGAACAAGCACAGAACGGTCCTGGCCACAATATTTTGCCTGGCATGGACTGGCTCTAGACGACTCTTGTTATTTCTGTCTGCTCATCCTGACTTTGTAACGGTGACTAATGCTTTTTCTGGCTGGGGGAAGGCTTTGGGGCGTGTTAGCAAAGTGACTGCAAGGGAACAGGCAGGTCCTCTGATCCCCCATCACTGGTGACACCACTTGTCCCGTTTACCAGGCAGGAGCGGTCCGGTCGTTGGTCTCATTGCTGGGGCCTACAGAAACCATGGAACCCCCCGAGCTGGCAGACAGTCCGGTGTGGGGCAGCCTGCCCTCAGCAAAACGTCTGGGCAAACATTTTATTCCTGTGTCTGGAATCTTTCCGATGCATCCAAAGAGACCAAGCGTGGTCTCAGTCCAACGCTGAGACCGTGCTGGAGCCCATGGGCTGAACACGAGGCACGTACGATTAATGTTTCCAAGGAGAAACTCGAGTCATGGCACTGGAAATCTGCAAAGCTCTCGGAGTCGCCTCCAAGCCCCGTGGAGGCAGCAAACCCTGGCACAAGGTGGGATGGTGGGGAGGACGGGGAGCCAAGAGGCAGCAGCACCGAGCGACCCCGCACCATGTCCTCCTCCTGCCCTGGGCTGTGCTCTCTCGGCCGAGCTCGCGTTGGGAATGAACGGTGCATCCAGGGCAAGGATAAAAGCCTGATACCAGTGGAGAGGCTCTAGTGGAGGGGGTGTCCAGCTGTCAGTAGGTGTCCTGTCATAAGCAGGCATCCCATCGTGGTGGAGAGATCAGATTTTATTTCCTGTTTCTTTCTGCGAGCAACTTTTTTTTCGCTTCCAAACCTTGTACCCATTCCCATTCAGAACTTGGCCTGAAACAGTGACAAATAAACATGACTTTTTTTCACTCAGAAGACTGCCCAGCACCACAGGACAAGGTAAATTCAGGTGAAATCTGGGATCTCGGGTTCATTGCCCCCTTGGACAGCAGGGCATCCTCTGCTCTCAGGTGATGCGGAGGAGGTGAGTGCTGGAGTGCCTCGGAGGGGTTGGGGACTGCACACTTTCAAACCAAGACTTCTCCAGAGAGCGGAGAGACGTCATCTTCCTGCATGGAGGGCAAGACAGATTTGCCCCATGTTTGCAAGGGTACATCTGCAGGCAAATGCTGCAATACGAGTGGTTTTGGACCCCTCATCCACAGCCTGAAGCTTTCCCCAGCCCTTGTTGGCTGGAGGACCCTCAACCGTTGCTGCAAGAGCTGGATCGGGAACAGCCAGCAAGAGCAGATGTTTCTGGATCATCTGCCAGGATCCTAAAGTCTGGCCAGGGGTCTGAGAGCGACAGAGGCACAGTTGTCCTCGGACTACAATCAGTCAGAAAGTGATGCTGCCAGCCACAGTCATCCAGGTGCTGCTGGCGAAATCACCTCTCTGGTGGCCATATCACCTCTCCAGTGGCCATCCTGGTGCACTGGTGGCTAGCTCGCAGCCGGGTTTGGCCAGTTTCTGCCTCCAATGTGTCTGAGGTTGCTCTGCTGTTGGTGTGGCCTCCGCTGGCTGCAGATCACTGCTTCCATTCCCAGCTCCTTCTCCGCGGAGGCCCGTGCTGAACAAAGCCCTTGGCTCAGCGGACACTTTGGGCTGTCAAGAGGTGCTCTCCAGGACGTAAGGACACAGAGGTCAGGATCTTCACTGCTGCATGATTTCCAGGGTTTCTGTCCAAGAAAGCAGCAGCCCTGTGCACGTCACCACCCAGGACAAGCTGGGAGTCCTGCAGCCACTCCATCCAGCCCAACTGGTGCTGGTTTGGGCACCTCTGACCCAAAGCCTGTGGGCGGTGAGGTCCATCCCTTCTGCTGGAGACAACCCCGCGCCCGTCCCTGCCAGCTTCCCCTCCTGAGACCTCTCCTCTCCAGCTCTCCTCCAGCACGGCAGGTCACCTCAGAGCCAACACCCAGTGGGGCTGTTAGCACCTCTCTCCTCCCTGCAAAGCAGCCTTGTGCCTGGCTGGCTTTTCCTCTTCTTATCTGCAGCATCCCTCCCCTCCTGCCCCTCCCAGGGTCCCCTCCTGCGAGGATCTCAGAGGTAGCTGCAGCCAGACCCAGCACATCCCTCCCGGTAGGCTCTCAAACCAGCCCCGCAGTGCTCGACGCCATCACGCGAGGCCTTCACACCCACAAAAAATGGTTTGAGTTATCCCCCGCTCTCTCCCCCAGTTCCCTTTTGGCACCTCCAGATTTATTCCTCCCATTGCAGGAGTGTTTGGGATTCCTCTTATCGCTCAACACAGACTGCATTCGTACGCGGGGGATGTCATTTGATTACATCCGACCAAAACTTTAATCCTTCTGTATAAAGTCTCTGTTGTGCTCAGTCTGTACTGTTTGCCTATGTTAGGATCTTTTCTGAATTTCATTAGAGGAGAGACTTGCTTAAATAATTTGGGAAACAATTTGGAAATACTTTTACTTATAAAAGCAGTGAGTTCAGTGCGCTGTCAGTCGTGGATTTATATCGCCTTTGTTTGTGAACATCCAGATGGTATTCTCTGACTATTAAAATGCTTTTCATGATGTTCACAATGATTATTCACTTAGAAATTCCCACAGGAAGCTGACAACCCACAATTTGTCAGTCTCCTGCTTGAAAAGCCTCAGCCAGTCTGACGAGGGGCTGAAGCCAACCCAGGCCCCCAGGTGACACGACTCCTCTCGCCCGGTGGGGACACCTCGCAGGGCCAGTGCTGGGGAGCATCCCGTCTGCACTCGCCATTCATTTCGAAGAAGAGATGAGCAGGTCAGGCACTCGGCTCCCCCACGAGTCCATCCAGACACGTCCCCCGGGAGCCCCAGCCAGCTCCATCTCAGGCCTGGCTGCTGCGGCAAATGGGAGCTGGCTTTTCGGAAAGCCTGGCCCCGGCTGTGGTGCCGAGCACTGGGAAACCTGGCACCGAGCTCCTCTGAAATCTGGCTCTTGACACTTAATGACTTTCTCTCATACGATGTGCTCTGTTATTTAACGCGGAATAAAAGCTGGATGTTGGTTGCCAGACTCTCTCCCCATCCTTTGCTGTTTCTGAAGCTGCTCTGCATCACTGTCCCTCCCACGTCCTGCTGCTTTCGCCATTGCTCATGATTTTACACTAGTGGAGCAATGGGCTCCTCAGGCACTTTCTGTGCTCCTCTGATGCCTGTCCCTGGCCTTGCGGAGCTGCACTGGGAGGGTTTGTCCACCATCTGCCAGGTTTGCTCTCTGGCAGCCTGCCCGCTGTCGGAGTCGGGAGGACGACAGCTCGATGCCACCTGGACCTGGCTGGGAAGCACAGTCCCATCCCTGCCTGCCCCATCCCACATTGTGCAAGAGCCCCGTTCCCCCTCCTGAGCCAGGCACAGGGTGCTGGTGGGCTCCCTGATTGCTCCTGCCAGAGCAGGGTTTGGTCCTGCTGATGAGTCACCCCTCCTTGTCTACACCAGGTGCTGAGCCTCTGCTGTGTCCCCATGCTGTCAACCCCTCCTGGCCCCAGAGAAGCTGGTAGTCCCCCTGCTGCACCATTGGTGCTGATACCTTGGGACTTGCTTATTGGGGGCAGCAGGGAGGCTCTGGCCCCACTGCATCTCTGCAGCACACAGGAGAGGTGGGGGGCTTTTTCCAGGGTTATTCAGGTGCATCTCTGCCTCCTCTCCCACCTTCTCCCCTTGCCTTCCCTCAGCCTCTCTCCCGGCCTGGGCTCGGGATGGCTGAACTTTCGCCAGCGCTGGAAAGCGTCTTCACCGCCACGGAGACAGCATTTCCTCCTCTCCAAAACGCTATGAAGCCAGCCGCAAGCCGGCCGCTCAATTCCCAGACTGGCCATTTCTGTCCAAGACCCATGCATCCCCAGGCACGGCGCAGAGATGCCCTGCGCGTCACCTCGCTGCCCTTCATCTCGCTCCAAGCGTCCCCGGACTGTCCAGCCAGCCCACCGGACCACCCTTCCTTCCTCCTCAGGGGGGAAAGTGAGCAGCCCAGTGACTGCGCATTTACGAAGCAAGACTTCGGACGCCTTGTTTTTTCTCCTGGCTCAAAGGGGCTGGGAATTGGCTCCAGGTGTTTTCACTCTGGTCTCGCGTACAGAAAGGGTGCTGCGGAGGGAGAGGCTGCCTGCTGGGCTCAGCTGGGGCCACCAGCCCGCAAAACATCACACTTCATCAGCTCCCCAGGGAGCGCGGCGCAACGGGGGGTGGCAGGGGAGGGCCTCCCCCCTTCACACATCCCGGTCGAGGTCAGCTCAGCGGAGGGAGGGAGCAGGGACTGCCAACCTGGGAATGGCAGCCACATGGGGAAAATGGCTTTCAGCCCCAAAACTCTCCCCAAAATGAGAAGGGGTCCCGCAGCGGGCTGGCCGCACAGTGGGCACGCGATGCCACGCCAAGGCGTGCACATGCACGAGCATCCCCGTGTTGTTAAACACACGCCCCGTTACACAAACAGCACGGCCGGCCAGGGAACGCTGCACCAGTGGCCGGGGCATGCCAGAATGAACACACACATCGCCGAGTGCACCTCATTTACAAAACACCACCAGACGCACACTCTAAACACAAACCACATGTTGGCTGGCGCGCGCGCCCTCCCCACGCAGACCAGCAGAACACCACCCGCCGCCAGGGACGCGCGTCCACGCATGTGTGCGCGCCCCCCGCCAGGCACATGCTGCCCGACGCACTCCCCGCCAGCGCACGCTGCGTCCCCCCGCGCACTTCGTCCCCCCTTGGAAGCATGCGCACCTCCAGCCAGCCCCATGCTGATGGTGGACCTGCCCTCCGCAAAGGGACAATGTCTTCTCCTGTCCTGTCCAGTTCCCCCGTGATGGCAGTGCCAAAGGCTGGGGCTGGGATGTGTCCTTGGAGAGTCCTGGGAGATCTCCTGCTCCCTGGTGTGGTTGGTGTGTCAGGGATCATCCATTGCTGGGGTGAGGGACACTCGCTCCAACAGCCTCAAGGAATCATGACACCCTGCTCTGCTCTGCTGCCCATGCCAGGAGTGACAACAGGGGTGAGGGATATCTCTGAAGAAGCAGCAGGAGCCTGAGGACCACTAGAAGCTCTCAACAGAGGAGGAACCCCCAAGTCCCTTTGATGTGGATGCAGAGGAGCTGACTCCCCAGTGGGAGGTTGGGAGCAGGTCTACACCCTCCACCAGAGAAGACCCCAGCACCGAGAGCTGGAGCTTGTCTTGCTGTGGACAGGACGTCTTGTCCTCCACACATCCAACATGCCTCAAGGTTGGGTCTCATCTGCTGCTGGGCATCACCTCAGCTCTCTTGGGTCATATGCACACACACACTGAGCCCAGCCTCGGTACTCCTCAGCCTTTGGTCCATGCAGCCCTCCACTGCAAGAATCCCCTTGACCCGTGAGGCACATGTGCCATGCTCCTCTTGTGTCCATTTAGGGCACCTTGGGCAGCCAAGCACTAGTGGGATTCTTCTGAGGCTCATCAGGCCCCAGCTGGAGGGTCTGGACCTGGGCTGAGACGGCACAGTCACACCTACAGCATCCCTAGCCAGGGCTGTGTGTTTGAAGAGTTTTTTCCTTCAGAAACACAGCCAGGAGGAAAAATGAGAAAGCCGCCGCACGAGAGTTGGTCAGAAACATTTAGACAAGACATTTCTCCATTGGAATGTGCTGGCTCATCGCAATGTTTTGTGGAGACGGTTTGATTGTGGTCGAACTCTGCCAAGAAACTGCCAGACCTGCTGCCTGGCAATCCTCCTTCTCCCCCTGCTCCTCAGCAGCTGCCTGGGGCATGGGCAGCAGCCCAAGAGCCCAGAGAGTCTGCAAGCCCCAGGTCTCCACTCACCGCTCCATGAGAAGCTCAGCTCCCATGGCTGGCCTGGGCTTTGGCTGGAGGACAGAGCAGCAAGAGGAGTAGCATGAAGTCAGCGTTCCCAGGAATTCCCTGGGCGTGGGCTTCAGATCCAAGCCCCCTGCCCCCCCAAAAGAAATCTGTTGACTGGAGAAGCTCTGTCTTGGGTTCATTCTGCATCCAAACAAAACCAAATCTCCAAATGTCACATTTTTTTGGGAAAACAGACTTGCTGCTCTACCCGGACGCAGCGACTGCAAGTGCTGTGTTGGTACCAGGCTCCAGCAGCTCCAGGAGCCTGGAGCAGCGGTGAGGGGCTCAGTCCCTGGGGAGAAGTGTAGGGACCTGGTAGGAGAAAGCTGTCCCCATGTCTGTCCACTGAAGGAATGACATTCTTCCCCGAGCAGGTTCAGAGGCAACCTTTGGGTAAAAGGTGGGGAAAAGCTGTGCTAAGTGTCAATAATGCACATAAATCCTTCTGACGTGAAGACGTGAAGTATATACATGTTGTTGTGGCAATGAAGCAGGGGCTGGATCCCTGACCAAAAGTACTTTGCAGCGTGGGAGAAAGATTTCTCTGCTCTTGGTAGAAAAGCAGAGATCATGCATTTTGTGTCCAAGATTTGGGGTGTTTATTCCTCTGCCTGAGATGCAATATTGGCTCTTGGGAAGGGTATCGCAGTGTGGGGACAAGCAAAAGAGGTGGTGGATCTCCATCCTTGGAGGCTTTTAAGCCTCAGGAAGAAAAAGCCACAGCCACCCTGACCTCATGCTGGAGATGATCCTGCTGTGAGTCAGGGACTGGATTTGATGCCTCCAGACCACCCCCCTCCCACCAAACCTTGGGGGTTTCTGGGAGAACCAACCCAAGGGGATGCTTTCAAAGGCTAGACCTTTCCTGCCAGCAGATCCAGGTGCTCTGCACACAGGCTGAGGACCATGCTTTGTACAGCTGTTTCTCCGCAGTCACACTCCTGCCAGCCTGGCTGCGGTCACGGGCAGCCACGGAGCAGGCAAAGAGACCATGTTTCGTGGGAGACGCTTGGACGGATGACGGCCTGGTGGCTGCTGCGCAGTGAGGGGTGAGGGATGGCCTCCAGCACACACCAGCGCTCTGCCATGTAATTCTAGAGGCGGTAGTTGTGTCAACGCAGTGCGCTGTTGTGGGACAGGTAATTCAATCCGGCCCCAGATTTCGATTAGAGACTAAACAATATAAAAGCCACATGGCATACGTGAAATGTAATTGCAGGCTGGCTGGCTGTCAGCTCTCAGAAGCAGCTGAGATGAGGCCCATCACTTGCGAGTGAGTTCCTGCAGTCTCAGTCCTCCGCTGTTTAACATGAAGACAACATGATTAATGTTACAAGTGATTAATGGATGAAAAGCATGATTAATATTGTCTGCAGATGGCACGGGCTGCAGTGGGAGAGAGCAGCCACTATGCCCTGCGAGCAGCAGTGTGTTTCTAGCTGCGTTTGAAGCCACTCCAGCAGGAGCAGAGCACGGACATGGGGCTCTGGCCCCGTATCCACAGACCGAGGGTCCTGACCCCCATTCCCACAGGTGGGGGGCTCCCCCCCAGAAGGTAGCTTTGGGGTCTGGCAGGTAATTTGTGATCACGCTCCCTGAAGCAGTGACACAGGGGAAGTCTGTGAGTGTCCTGGTGTGCCCCCTGCGGGGGCTGTGCTCAGCTCGCACCCATCACAGGGGAGGCCGGCTGGATGAAAAGTCAGGGAAGACTTACTAAAATGATTACAGAGAAGAAAGCAGACAGCATCAGAAGCCAGAGGGGACACTATATAGTGTCCACAAAGCTGTGGTGATGGGCTGTATATGGGGGTTTCATGTCTTTATTCACTGAGTTGTGAATAAACAAATAAATAAAGGGGGGACAGGCAGCCTGGTCACCAAGAAGAAGAAGAAGGACCTCTGCGCGGACCCCCGGACACCCTGGATGCAGGTGCATCTGAAGCACTTCCAGACCCTGAAGAACCGATCCTTCCCCGCTGCCACCTGCCATGCCCCCAGCCCTTCAAGAGACTGTTTACATTAGGAAGCCCTGCTTGAAGAACAGGAGAAAACTATGTCCCCGGGGAATGACAGAGAGGGAAGGTCGCAGGTACAGCAGGGTGGGCAGGAGCTGGAGTCCCAGCAGGGAGCTGGGAAGTCCATCACGGGGAGCTGTGGGTGCCAAAACCTTCCCAAGTTAAAGGGGACAGAGCTCACAGAAAACCTTTGGAAGGACAAGCAGGACAAGGATGAAGAGAGCAAAGTCTGTTGTACAAAATGCAAAAGCTTTTCACCCAACAGTGCTGCGAGGGCTGGAAACAGGCAGCCCCTCTTGGGAGCACTGGGTAGGTCCTGGTGCCCTGCCAGCGCTCCCAGCAAGGGAACCGGCCCCACGCCGAGGGCGGAGGAGGTTCCTGGGCTCGGGGGAGGACCCTGGACCTCTCCTTGGAGCAGAGGGGCACCTGAGCATCATGCTTTGCTCCCCCGGGAGTGAACGGGACCATCTCGCATCCATCCGACTCCAGCGATGACTGCTCCCCGGGAGGTGGCCGGGGGGATTATCAGCACATACCATCCGCGAGCGACGGCTGGGAGAGCACGGCGTGGATCAGCAGGGCTTTGCCGGCTGCCCCTCGGGGATTATCATGACTCAGTGGCACACTTTAATAAATAAATATTTTTCCCTGCAGAAACGGTGAGCCCGGCCAAGCCGTGCCGCAGGGAAGGTTGATGGGGGGATGCCCCGGCGGGGATTTGCAGCTGCCTGCAGGGGGATGGCTCCCCCTCCCTGGGTGCCACCGGGACCCGCAGGACGCGACCATGGCGCTGGTCCCTGAGGCCCCGCGGGTCCCAGGGGACGGCCAGGCTGCCAGCGGCCAGGGGAAGCAGACGTGCGTGTGCGGGGAGGAATGTTTGCTCCGAGCAGGTCCAGCCCCTGCGCTATTTCTGATCCCAAGAGGCCCCAAGGGAGGGCTTTTTATCAGGGATAGACTGTACCAGATTGACTTGGCATCTTTAAAAAAAAAAAAAAAAGACTAATTTTTTGGTTTGGGGTTTTTTTAGGTTTTTTTTAGACAAGAGGTGATTACAAGGAAGGCTGGAGGAGAAGGAAGGTGACACGGGATCATTTGGGCTATAAGGGAAAGGACGGGGTGTGCTGGAGGGCCAGACACAGCAGCTAGCAGAGCTCCTCACATTGCGTTTTGGGGGCCGGGTCATCAGCATCCCTGAAGAACAAGAAGCACAGCAAGGAATACAGTAGGTGGGTCAGGAGGCTTCGGGAGAGCAGCGAATGGGTGACATTGAGAACTGGAGTAAGAGAAAACAGGTGTGGTGTGACGCTGCAAGAAGGTTTAGCACTTCCAGCCACGCATGGGAGCTGTGCCATAAGAGGTGACTTTGTCTGGTGGAAGCCCCTGTGGCAAAGCCAGGCTGCAGATGTCAACCCTAAGCCAGCAATGTCAGGTGGCTGCGTCAAGAGGATCAAAGGGTCAAAAGGATCCTGGTGTCACCAAGGCTGAGGTCCTGGGATTAAGGAGATGGGATCCTGCCACCTCTGTGCTGCTGTTGTCCACCACGTGCCCTTGTCCTCTCCCTCTTCTGGGAAGCACAGACCCACGGTGGAGCTGTGCACAGGCCTTCATGAAGTTCCCCGAGGTCCTAGAGGCTGCCCAGTGTCTCATGGCTATCTCCTGCCCAGCCACTTGCTGGACTGGCTGCTGATGCTGGCAGGGGGTATCTGGACCACTCAGAGGAGGTGACAGAAGTACTGCTTGGCCTCGGCTCACTAGAGGGACCCGATGGTTGAGGTTTCACCAGAGCTCCCAAGGAAACAAGGGAACTGCCACTGCCAAGGGACGTCTCAGAGAGGGAATAGGCACCTTTCAGGTGTCCGTGTGGGACTGGAGGTGTCTCTGGCCCATGGGATGGACTCCTGGAGGCTGCACACTGGGCATCCCAAGCACATGGTGTGGCTGAGACAAGCTGGACTACTCCCAAGTCACGGGGAGACTAAAACAGAAGGAAACACCTACCTTTATCCGACTCAGAAGGATGGTTGTGAGGACCCACCTTGCTGCTGGGAGCCCAAGAGGGCGTAGGGCATGAGAAGGAGCTACAGGGCTACGAACTAAGGGGAATTATCAGCCACCGGACGTCCTGGCTGGCAGATACCCGAGCCTGAGCCTGGGACGGTCTCCCAGACGGGGAACAAGGCCAGCAGAGGCACAAGGCTGGGGACGGGAACGGGGATGACGGTGGTTCTTGGCCACACGTCTGCCAGGGCAAAGCCTGGGCAGGAGGTCGGTTTCCTCTGGGAGGCAAGCTTGTGGCGGAGATCGTGGCATACTCCTTGCCCACGGGAGCGAGCTGTGGGCACGTGGGGAGAGCAGCCTTCCCCGCCAGGGCAGCCCATGGCAGGGCAAGATCTGGCACGGGGTGACTCCTTTCAGGAAGGCTCACCCACGCAGCTCTCCAGGACTCGCTGTCTGGCACCGGGAACCAACTTCCAGGAACTCCTGGCTGCCTGGGAAAGCCTCGGCCGCTTGCACATCTCCAGCCTTTTAAGGAGCTTGTCCTCCACGGCTGAACTCCCCCTGCCTTCTCCCAGCATCCCGGACGGCGTGGCTCAAGCGTGGCCGGCTGCGCTCCCGCACACCATGCTCAGCCAAGCGGGCAGCCCCCGCCATGGGGACCAGCTGCCGGCACTGCCAGGCACAGGCAGGAGGAGCCAGGGACCCTGCAGCACCTGGGGTCCAGAGGCAGCAGAGGGGACTGCTGGGTGGGAAAGAGCCTGGGCAAGGATTTGAGTTCTCTCCGGACCTGAGCGCTGGCAGAAGGTGTTGAGGTGCATCACCGTGACACCTCCTCTGAGCACCGCAGCGTGCGTGGGTAGACCACACGGCCGCTGGGCTGGGGCTGGGTGTCTGCGCAGGGGCAAAGGCACAGGGCAGCATAGCAGGAGGGCATCCGTGGCTGCGTGTGAGCACTCACGCACTGCTTCACCTCCTTCCCTGCACGCACTCGCTTGTGTGGACACTGTCCCATTGGTGCACGTTTGCCTGGGTGCCCCCATGCACAGCCCTGGTTTGTGTCTGCATCCTGAGACACGTGAATGACCCTGGTCCACCATGTCTGGCCCCCCCGGCAGACGTGGGGGTCTGGGCAGGGGGCTGCACGCAGGGCAGGGGAGGACACAGCTCCGGCTGTGATGGTTGGGACTGTGCCGGTCCGTGTGTGGGGCGTCATCCCTTGCCAGCTCTCCCGACGGTTGTCACTTCCAGAAGAAATCTCAGGGTTTGCCAAGGGACATGGCTTCCTCCAATTGTCCCCCCGAGCAGTGGTGCCGGGCTGGGCACAGGGCTGTGATTAGCCCATGGCCTTGGCACCGGGGCCAGCAGGGCCAGCACTGTGCTAGGTGGGGCAGCGAGATAAAGGTCCCAGACACAAATAACAGCAAAGCCAAGGCTGCCAAGGCACCCAGATGGCAGAGTTGAAGACTTGCACCTTCCTCAGGGACACCTTGCCCTTAGCAGGGAGGTCATGGCCAGGGGAGGTCCCCCCCATGCCCTGGTGCTGTGGAGACACAGGGGCACCTTGCTGTGGTGTCCTCTGTGTCCTGCTGGTGCTGTGGGCTGCAAAGCAGGGCTGGTGGGTGGCAGAGGATGGTGGAGCTGGGAAGCAAGGAGAGGCCATCACTGCTGGTCTCTGCCTCCCAGCTTGCGGCAGAGATGTAGAGCCCAGGGCTCAGCCGCCTCGCGCAGCTCCTTGCAGCAAGAGCCCTGGAGTATCCTGAGGGTTGAGCAAGCGTTTTGTGGTGGGATGGGAGCCTCCAGCGCTGGCAGAGCTTCCTCGAGCTTGCAACAGGGGCTGTACCTGGGCGAGAGGCTCATCCCCGGGCAGGCAGCGTGGGACCCTCTGAGCACAGCCCAGGCTGGGGGGCTCAGCGCCGACCCAGCAGAGCGGGGACCCTGGGGACAAGGCTGTGGGGCTGCCCCCAGCACCAAGCAGGGGTTGGGAGAGGGAGAAAGCACTGGGTGGGCTGAATCGTCTCCAGCCATGGGGGGACGGGAGCCATGAGGAAAATCCAGGATAGGGCCAGGTGCAGAGAGCCCAGCCAGCACAGACCACATCTTCCCTAGGACCGTGCCTGTTTAGAGGCACATCTCATGGAAAAAGTGACCTGTGGGACTCCAGCTTTAGCTTCTCACCACACGTCTTGTGCATTTTTTAGGCTACTTTGGTTTTTAATCAGCGGTTGGGAAAAAAGTTACTGAAAACTGTTTCATTGAAAACTTTTTATTTTACTTGACTCGTTATAACTGAGCATCTGGGTCCTCAGACTTACTCATGACTCTCTCCACCTGACAACAGTGCGGTGGAAATCACTGTGAGGTCTCTGGTTCTCCTGCTGGGATTTTCCACAACCATGAGCAGAAGCCCAAGGGCAGCAGCAGCTCTCCAGGCACTGCCTTGCAGCACTGATTCTGGAGACAAACTTTTTAGCAGGGCCTGTTGTGATAGGACAAGGGGTTTCAAACTAAAAGAGGGTAGATTTAGACTAGATATAAGGAAGAAATTCTTTACAATGAGTGTGGTGAGACACTGGCCCAGGTTGCCCAGAGACGTGGTCGATGCCCCACCCCTGGAAACATTCCAGGCCAGGTTGTACAGGGATTTGAGCAACCTGATCTAGTTGAAGATGTCCCTGCTCAGGGCAGTGGGGGTGGACTAGGGACCTTTAAAGGTCCCTTCCAACCCAAACTATTCTATGATTCTACGATTCTATGATTCCGTGATTTGGCAGTGACCAGGGATCCAAACTCTGTGCTGCCCCATTCCCGGGCAGATTGGTCCAGACACATCCCACAGTGCCTTAACACAGTGTTTTCCAGCCTTTCCAGCTACTTGTTCCCCACATCCCTCTTCAGCATCAGGAACATGTCCTTTAGCACCAGCTCCTGCCTCACCCCAACCTCTGCTTACTGCCAGGGGCATCTTAGGGGGCTGGAGGTGGCCTGACAGTGCTTGGTGCTTCTGTCACACTTTGGGCATCCCACCCCATCCCATCCCATCCTATCCCATCCCACTCCATCCCATCCCATCCTATCCTATCCTATCCTATCCCATCCCAGCTCTGCTTCCTCTGAACACTGCCCATCCCATCCCGCCTGGCAGCCACTGCTGGACAATTTCTCATCCAGAAACAACTCCTGGTAGTCAGGGCGACTCCTGGGCAGGGAGAGCTTCCTGCACAGCCCTCGATAGGCATTTTGGCCAGCCAAGGGGCCGTGGGAAGGCAGAAAGCCTGGAAAGACCCATCCTCTTCCAGTGTCTCCAAGGCTGCTATCCCTCAAGGTCCCCTCACACAGATAATGGCCTCTTCATCCTGTTGGCCAGCTCTGCTGTCCCAAAACCACCTAAAGCTTGTTGAGAGGATCAAGGTCCCGGTTCTGCCTGTCACATGTCATCAGGGTGTAATAACCGCCCCGATGCAAAGGAAAGGGCCGGAGCAGGGTGGGCAGGGTTTGGACATAGGCTGCAGGGTCACCTGGGGAAGGAGAAAAGCTTCAGGAAGGAGGAGAAAAGGCCAAGGGGTCCCCAGTGGGGGCACAGGACTGGCCACCAAGACATTGGCACATGCCTGTCCTGGCGCTTGTGGCACTGCTCACAGTGTGCCAAGCCCATCGATGCCATTTGGAGGTGTCCGTGGGGCACAAGTGAGGAGGAAGAGAGGGGTCTGTGCAAGGAAAGCCCATGCCAGTCCAGCTTTGCCCCACCATGCATCTGGGAGGGTGAGCAGGTGCTGGCAGTGCTGGCTGGACCCCTGTGCTGAGACGAGCCCCCGGCAGCGCTGCCACAGCATTGCAGCAAACACAGAGATTGCTCTGGCACTTCATCATCCCTCTGGGAGAAGCTCTTTGGAGACATTTCTCACGTTGCCCAGATGCCTGGACCCCCTCGTGCCCAGGGCATCCATCCCCCCTGGGCTTGCATGCTGCCGAAGAGGCCGGGGTGGGCAGGAGGTCGCGTGGTGAAATGGTGAGCAGCTGGGAGCCGGCAGTGCCTGGGCAGAGCGGGCAGGTGGGCTGCAGGCAGCCTGCCACCTTCTCCATCCCAGTCTGACCTGGCCGAGGGCCCGGGCAGGCAAGGGGGGAAGGCTGCAGGAATTTGATAACGGGTGAGGAGGGTGTGGATGCGGGACTGGCTCCAGGCTGCCCAAGGAGAGCTGTGGTCGCAGCCGCGATCTCAGGGTCGGCAGCAGCTGAAGGATGCTAAGGGGCACACAGGAGCCCTGTCTCTTGGAGCTGCAAGGGGCTTTGGCTGGAGCCCAGTGTCTGTCTCAGACACCAGAGTCCATGGCTTCCTCCTGAGGTCCTCTGAACGCATCCCCAAGATCATCCCACCCCAGCGCCGTGCTGCCCATGGCCAACTACTCCACTGATAGTTGGGTGTGCTCAGCCCCCCACTCCACAGGCAGGGGGAGGGTCTGGCACCATCACAGTGGTGCTGTGTGTCTCAGTTTCCTCCGTCATCCTAGACATGGGCAGATGGGACGCCAGGGCTTGAATACGGCTTGTGTGGCCCCAGCAGAGCAGGGATGGGGAGGGATGGTGGTCTGAGATCCACAGGGCACCACAGTGAGACCTCAGCCAAGGTGGGAACCTGCTGGCACCTCTTCCAGGGGTTTTCCAGCAGGATGACTCTGTCTGGTGCCATAGCCATGGGTCAGGGAGCCGTGGGGCGGTGCAGAGGGCAGCCCCATGCTGCTGCCATGCCCTGCCTGGCCCTGGCAGCTGGGCTCCTGCCCCTCTGCTCTCCATGCTCCCACCCACTGCTCAGACCACGGACGATTTGCTCCTCTTGCTGTGTCCTAGCACCTTACGTTTCCCTATAGCACATCTCTGAGAGATGCTCTCCCCATGGCGTGCTGAGGGTTCAGCTCCCTGCTGCCAGATGGGGGCTGCGCTGGCCGCCGCTGCCCACCAGGACATTCCTGCTGCTGTGCTGCATCACCCCTCATCTCCGCTTCGGCAACGAACACAGCCGACGCTCTCGCAGCCTGCCCAGCCCCAGCCCCTCGTGTGACCCAGACAGGCCCTGCTGCGAGGGAACAGGGGGTCAAGGGCCACGCAAACATCTGGAGGGAGGTGCAGCCCGTCCCGCATCCGTGCGGAGGGGCTCCCCGCAGACAGGCAGCGCTTGGGGGTCAGGGGGAGCCCCAGGGGCTGTGCCCCCAGTCCCCTGCCGTGTGGGGGTGGGGGTGTGCTGGCAGCATCCCTCAGACGCAGCCGGTCTGAGGACTCCCAGCAGCAGCGCACAGCTGGCTCGCCGGCAGCCGGCACATCTGGAGCCGCTCAGGCAGGTCCAGGCAGCTACCCACGGAGTGCACAGCAGTGAGGGCAGGGCGGCTCTGCCAGGAGGCAGGCCAGCCTTGGGGCAACGGGGGTGCCACTGCACCCCACTAGAGCCACACCAGGGCATGCTGCTGTCCCCACTCACTCCCCTGCCCCATCCCTGGAGGACCTCATCCCTTGTCCCCGGCACTGGCATGGCACTTGAGGGCTGGGCTGCAGGGACCGGCTGAGCAGCAGATGTGGGGCAAGGTGCCATACATCTGCTGTACCAGCCACCCTGTCCAAGATGGATGGGCTGCTCTGCCAGCACTCCCTTGCTGCCCATGGGTGTCTCCTGGAGGGACAGACGGATGGACGGACAGGAACAAAGGACAAGAGCAAACTGCAGAGGGAGAATGGCAGAAAGGCATGGGCATGACTGGTTGGAGAGCGTCAGCCAGGGCAGCCCAACTACCCCTTGTCTTGCTGGACCTGGGCATTAGTATCAGCTGTCCCTATGGACTTTGAGGTCCTCCTCCCATGCAGCCTGTGTCCTTTGCCTGGGATTCCTGCATGTTCCCAAGTGAGGAGCCAAGAAGGTCTCAGGTAGGCTTTGGAGAATTTCCTGGAGATGGCCACCACATGATGAGGGGGCACATGAGTGAGTGGGGCTACCAGCACAAGGAAAACATGTCCCAGAACCACTCCTGCCCAACAACTCCACCAGCAGCCCAGTGGAGAGCCCCAGCACAGCCTTCCTACCTCACCATCCCTCTTTAGGCAACCTGCCTCTCCCTCTGGACAAGACCCCTAGCCAGCCAGGGTCCTCTCATACGAGCTTCCACCGGGCGATGATAGAGCCCTCCAGAGCAGATGATACCTGGATGGCCTCGTGGGGCTGGAGGCTCGGTCTCTCTGCTCTTGTTGTCAGTGCCATGAGCATCGCTTCTGCATAAAACAGGAAAAAGTGCTGGTTACGTTGAAACAGGGCACAGATCTGGAGGCGAAACCCATCCTGTCTCCTGACCTTGCTGCCAAGCAAGCCCAGATCAGCCTGTTCTGCTTCCTGAGCAGATGAGCCAAGCCTCCGTGGTGCCCCCACACATTTCCCTACCAGGCCCCACCAAGCTCTGCCCAGAGGACAGCTCGGTCCAGCCAGTCCACAAGAACCTGCTCCCCACCACCAAATGTGCTCAGCGCTGGTGACCACAGCAGAGCAGAGCACAGCCACCAGGAAGAGGTGTTCCCCTTGCCTCTCCAAGGCATGGCTGTCTGCTTCAGAGCAAAGAGTCCCGATCCATGTGGTTTCTCCATTCCAGCTTGGACAATTTCTACGAACCTACCAGCCCAGAGAGGCTCTTGCCTGTACGCGTGGTAGAGTGTGCTGCCCACTGTGTCAGTAGGACCACCTCCAGAGCATCTGCTGACCGCCAACCCTTCTCCAGCCAGAGAGGACCCACCGCTGCCCACCAACAATTTGGCAAGGGAAGAGGAGAAAGGGAGTGGTGTCCCAGTGCCGGAGTAGAAAACATCGTTAATGAAGCATCAGTAGCTCATCAGGGGAAAGCAAGGCTGTTCTCAATTAGCTCAGATCTAGATTAGGCAAGAGAGGTGAGTAACAGCGTGGGCTGGACCCATGTAAAGTTATTGGCTCAAACAGACTAAAAAATAAACTATAAAAAAAAAAAAAGAGAAGAAATACCATATTCAGGTCTGGTTTGTTTATTCAGAAATAGAGAAAATTAAAACATAAGTACTAGGACAAAATATGCCAGCTCTAAATTTTGCCTGAGATGATGATTTTATTAGCAAAGAATCTGGATCTCAAGTTATGTCTCAAAACAACACAGAACCAGATGCAGAGGTCAATACTCTCATGCCTAATAACAATGCTTTCAGTGACATCCTTAAGGAAGACATGGACTCATCGGTATTGCAAGAGACTTTTCAAACATATTTGGACAGCAAAGAAGACAGCAAGATTTTGCTATTAGAATCTGCAATTTAAGTTGAGACAGAGCATAATGCAAACTCTGTTCCAAATGCAATCCCATGACATCACTAAGACTCAACAATTAGCATCAGCTGCTTCCCAAGTAGTTTGAAAAATGGAGATAAAGTCATAACTCATTAGCTAAAGTCATCCCCTAAGAAAAATCAGCGATATCCTGAAAAAAAAGGAGGTTTGAAGTCTCAACCTAAAGCCATTTCCAAAGGGAATAACAGCAAAACTAGTAGGAAATAAAAAGTATGTGAAAGTCATACAACTCGAAATGTTCACGATAGAACTAAGACAAATGTCAAAAAAATAAAACCCTTGCAGCAGAATCCAGTCCTGTGGACAAAACACTCTCCCCACTACCAACCAAAGAAAAGAAATCTTGCAGGTCAGCAGGAGCAGATCCGAACTTCCCAGGTTTGGAAGAGGCTACCCAATTCCAGAGAACCATGTGGGCGTGACAGCAGTGTTGTCCACTTTGAAAGAAGATATTCAAAAAACAAAACCTAAGGACTGTCACAGAAACGGTTCGGAGATCCTGCAACAAAAACAAGTACTGGGAGCACTGGGACCAGATGGCATCTGTTATTTGTCTTAAAATCTTTTCTTAGTTGCACTCGTTTGTGTGCAAAACTTGAATGTTTTTCACTTCATTGCAAAACTTTCCAAGCAGAGTGGCACAAGGGAGGTGAGAGCTAACGATGAAGAATGAAGGTTTGGACAGCAAAGCGTCTGGCTAACGAAATGTCTCCCAACTATTTGAAAAGTTAGGATTGATCAGATGAGAGCTCTGACCACTTCAGCAGACACTGGTATCTCTCATGGGAACAAAAATGGAGGGAGATGAATGAGACGCTCTCCGCAGATTGACTTCTGGTTGCCCATCAAGTGCAATGGCTCTGCATGGGTGTGACACGAGCACCTCCTCCAGCTCCACTCCTATGTACGTGAGAGCCACTGCAAGTTCTATCGGTGGTATCATAGCTTGCTTTCAGCAAGCCAGATCTCCAATCCAAAGCTGCGATCTAGACATGGCTCATGTCTGGCAGAGAGTCTCCCAGGAGGACTTGTTGGCTTTGCTTACTGCTATCTGGAAAAGCTGATGAGTCTCCACCACAAAAAAATGCCACTATCAGTCCCTGCTCATTACTGGCATTTAAGATCCCATAGCAATATGCCAGCATTGGAGAAGATATGAAACCTTTTGCAGTTTGGGATAGACAAATATGGTACTGTAATCGTTATACAGGCGCCCAGTGGGGGTGTGAATGGAGTCTCCAATACCCTCTCTTATCTTTGAAGAAAGCTACATAATACATGACGTTTGGCATTTTAAAGTGTGTGTATCGCAACGCTGATGGTAAAAAGAAGCTTCTTTAACTCTTGAAAGTCAAACAGTGAAAAAAACTATTTCGGACACTTTTTACTTACAGTCATGTCTTATGGTCTCGGTGTGGGAAGATGAGTGACTGAGATGGTTGGATGGGATGACCACAAAATAAGCCATCATGACCTGAGGGCAGGTGCTTGCAGGACATTTGCACCTAAACAGCAAATAATGCACAGAAAAGCAGTAAAGTCTTTCTGTTTAGGGACTCTCAGAGAAGGTGCAAGGCTGATCTCAGAGGAGTGGATAGCAGAAAAGTAAAAGAAAAGGAACTGGAAGGACGTGGAGGTGAAGGCTGCCATCTGCACTCATTCAGCTCATGGGAGTAGAGAGCCACTTACACCCTGCATGGTCCTCTCCCTGGGTTGCTGCAGGTGCTGCTTGAGCCCACTGGTCCCCCGAAAGCTGCTGCTCTGGCAGCTCATGCTCTCCTGCCTCTTGCTGACCATCATTTCAGGGTGGCCAGAGGAAAGCACACCTGGTGCCGCCACAGGGCCAGCTCCTTTCCCTGCTGAGTCCCACTCTGAATTGTGGGTTTGGTCTGTGGGTTTGGGTTCCTCTCTCCTCCTGGGCCCTCGGGTCTGCATACAGGAGCTTCCAGCAGCCCTGTGCAGTGAGTAGGGTCCGGCCCCTGTGAGACCCTGACCCGGCTCTTGCTGCCTACGGAACCCCAGAAGTGACTGCGGGTTTCTAGAGAAAACCAAACCACTGTCAAGGCTTGGTCCCTGTCCAGTGGCCTTCTCCGAGCAATTGAAGCACACAGGTGAAGGCTGTGGTTAGTAAATATTGTGGCTTTTCCTGTGGTGTCTGCAGCTTGGTGATACAGGAAAAGCTCATCTGTCTGGGGACACGGTCCAGGTCCACGGACTCGCTGCTCTCCCACTTCCAACCCATGTCCTGGGGGTCTGGCTCTGACCATGCCCTCTCTAACAGGAATATAAACCCCATAGGAACCTTTTCTCACCTTAAAAAGACACACATTTTGCCTGGGGAAGCAAAGAGAGCACAGAAGATGCACAATGGCTGCTGATGTGATTGCTTGAATACCTGGAGGCAACCAGGCAGGTGATGAGCACCACTGAACAGGAGCCAGCAGCAGAGCAGTGTGGATGTTCACTTTCAGATGCACCAAATTAACAGCCATGAGCCCATAAATATGACTTGAACATCAGAGCCCTGACAACGTTGTCCTGTGACCATCAAGACCATGAACCATCTTTTGGCTAAAGATTCCCTGCTGGAAAGGTGTCCAGTCTGCGTGTGACGATACTGAGGAGAATTCAACCTCTGCCCTCTGCAATTAGTTCCAGTCACGGTCAGTGTTGAAATATGCTCTAGTCAACATTCGAGCAGGTCTAACTAACTTCCAGCCTTTGGGTCTCATTATATTAATTTCTCTGCTAAATAAAAGAGCTCCCGAGTACTTATGTCGTGTTCTGATTTTGCAAGGAAGAAACTGAGTCTGTTTGTCATACCTTCCTAATACATGAAGTAAATTCAGGCAAATTTGACAGTTAGTGGCCTTAGGAAGTATCTTCTAATGGTTTTTTAAAGTCAGGCAAATGTGTGGGAGGAGAGAAGCTCTGCTGGTTTCTCTCCCTTCCCATAAAATTCCTCCAGGGAGGAATGTGGAAAAATCTTTCGTTGGTGCCCACATCTTTATAGAGTAGATGATCCAGGAGGAGATCCGTTACTCAGACCTCCATTATCTCAATTAAAATATTGACCCACCAGGAGACATCCCCTTGGAAAACTCATGCGTGGAACAGGACACCCACCCCACGAGCTCCTTGTCACCAGTGACGAACTATTCTGCAGTCTCCCACCCAGCCCGAGCTCCAGCTGCTGGCTCCTGCTCCTCGGTGCGTGGTCCCTTGAGCCCTGCGATCACGGGAGCACTCGTGCCCCACGGTATCAGTGCCTGGGGATGAGCGGGGACCTTGGAGACAGTTTCTCTGCCTGCACAGCACTGGGATGCTCCCCCCTCCCTCCAGATCTGTGCATCACGGGATTTTGCAAGGGGGATTTTCCAGGATAAACAGTTGAGATGAACTCATGGAAATCTGTGGCTTGTTAACCCTCGTTAACGGCCATTGGCAGGAACCCGGGGACTCGGAGTCCCTGCGGGGGGCAGCCTGGGTCAGGTTTTTAGGAAGAGATGCTGGACAGGAGGGGCTGCGCAGGTGACCCGTGGCAGTGGGGCTGGCAGGGCTGGACGTCCTGTTCTCCAGTCTCTCAGCCCAATTAACATCACCTCAGAGAATGAGGTCATCGTAGCGGCCAGACAGTCTGGGAAAACACTTTCACAGCTCCAGGAGGATTTCCTTTTTCCTCTTTTCAATTGTTCCTCTGTGCTGCCTCCTCCGCTCCCCCCTCCCCATCCATGTCCTCAGGCCTCCTTTGCACTTGGGCAGAGGCAGGCGCCTGGATGCTGCGCTCACACCGTTCTTTCGGGGAGGCAGGAGAGGCAGCCACAGCCTGCAGAAGGGCTACATGGGTGCTGGGGGAGACCTCGGTTGCTGCAGTGTGTTCTGCTCTGCCTATGCCATTGCATGGCCATGGGAAGGAGGTGGCTGCAGAGCTGCTCCTGGCTGCCTCTGGTCAGCCCCAACAAGCACATCCCATCGCTGGGACTGATAGGAAGTGACAGGGACGGTAGCTCTGTCCTTATCCACCTGTCACCTGTTTAGGACAGTGATGCCTGACCAGTGTGACAGGCAGGAGGACCCCTGTATTTTGTCACCAAGAACATGGAAGTCCTCGAAGATGGAAATCTTCAGAGTAGATATTTACCCACAAACATGTCTTGCACCAGCATTTGCCAGGTTTGCAATGATGGTCCCTTTGCTTCCTCACTGCATCTCTGATCTAGAGATGCAAGAGTCTGGAGATGTCCCCCAAGGTCAGTCTGTGGCTCCCTCTGAAGTTGTCCCTGCAGGGCCCCTCCAGAAATCCTGCCATCGCAGCTGCCATTGCCCTCCAGGGCCATGCTCAGCCACCCGGCTCTCCACACTTGGTGATGCTCCCCCTCCTCCGTTGTCCCTCCCAGCCCCAGCACATGGCTGCACAGCCTTGAGCCCTCCCTGGTTCACCAGAGACTCCTTGGCAGGACCCAAGAGTTACTCTCATGTGTAACAGTGACCACTGCATACTCCATCACGCTGCAGGATGGGTCCCTGCCCTGTGCAGGTGATGAGAGGTCCAGGATCCACCTGCAAGGGAAGTCCTTCCCAGCCTGCGGGGGCTGGGAGCTACAGTGGGGTGTGGGAAGGAGGGAGGGATGGGGCATGAGAGAGGGAATGGGTTGCACCAGCCAAGCTCTTGTGCAATACACCAGGGCTGCACTGGGGGTCCCGAGGAAGACTCCCTCTGCCCCAGTAGGCCAGCACTGGGCACTTGAAAAGGATCTGCCTGACGCTCATCCCCCGGTAATGCCATTACCATAAAGACACAGGGATGTGCTTCATCTGCCCAGATGTCAGGTCCCACCAGCAGAGCACTCAAGGCTCCTTCAAGGGAGATAAACCCAACTGTGGAGGATCCCGTGAGGCAGGTCCCAGGCAGGGCCGGCAGCACCTGCACAGGGGTCCCTGTCTGTGCTGAGACAGACCCTGTTCCCCTCCCAAACCCCACTGCTGAGCCCAGCCACTGCCCGCAGGAGCCCCGTAGCCAACCTCAGCGGTTTGAACCCATCCGTGCCCAGGCCTGCAGGGCTCAGGGACCACGCTGAGTGCTGTGTTCGGCTATATCACCTACAGTTTTCCTAAAACATTTGTGCACATCGCTGTCTCACCCCTTTTATCACAACCCAGCACGACCCAAGGATTTAGCAGCTGTCTCCACATCACTTTGCTCCTGATTTCCTTGCTTACAAACTCGTTCAACACGTACAGCCATAAGCTTTGTGGGGAAGCAGCTGGTGTTCTGGGGGCACAAACAGCAGTTTGGTAAGGGACTGGCTCAGACAGTGAATTTAACTGTGCCAAAATAGGGATCACTGGTTCACCATCCCCAGTGCTCCGCATCACCCATCACCCCTGCCAGCCACCCAGCTCATCACGCTGCCGACCTATGTCCACCCCACTGCTCATGGGCATCCAAAGGCCTCGCACTGAAGGGCAATAGGAGCATGTGGGCAGCAGCTATCGCTGAATCACATGGCATTCATTCAGCAGCATCGCTCTCCCAGCTGCTGATGGTTTGTCTTGTACATCTCATTCTAAACTCTTTGGCCCCTCATCCCCAGGATCCTGCTCCCTGAGCTCCTCAGGTGCTGCATGGTCACCATGGTACTTGAGGACTCAAGAAAATGAAGAAATGGGGCACAACACAGGACCCGCACTGCATGGAGTGGCTGGTCTGGGGCACGCCAAGGACAGTGTTTGGAGAGCTCATGTGTCCGTGGCTCTCTGAGGGTGCTTTGGGGCCTCTTCATTCCGATATTGGAGAGGAACATCCTAAGTGGCCAAGACACCGAGTAAGAGGGATCCTCCGGACTTAGTGTCCTGGCAGTCACCCGTGGGCAGAGAAGGTCCTGACACTCCTGGGCCAGGCTGGACTCAGAGGGGAGACATGCCTGCAGAACAGACCGTGTCCTACAGCCACCATCTCACGCTCTGCAAAGCATCCAGGGAAAGAAGAACTACAAATTCACTTTTCCAAAGGAGCTGCCAGACTTTTCCATGGCTCCACCATGGCATTGGGCAGTTGCACTCAGAAGTCACCGCCGTCTTATCCTCTCTGCACCTCAATGTTTATTCCCACCAGTGTCCACCATCTCTCCTCACCTTGGAAAGTGCTCCTATATGCAGCATCATTCTCCCCTTGAGCTTGCCGCCTGCCCTCTGCTCAGACCAAGCGTTCCAGCGAGAGTTTGCCAGGCTGCCGTTAGACATGACCTCAGGCCAGTGTGCAACATGCTCCAGAGGTGCCTGTTTTCCTCTGGGGGGAATCCACAGAACAGCTCAGATACAGGGATACACAAACCCATCTGATATGTTCAAAGAATTACTGAGCATCTGCAAGGAGAGGGAAAGAAAAACAAACACGCGGATGAAAGGATTCCTGGAACATGACAAAGAGGAAAGAAAAGGAGACAGGGATGAATAAGGCCACCCAGACAGGTCCTAGGCTTTTCTGGGAGCCCACCATCCCCTTGAGGAGAGAGGTCCCTCAGCACCTGCTTGATGGCCAGACTGTCACCGTCTGCCCGTCCCCTCTGTTCCTCCTCTCTGAAACATGCAGTCAGACAAGCCATTTGATGCAACTTCATCAGTAAAAAACTCCTTTCTGCAAAGCAGGGACATTGTGCTTTAACTCCCTGACCTCTGCCCCGACCACTTGGAGTGGCTAATGGTTCTGCAGTTATTAAATGTGCCTCATATCTCATCCTGTCCCTCTTACATCCTCCCCAAGGAACTCTTCTTTGCTTTCTTCGCATGAAACATGCAGCCCAAGGCAGACTTCTCTTACTCCCCTTGGCAGTCCACACATCCATCCGTCTTCCAGAGCTCGCTCCATTGACATTCGGAAGTCTCCCAGATATTATTCCACAGTTCCTTTTTCCTGCCCCAATATCAAGTACATGGTTTCATCCATTTAAAAAAAAATAAAATAAAAATTAGGCAACCTATTGTCTTCCAAAATAACCAGAGGAGCCGCAGCTCTGGCTGTACCCAGGGAGACCACTGGAGGAGGGTGCTGAGAGCAGTTCACATCTCTCAGGAGATGCTCAGGACTACAAACCCCGCGCTGCAGTGCTGAGGTCCCAGGCAGGGATGACCCTTCAGTTCCCGTGCTGTTGAAACCCCCATGGTCCCCAGCAAGGACCAGGGATGGGGCTGCAGATCTCTAGGGAAGACACCTTCAGCAGCTTGAAGTCCTCCCTGCCCTGGTGGACCTCCCATCTGCATCTCTGCTTTTCTCCACAGAGCCCAAACGCTGCTGAGGCAGGGATGGGTCTACTTGGTGTCACCTACTCTCAGGCGTCCTGGGATTTGGAGTCACTGCACTGCTTTGAAGCTCAGAGCCACTGTTCACTGCTGTGAGGATCAGGCTCACGATGAGAGAGGTTTGGCTCACAAAAAAGAGGGATGAGGGAGGATTACGCCCTTGGTCCCGGCGTGCAGGCAGCGGTGCTGCGGCCGGTCACTGGCCACGGGGACAGAAACAGGTCCACACTGCCCATAGTCAGTGCTGCCTTCGTGGAGAGAAGCAGCACCTGGGCACAGCTTGTTCACCTGCAATGCACGGACCTCTGCTGTATTGAGGACACTGTTTCACAGCACTGTCGGTGTCTTCATGACCAGCTGCTGCCGCACGGGACAGTCCTGCTCCTGCCGTGCTGAGACGAACCGCGGAGCTGACCCAGCAGGAGGCTGTTTGCCACCAGGACTGGTTCCGCCCTGCACTGCGCGATTGGACGAGGGGGTGCAGGTGGATGGGGAGCAGTGGGGAAACAGAGGTCTCCAGCAAGGGAGGGAGACAGACCCTTTTAGTGGCTTTAGCCTTTGGGCAGACTTCACTGGCTCATAAAACAAATCAGAATGGGATTAAGAGAGTTTTCTGTTTGGGACCAGTGCGAGCTGAGAGATCCCATGGGAGACTGTCTCACCACATCACAGCATCAGCATGGTGGGGGAAGAAAGAGAGGAAAGGGCCAGCACCAGTGGGACATAGCTGGTCCCCGGGAGCCAGAGGCTCTGGGGCACATGGGGAGCTCAGTGGCACATGGGCAGCTCTCCACTGCCACATGTGCAACCCCAGGGCTAACACCAAGGCCAGGTCCAGGTCCAGGTCCAGGTCCAGCTACTGCTCAATGCACGGCTGGACAGCAGGAGCCACTCAAAAAGGGGCACAAGGCAGAACATGTCCTCAGGGGGTGGTTGACAGAGGGACAGGAGGAGGATCCTGGCAGGGAACCTGTCCCCACTACCTCTTGCCCACGTGTCCTCTCTACAGGGACCTCTCAGGCTCTCCTGTCCTTACCTGCTCGTTCCCCACAGGACCCAGCCCCTGCCCCTTGTCTGTCTCCCACCATGGCCATCTCCCCTGATGCATTGGTCCAGCAGTGAGCTGGTCCCAGGGGATGCTGTGTGGCTGCAAAGACTTTTTGCAGCTGTTTTGGCGGGTACTGTTTTTACTCCATGAAGGTGAGACCTTCTGGGATCCTCCTCCAGCAGGGATGGAGAGGAATCATGGCTTGATGTGGTGTGCAATGGCAGTATCAGCCAGTGCCAGCACAAGGCACCCTGAGCATACCAGTTTATGGGGACAGCACTGGGAGAAAGCAGGGCACGGCCGACACAAGACATGGACTGAAGCTCAGCGGCTCTTTCTCAGCTGCACAGACATTATTGCTCCTAGGTCCCAGGCTTAGCTGTCGAGTCACCGAGCGCCAGGACCATTAATAGTGCAATGACAGTGTTTAAATTGGAGCTGCCACCGCCGCAGACACAATAACTCCTCATGCCCGAGGAACTGATTAGCAATGGCCCCGTGCTGCATTTTCCATCACCCTCTGTGGGGCTAGGGAGGGATGGGGCTGGAGGGAAAAGGGTGCAAAGCAGACCTCTGGGGCTATGGTGCACCCTGCCATCACCAGGTCCTGCCCTGTAGCTCTGCCCCGTGCCCTCTCCCTCCTGTCCGGCCACTGGAGCCCCTTCTGCAGAGCTTCAGGGCTGCGCTGTGACTTATTGTCGAGTGTTTACTGTCATTGCCGGGGAGACATTAGTTCAGATTATGTCAAAACAAAGTTATTCCAAGCTCAATCCTAGAGAAAAATATTATTGTAAGCAGTGATTGGCGAGGGGCGGTGTGTCCACCGCCAGCAATCCGAAAGCCCAGGGGGTGGGGGGGAGATAGGATCTTTGTTTTCAAGCCAGGCTCCCAGCCAAGAGCAGCCAAAGCCGAGGTAGAAGGGAGATTTTGTGAGGCAGCCAGAAATTCAGGTCAAAGCTTCGTCTCCTCCAGAAAAAAAAAAAAAATCTTTTAAACTGTAAAGAGAAAGTCATGATCCAGCCCCAGCTTTGGCCAGAGAGCATATGTGCCATATTGTCCAGGAATTGAATGTAAGGAATCCAGATATGCCATGTTATCCAAGAATCACATGTAGGAAATCCAGGAGTGACTTGTTATCTAGGAATCACATGCTGGGAAGCCAGACACAGCCTGTTAGACAGGGATTGTATGCAAGGAATCCAGATGTGGCACATCAGATGGGGGCTGGATGCAAGGAATCCAGATGTGCTGCATTACCCCAGAGCTGCAGGGAGGGATGAGAAACAGGCAAACACATGCAGGCTGCACCTAGCCTGAAAGTGCAGGTACCCAGCTGGCTCCAGCCTTAGCTCAGAAACAGATGAAAAGTAAAAAATGACCTCAAAACCAGGGGCTGAGAGCAGGGCCAGGCCAGGTACCAGCTAGCAGGGTGAGGGATGCGGTGGCCAGCTTGCAGCAGGGCAAAGAGGAACTGGATGGGGGTGGAGGCAGAGACTGGCCCTGGAGATGGAGGTCAGCAGGGAGGGGTGATGGTCCTTCTCACCAGCACTGGACAATGGCCCCAGCACCACCAAAAGAGGTCCAGGAGCAAGAGGGGCTTCGAGGGCAGCTGGCGGAGGAAAGGAGATACACCAAGGAGGAGAGGAGACGATGCGAGGGTATAAATGAGCCTAAAGAGGTGCAAATAAGGACAGCAAAATGCAGGCAAAGTCTCAGGAGAAATTCCCAGACAGTGAGATAGAGCGGGCAGTGGACACCTCTCTGCGGGGCTGGAAGGGGATGGATGGGAGCTGTGGAGCTAGCTCCCTGGGGAGGGCGAAGGACAGAGCAGAGAGCCGCCTGGCTGGGCAGGGCGCCCAGCAGCGGGAGCCACCTGGCCTGAGCCCCAGGGAGCTGCGCGGGGACGTCTCAGCAGGGTGGTCGCCGAGACCACCCCAGGTCCCGTCCCAGGCGGAGCAGCAGGTCAGGGGTAGTGCAGCCCGCTCAGCCAGGGACACAGGCATTGCGAGAGACTGCGTTGGCATGGATGCTACCGCCACCCCGGGAGCCCTTTCACGACCCTGGGCAGTGCTGAGGGAAAGGAGATCTTCCCCAACACATATATCCCCTGGGACCACCACCCGGATCAGCTGGGGAGACACCTCTGCAGAGTCATAGTCCCACTCCCAGCCTTTCCCATGCTGCCTGGACATCTTCCCAGGAGTTGGGTAGAGCTTCAAAGCTGCTGGTACCATCCCCTGGCAGTCGAGGCTCGTCTGGTCCCATCCCCGAGGGAGACTGGGAATGCGTCCCGTCACCCCGGTGCTGGGGCGATTTGGTACCAGCCAATGATCCAGTGCTGTGAGCTTCCTGTAACAGTGCCCTACAGGGCTGAGGTGCGCTGCTGTGACCACATCCCCTGCCCTTCAGGATGTGGTCTCTCATCTGCTTCTTCTCTCAGCGTCTATTTTCTTCGCTCCCTCCCGCCCATTGAACAAGTGCCACAGAAATAAAGCACTAGGCAGCTCTGGGGACAGGCCAAAGCACGAGCTGTGCAAATGGCACCAGGCAAAATGCCCGGTATTATTCTGGCACTGAAACAGGCTCTTTAGAGACCGGCCAGAGCCCTCCCCTTCCCCAGAGCTCCTGGAGGAAGGGGCACCCGCAAGGTGGAGGTAAATTGTGCCCCGGCCACAGCGATGCACAGAATCAGCAGATCATAGAATCACAGAATCGTAGGGCTGGAAAGGACCTCTGGAGATCATCTCATCCAACCCCCAGCCAGAGCAGGGTCACTCAGAGCAGGTGGCACAGGAACGCGTCCAGGCGCATTTGGGATGTCTCCAGAGACGGAGACTCCACCACCTCTCTGGGCAGCCTGTGCCAGGGCTCTGCCACCCTCACAGGAAAGAAGTTCCTCCTCATGTTGAGATGGAATTTCCCATGTTCCAGTTTGTGCTCGTTGTCCCTTGTCCTGTCCCCGGGCACCACTGAGAAGAGTCTGGCCCCATCCTCTTGCCACCCGCCATTTGGATATTGCTGAGCATTGCTGAGATCCCCTCTCAGTCTGCTCCTCTCCAGCCTGAACAGCCCCAGGGCTCTCGGCCTTTCCTCAGCATAGAGATGCTCCAGGCCCTTGACCATTTTCATAGCTTCCGCTGGACTCTCTCCAGCAGTTCCCCGTCTTTCTTGAACCAGGGAGCCCAGAACTGAACACAGCACTCCAGATGTGGCCTCCCCAGGGCAGAGCAGAGCGGGGGGATGACCTCCCTCGACCTACTGGCCACGGTCTTTTTAATGCACTCCAGGATGCCACTGGCCTTCTTGGCCACAAGGTCCCATTGCTGGCTCATGGTCAACCTGTTGTCCACCAGGACTCTCAGGTCTCTTTCCACAGAGCTGCTCTCCAGCAGGTCAGCCCCAACCTGTCCTGGTGCGGGGGGTTATTCCTCCCCAGGTGCAGCACCCTACACTTGCCCTTGTTGAATTTCATGAGGTTCCTCTCTGCCCAAATCTCCAACCTGTCCAGGTCTTTCTGTATGGTGGCACAACCTCCCAGTGTGTCAGCCACCCGTCCCAGCTTTGTGTCATCAGCAAACCAGCTGAGGGTGCACTCTGTCCCCTTATCCAGGTCCTTATGAATATGTTGAACAAGACTGGACCCAGTGCTGACCCCTGGGGGTCCAGGACTCCAACAGGACTGTGCCGCTGATCACAACCCTCTGAGCTCTGCCATTCAGCCAGTTCTCCATCCACCTCACTGTCCACTCATCTGACCCACACTTCCTAAGTTTACCTATGAGGATGTTATGTCCTCTCTCACTTTTTGAGGTCGGGCTGTTGGAGGGAGCAGGCAGGGGTGGGACAACAAGGATGCCCCAGGCAGATGGGCAACACAGCAGCAAGCATCTGAGCATATCAGTGGCTGTTCCAGAAAAAGAGCTGCCCCCAGTGCCTGACCCTGCCCATGCCATCCTCTGGGTACCTCTGCTGGGTGATGATGAGCAGATTGGAGACCATTTCACAGGCTAAGCAAGTTCCTTTTGCAGTCACACGGTAAGTGTCAACACCACCAGCTGTACTCATGTCCTCAGCATTGTCTGATGCTTGTCTGTATTATCACATTTGGTGACTTCATCTCTATCCCATAGCATCCGCCACTCCTCTGCACTGTCTTGTCCGTCTCCTATATCATTTCTAATGTCCACTACCATCCTGGTTTCATGATCTTCTGTGGGTGGCCTGTGGCCCAAGCAGCTCTTTGCTGCTGGACCTAATGCCAGTCCCACTCTCCTGCAGGCACTCTGACCTTTTGCTTAGCTGGATACCTCCTACCAAAGGGTAAAGACCTTTTCCCCCCATTGAAACTGCTCTGTCCCCTCTCAGCAGCCTGTCCTCACCAGGGAGGAAGGAGACACGGGTAGGCACTTGCTCCTGCTGTGGGAATCTCCTCCATGCGTAATCTTGCTGGTCCTGTTGGACAGCCTGGAGTGGCGCTCAGCGATGTGATGGTGCTGTGGTATGTGAGCAGACACCATGCCTTCCTCTCCTCTGCAGCTTGTGGCCTTGCGTTACCTGGACGAGGCATTCCTATCCTCTTCCAGTTCCCAGCTCAGGTACCAGAGCTGGCACCCTTTAGCTTATGCACCCACACTGTCTTGCATGTCAACCTTGACAGCAGAGAGGTGACAACCTGTGCCCCACCCTCTCGTGGACCTGGGTCACAGTAGGTGCCCTTCCAGCCCTGGAAGCTGCAGCGTGGTCCCAGATCCTCCAGCTCAACCACAACACTGTCTCCATGTCTTCCACCCCGGTGCTGCCTGGAGCCCTGAGGCTGATCAGAAACCTTCCTTTAACAAGAAGCTGTGCACACCGTGAGCACACCAGCTAGTTCCCCACAAGGGCCATGAAGGAACAGGGTGAACACCATGATTTGATCCTCATCAGCAAAGGTTACCTGGAGAATTTCTCCTACAAGCTGGCCCAAAGCCTGGCTTGCGGGAAGACATTGTGCTGCCGTGCCAAAGTTCCAGGCAACGGTGAATCCTTCCAGCATCCAACAATCTCCTCCAGCGCCTGGTGACCCTTGAGGAGTGGGAAACTGCAGCTTATTTCAAGCCTGAATTTGTCTAAATTAAGTTTCCAGCCAGTGGACCGTAGCATGCTTTTGTCAACACTCCCAAAAGCCTCCCCACCAGGAAACATCTTTATGTGCAATTACCTATAAAAATGATCACGTCACCTCCCAGGCTTCTCTGAGCGAGCGGGATAAACCGAGCCTTGCATTCTGCAGTTCATTTCCCAGCCCATGGGACCAGGGGTCCATGATGAGTGGACACCACGTCTGGTTGCACATCCCCCTCCCTGGGCCATCACGCCCTGGCTCCTGGCAGGTCTCCAAGCCCTCGGTATTGTCCTGTCTTTCCGAGACTTGTTCAATGTCAGTGTCAGCATTTCAGGGATTCTTCCAGCAGCTCGTTCCCGGCTTAAGGGTGTAAGTTAACTGGGTCTGTTGGTCCGCAGTTGCACAGCCTTCTCCTTTACAGCTGTTAATTTCTTAAACCCTCCCGCCCAGGATTGAACATGTCTCTATGCTTCAACCCAAGCACAGGCTGGAGTCATCTATTGAATACTTATGGTTTTGCTTGTTACAATTAGACTCCATTTGTTTTGCGCAGGGTTGGACTTGGGTTGGCTTGATTTGGTCATCCTACATGTATATTTTCAAAGACTTCTCACTGCCATTAGCCAGCGACAGCTCGTTGATTTCTTTGGCTTCCCCTTCTACCACCAGCAGTTCTTTACAATGCTGCAGCCCTCCCTTTTCCCCCATCCTCCCTGGGGTGCTCCGCCTTCTCCAGCCCGTGGAGGTTGGTTTTTGACACATCCCAGGCTCTCATCAGGAAGCCTTCTCCATGAAGGAGGGGATGTCTCCTGCCTGCTCTGCACAAGAGATGGCAGGATGGATGGGAGCATCCCATGGACCACATGGACTCTGCCTGAAATGCTAACCCTGGGTATTTCATCACCACATGTACAACCTTCTCCTGTGTCTGTCCACAGCCAACTTGCTAGAGCTCTTCCCAAAGTGGATGGAGCAGCCCAGTCATGATTGCTGGGTCTAGGGGCAGACCCTTTCCAAGGTCTTCACCAGCTGCCGTCATCCCACAGTCCCAGGAGATGTCACCAAGGTCTCTTTTCTCCTCCGATGGACACTCTGCTCCACACCACCAGCTTTCCCATCATCTGACTCTGCCTGCTCAGCATGTCACCCTTCCAAAATGCATGGCTGAAGCAGAAGAAGGAGAATGAGGAGAGGACACGCTGCCCTCTCTGAGGCAGTGAAACAGAGTAAACAGTTCGGCCTTCATTCAGCTTCCTTCCCTCCACCCCAGATGCCAGCCAGGCTCCCGCCTGGTTGCCACCTGCTGCATCACTCAGGGTAGAGTGGTCCTCCCCCTCCGGCTGCGGGCCACCACGCTTACATGTCCAAACCGCCTCTGACAGCTTCTTCCCTGGGAGAATTATTTTGGTCTATGAAATCATGGTTTTTGGGGCACTGTTGGGATGTCCTTGAACGAGTCCCAGTTTTTGCTAACACCTCCCACTCTAAATTTACAGTCCCAGCCACTCATGCCAGCGATTGTTTCGCATTTTAGCAAATTGACCTTTCAAGTGTCCAAATAAACACTCTGTTCATTGATGTCCAAGGCGAACGCAGCCACGCCGCTCTCCGGTGCCTACAGATCCCTCACGAGCCCAGCAATTAGCCTGTCATTAGCAGAGCAAAGCCTGCTTGCTCATTGCCCTGACAGTGTCCAGAGCTTTCCGTAATGACTGACCCTTATCTGTGATTTTTAGAAACTCTCAAGCAGTTACGTTGCTGGCTGCACAAGACATCCATTAAGCCTCTACCAGGCATCTCCAGGGAAAGAGCTCTTTCCCTCCTCAAGCCTTTCCTGTAGGCTGCAATCGTGTTTCCCCTAAACGACCCCGTCTCTAATTAAAGAAGCTCGGCTGTCTGCGGGGCTGCACACGGGTGCCAGAGCTATCAGTGACGATGTCTGTTCCTCTCCTGCCCCTGGGCTGAGCCAGCGCATTTCCCCGCAGCCGCTGCCTGCCCGGGGTCACGGTGCTCATCGAGCCTTTTTATCAGCTGTTCCAGTGCTTGAACAACCCCTCCTGGCAGCAGCGCTTCATTCATTCCTCATCCCGTTCTTCCCTCCCTGTGAGGCAGTAAAATGCTTCACCTTTGGGGCTTTTTTTTTTTCCCATTATTCGCCATGGACAGCTCTGCAAACACCCTGCGTTAGGACTAGTCCTTTGCCACGTTTTTGGCAGCCCCAAGGACCGAGTCCCTCCCAGCCGCCTTCGTTCCTAAGACCCGGTTTGTTTGCCGTAACTCGCACTATTTCTGTCGATAGTTTCGCTAGACTGACTGCTGCCGCTATATTTGTATGGAGTGTTGGGCAATAGCAGGAGACTTCATGTTGCTAAAACCAGCTATTTTTGGGACACGTGTGTAGCGATGCTGCGGATGAGGTCAGCCATCCAGCCACGCGCACACGCCGACCTCCTGGAGACTCCTCTACCCCGTCCCGCCTCATGGGACACGCTCTGACACCCAGGTGCCCCAAACGCTTGCCAAAGGGCTCCTCTCATCAGCACAGGTCACTCACAGTGGGGACCATCCAGCAGCAGCCGATCCAGGGTTCTGTGCCCACCAGGCTCCCCTCACCACACACACGGTCCACAACAGGCTCCCGGGACCTCCTTGATCTCCCAGGTGGTGGGATCATTTGCAGGAGAATGGTTGGTAAGGTTTGGATGCCAAGTTTATCAGGTCTCCACATGCGGTTGGGCACCGGGCACACTTTGCTAGGCATTGGAGATGATGTTGCTTGTTCACCACACTAAGAACCACTGCTCCAGGAGGTGCCTGTCCAGTGCTGCCTGCTGTCTCCCACCCCTGTATTACCCAACAGCACATGAGACTGGTCCATCAGCAGTGGTGTGTGTGAACCTGGCTCCAAGCATGTTGCAAGGACCATTCCCTCTCAAGGCACCTCCAGTGGCGTCCGGCCATAGCATCCCTTGGATCTCCTTCCCACCCAGGCAGAGGGGATGGGAAAGGCCATTGGGTCTCCTCCAGGAGAGCCCTTGTCCCATGGGACAGACCCTTCACCTTCAAGATCTGCAATGTGTCATGCTGTCAGACTTGGGACCCTGGGAGGAAGACCCAGGTGCAGATGACAAGATGGCAAGAGCTGTCCAGGCTGCTGCTGGCAGCAGACAAAGGTGTCCAGGGGATGTCATCGGTCCCGATGGACACCTGAACCCATGTGAACTCCCCATGGGTGTGGAGCAGCTCTGCTCCGGGTGTCCATGGCAAATCCAACATGGAGCAGCCCCTGGACCACCGCGTGGGGTTTCGGAGGCGCCGTCAGCGGCAGCGCAGGCGTCGGTGACTCATGGAGTGAGAACAGGCAGTTCTGCGGGACCGGGGAGCCCAGGGAGACAACAACAGTCTGAGATTTATTCCACAAAGCAGCCTGAAAACAAACCCGAGGAATGTTTATTATTTTTCCTATGTGGCAGGGAAATAAAGCACGATTGTCTCTCGCCTGGAAATGCTGGCATCTCCACACACAGCTCCTCCGCTGAGATAGCGTCCGCAGCTGGACACTCCCAGCCCTGAGTCAGGGCTGCCTCTCTGTGGTCCACACCGCAGAGGAAAGGAGATTTATGGAGTGACTGAATCCCTGGGATGGAGCCCACTGGGAAAGGTCATCCCGAGCCGCAGGAGCACCTGCCATGGATGCGGCTGCTTGGGTTTTCTTTCCCTCCGGCACAGCCCCAGGCTGTGAGCGATGGATGTGAATCGAGGAGGGATGCCAGCACCCTCCCAGAGCTGTTTCCCCCCTGACTGGGGGAATGCGTTGGTGCCACAAGAGGGTTGGGGACCTGCTGTGGGGCTGCTACATCGGGATGCTTGTGTTAAGTCCACACCTTGCACGCTGGCTGCACCCTCCCTCGGCATCCTCCCAGCCCACAGCCCCACTCCCTCCCCTCCCCAGCCCCCCACATCCCTCCTGGCTCCAGCAACGGCCAAGCAAGGTAACACTTGGGACATCGTTTGTCAAACAGCACCCAGCCCAGCCTAGGTCCTCTGCAATGAGCAGCCAGCAGTGCTGGAGTCACTGGGAGAGAAGTTAGAGGCTATGCAGACTAGGGCATATCCAGCGCTAGTGCCCAGAAACCCCACAGACAGCACAGATTCACCCCAACACCCAGCTGGTCTCGCCCTACGGCACATCCCACCCAGGTGTTCTGTTTTGCTCTGCTAACACGAGAGAGGCAGACCATTGCATCCCTTCCTGGGGTGCCGTTCCCCAAAGCTGCACCCTCCCTTTCCCGGGATCAGGAATAGTAGCACTGAGACTGCGAGAAGGGCTTTGGGAAGGGCAGGAGTTGGCAGCACTCGGATTAGCAGCTCATCAAGAGGCCAAGACATCTATGTTCAGCCTCACTGGGCACCCAGGCTGGAAAAACAAAGGACAGACTTCTCCAAAGGGTGGACTGAAGCCACTAAAAGTTGATGTCAGGAAGATGAGGAACAGATTGGAGTCATGAAACTCCCAGGTGAGGAGACAGAGGGCCATCAACAGCACCGCCAACTTATGATTCCCAGAGATGGGGGAGGATGGAGAGAGGAAAGACGGTGGGCATCGAATGCCCGCACACACCCACCGCAGCCGCCCCCAGCCTGTGTTTTCCACCGGCCGCCATACCCTCCACAAGCCAGCCTGCAAGCCAGGCTCCCACTGGCCTTCTCTGCGATGTGGTCTTGCAAGTTTTTCCAGCTTTGACTTCAGTTCTGCGGCAGTACACACAGGCTCGGCAGGCTTGGGAGGGCTGGAGCCTGTCCCGCTCCCTGCCCTGTCTCGCAGGGCCCAGCCCTTTACAAATCAAGAATGTTTATTTAAAATTATTTAATAAAAAAAAAAAAAATCCTCACGTAGAGCTAGGGAAGCCCTGAGACAACAAACGAACATGAGTGTGATACTGAGCTTCAAAAGGGCAGGCAGAACCAGTCTGTGCCTCATAAAATAATGAGTGAGTATTAGGAAAAGATCCTTAAATACCACAGATAAAAAAAGCAAAAGCATCTGGCATGGACTGTTTGCAAAGAACATCTCTTGCCTGAGAAACTTAATTGTTTTGTCAGGAAGAATTACAGGACGAGGCCAATTAGAGCTGGATTTTGGTTCAGTGCCTGGTCTGATGGCCCCAGAGATTATCACCCACACGCATCTCAGTGTCCCAAGCAGTGTCACACCAGCCCTGGCCCGGCGTGTGCAGCCATGCCTGGGAACTGCCGGGGGGCACAGAGATGTGTCCTGGTTTACGTGGCCACCAGCTGCCCTAGGAGGCGGTGCAGGGTGTGCTCCTCAGCCCTGGGGACACTGGGACAGGAGGGGTTGGCCAGCTATTGCACAGGGAGATGCCAGAGGAGCAAAGCAAAGCCCTCGAACCCCGGGATCCCGCAGCTGGTCCATGGGGGACATCTTCTGAAGGGTCTGGGAAACCGAACCGCGGAGAGCAGCCCTGAGAGCTGGAGAGGAGAGTGAGGACAGATGAGTTTGCACTGTGACGGGGCAGCAGGACTGTCCCAGGGCTGCAGGCTCATGCTCAGAGGCACCATGTCCAGGAGCAGCCCATCACGACGAGCTCTGGTACCTGGGAGAGGACATACAGCTCCATCAGCAGAGTGACGCTCTCAGGTCAGGACCATCCTGGCATCGGGTCAGGTCCTGGAGCCAGGAATTGGGTCACATCCCAGACAACGAACGGACCAGGGCTCAGTAACGAGGCCAGGATCCCGGGGCTCACTCAGGGAGCATCCACCCACCCTGCATCTCCTCCACCCCTTTTCTGCAACCTCCTCTGTGGTTTGCCCCTTCTTTGACAGCCCCCGCTGGTGCCACGTCTCAGTGCCTTCAGCCCCTCAGGAATGACTGGGGAAATGTCTCTGTCCACTATCAGTAAATAAATGAGTAACTGAGGTTGGGAGGGTCCTGTGGAGGCATCCAGCCCCACTCCCCCCAGCACAGCAGGTCCAACGTGATGAGGTTGGCTGAGGTTGGCTGGCAGTCAAGTCCTGAACACCTCCAAGAGCAGATGTCCCACCGCCCCTCTGGGCCCTCCTTCCCATGTTTGACCACCTTATGATGGGGAAAAAATTTCCATCAGGAAAAATTCTAATGACAATTCCCCATGTTGCAACTAGTACCCACCACCTCCGGTTCTCCTGCTGCACCCCAGCAAGCCAAGGCTACCACACCATGTGGGTCAGGGAACGGTGCAGCCCCTGGTGCCCCTTCCCTGCTGCTCCACTCCTCCTCCTCACCCCCATGGTCCTGCTACATCACCCTGGACAGTCTCCCAGCCAAAACAGACCCATGCCCTGGCGAGGGGATGGGTGGTTGGTGGGAGCACTTGCCCTCGTGGTAGGTCCTGGTTTGCAGGTGCCATGCGTCCCGGCAGCCCTTTCCCTGCCCATGCCGCAGGGGCTCCGGGCTCAGTGCCGAGGGGAGCGCGGAGGTCTGCGAGGGCAGCGCGGGAAGTGGAAAAGGGCAGAGACAGGGAAAGCTTTGGAACAGCCCTTGCAAATGGAGGAGACATCCATTCACAGCAGACAGCGGCCCAAAGCATGAGTGAAACCAGACCCTGGCGGAGAGATAACAGAATAATTACAGTGAAACTGGAATTCAAACCATGGCTTGCTTGCTCTCAGCCGGGGACAAAATTGCTCTCAGACAAAATAACAAAAGCCCCACCACACACACACGGCCTCGGGCACCGGCCACTGCCAGCCAGGCACTGGCCCAGCAAGCTGGCCCTCAGCAGCAGCCAGGGCAGGGGGTCATGCCCACAGTCAGATGGGGCTGGTGATGCTCAGGGATGCTTCATGGGGCTCTGTACGGTATGTGAGCTCTGCGGAGCACTGCCAGCCCAGAGGCCGGGTAAGCACCCCCATCCCTCCTGGGGGCTATGCCCACTGGCCCCCACAGGGTGGGAAAAGAGGGGTCTGAGACACCGTGGGGCCAGCATCAGCCCTAATCCCCCACCGTGCTTTGGAGGCACAGACATGGGGGGGGAGGCAGGCAGGGCAGAGCCGGGCAGGGGCCTGCAGGAGCCCAGGGGGTGGGGGGAAACGCTTTCCCAGCATTGCCCCTCACAGCAGGGCTGCAAAGGGTGCCCAGGACCTCGCTTATTTAATTAAAGACTGGGATACTTTTTTTTGCAAAACCGGCTGCAGTCATGGGGTCTTAGCCCTGGCAAGACACATCCCTGGTGTTTCACAGCTCTGGCCATGGCGGGGCAGGGGGGTGACCTGAGGCAATTCCTTCTTCCAGGTTGCATCCCGTAACTGTGAAAATCACTGCTCCTCCTTCTACACAAGCAGGATGCTGAGGACCAAGCAGGGGAGAGTCAGGGGAGACCCCGCTGTCAGCAGGGAGCCAGCAGCTGGGGGCTGGTGGGGTGGGAGCTGGAGGCACATGGAGGAGAGACCCTGTCCTCCACCTTGACCTCAGCCTCACCCAGGGATGCAGCCCTGAGCTCGAGCCCATCCCGAGTTGCCTCAAGCCGGGATGGAGGTCTGACAGGGCCATGGGGACGCCAGCTGCTCCCACCCAAAGCCCCATCAGAGAGCTCAAAATACCAGCAAGCCTGGTGGCCACCAGGTGTCCAGGGCTTGCTCCCCATCGCAGTCCTGCTGCTGTGTCCCATCACTAACCCACTCCCCCACCAATATCCGTCACCCTTGCAGAGGGCAATCGGGGACAGCCAACCCGCTCGCTGACTTTGCTCTGAGAGGAGCAGAGCATCTGCTGTGGATGCATTGCCCCGAGCTCTACGTCACTGGCGTTTTTAGACTCACAACACCACTGAGGGCCATGCCTCTGTGCCCACCAGCCCCACAGCACAGCACCCACGTAGCAAAGGTCCTGGAGCAACATATACCCTTGCACAGCCTGTCCCCCCGGTCCCAGCAGTGACAGACCCCTGCAGAGAGCTGCACATCGGCAGTGGGCTTCCCTGCCTGAGCGGATTTCTGGGCTGGGAAGCACCCGTCACCCCAGCCTGGGAACAGGGCAGCCAGGGGGCTGCCAATTTGGGATGATGGGGTGTAAATCTGGGACATTGGATCTCTGGCACTCTCACCATGGGACAGAAAACATAAAGCTAGTCCCTGGGAAAATACATGGAGGAGGCTCCCAGGGGTGGTGGGAGGCTGCCCCTCTCTGCCCACCAGCCCCTGGAAGGGGACAGGCAGCTCCACGGCGCACCGCCGGCCCCAGACAGCCATGAGCTCCCCTCTCTCCACTCGGTGCAGAAGCACCATCCCAGGATGTGCTTGTCAGGAGGAGGAGAGCAGACCATAAATCACTCCAGCTGTGATGGAAGCTGGGTGCAGGCCATGACTGTGGCAGCCCCTTCTGCTCCCCGTGCCAAAGGGAACAAGCAGGGCACTGGGGTGCTGGCTGCGCGGCTGCGAGACGCAATCCGTCTGCAATGCTGCTTGTCCAGCCAGGGGGCTGGGCAGCTGCGGCGTGTATTTATATCAAACAGGGGAAAGGGTTGTATTATTTNAAATAGCTGGGATAGTTACATACCTGGCGAGATGGCCGAGGGACCGGGGGCCAAGAAACATAGAAGATCTGGCATCACCCAGAGCATCTGTGCTGCACACAGCTTGCAAGCATCCGGGGCTGCCTGTGTATCTGCGTGCCTGACAGGGGAGTGGTGGGTCACAGCGAGGACCCCCACGCACGGCCAACACTTTGGGAAGGGGTGGTGAGCAGCCAGCATCTGCGAGGTGTCCCGAGGTAAAGCGCTGAGCTCCATCCACCCGGCGGTGAAGCACGGCTCTCCAGCCAGATGCAAGCAAGCACACAGAACCCAGCCACTGTCCCACCTCGGGGCGGGTTCAGACACCCCCTCACATCCCCAACACCTGGTTTATCTGCTGACCCACAGTCCAGAAAGGGGCAGACTCTTCCACAGCCCACGGGCACCACAGGACAAAGGTCTAAAGCAGGAGCTGTGGAGTCCTTGTGCTTCCTCCCATCCCAGCCACAAGCTGGGACATCACCACAGAGCAGTTCTCTGCTCCTGCGTTGGGGTGTGCTGCCCACAGCCCACCGAGCCCCATCATGGGACTGGTCTCTGGTGTTGGCAGTAGTAGAGGTTGCACTAGGGACTTGGACTTCCTGAGGTCTCTTCCACCCAGCTCTGCCGTCGTTTCTGTACCGGAGCCAACACACATCAAGCTCTGCTGTCCATCCCAGACACCCCGTGGTGAACCCCAGACGAGACATCCTCCTCCAAGGCCCACCGTGCCAGCAGGAGACCAGACCTGGTGAAGGTCACTTGGCTGTGGCAGCAAGGGGTGACCTCCCTGCCTCAGCCTTGTGGCAGGACAGCTCCAGAGGAGAGCAGATGTGAGTACGGCTCAGTCTGGAAGAGGAAGGCTGTCTCTGGCTTGGCCAAGCATGTGATGTCAAGTGGGCTGCAAGAGACCAACCCTCAAAAGCAGGGATAGAATAAACCTGGAGAGACTCTTCTAGGGCTTTGGGCACAGAAGTCTCCTCTGACACTGGTCCTTCACCACTGCCATCTGGACGCCCAAATCCCAGTCCTACCAGCAAAGCGTGCATGGCCTTTTGAGGATTGCTCTTTGGGAACCACATTTGCACACGGGTTATAGCAGTCCCAGGTGATTCGTGCTCCCTGCTGACCCGTGTGAAGCAGCACCAAACACCTTCCTGCGGTCAGGGATCACACATGTGCCTTTTCCCCCTGCCTTTCCACTTGCCACAGAAGGCATTTTGCTGCCTTCCCCCTGCGCTGAAAGGCAGGTGCAGTGCCCCGAGGCACCCTGCAGCCCTGCACATCACCACCCACGGAGGTGAGCTGCAGAAACACAGGACCCACACAGGGTGACACATCCTCAAATACTTTCCCAGCTTACAGCAGTTTGCAGTTCATGGACCTCCTGAGCCAGAGCTGAGCCTTTTTATGTGATAATCCCTGGTGGATTTTTCTTCCATGAACTTGAGCTGAACCCACCCTTTGAACCCACATGAGCTCCTAGTTTACTTGTTCTCAAAGATAGTCCACAGACGAGGTTTCTTCAACCGTTGTTCAAAGTGCTGCAAGACAAAAGTCCATCATCAGGCTTTTGAAAATACAGGGTTTATGCAAACACCCTTTGCCCAGACCTCCAGCCCACCCTCGGCTGAGCTCTCAGCCCTGCCGAAAGGACTTTGACTGCACTCCCTAACCAATGCCAAAGCAGAAAAGGAAAGTAACCAACCAGCCATCCCAAAGCCAGCCATGGTCACACATCCCCAGGACCACCGGGACCACCAGGAACCACCTTCACCTTCCCTGTAAACCCTTGGAAATACACCAGCCATCTCCAGCAGGTCGTGCTGCGTCTGCCCATGCAATCATGTTACCCTGTCTCTAATGATTTAATGTTGTTTCCGCTGTCTGGGCCCCTCCTCCTTGTTCTTGAGATAATTGCAGAGATTTCCATTTTGCCAGATTCCTAGCCTCTCTCTGAACTTACTCCCTTAAAGCTGTTTCTGAAGGACCAGGCAGCTGCCCTGCAGTATCCTCCCTCGCACGTGCTTCCCGGGAGTTATTACGTAGCAGTTCTGAGTCCGTAGCCTTCATTTTGCTGCTCTCCCTCCTTCCTTTTCCAAGACATTAATTGCACATCCTCTTCCAGCTGCAACTGTGAGTTAGGATAGCCCCACCACTGCACTGCCTAACCAGGTCATTTGGATCAACACGGGTTGGAGAGCATTCAGACAAGCAGCTCAAGCCAGGAAATCCAAAGATGCAATCCTCCGGCACAGTCCTCCAAAGTTGAAATCCTCCAGCAAAGGCAGGGAAGACTCAAGAGCTGGGAGTGCTGGGTTGACGTGGTTTCAACCACAAGAGGACACGTCATTGAGCTCTGGGACAAACGAACTCTCAGTCCATGGTCACCATCGTCATCACACCATCACCAGACCATCACACCATCATCATCACCATCACCCACTGTCATTTACTCAGACCATTACTCTCTGCTGGTCAACCCAGACTCAAAGCCACTTCTTCCTCTATCTCCTGCGCATGCTTTCCCTGATGTGTTACACAGTCCGTGTCTGGTGATTTGGTTCCGGTTGGAATTGACAAAGCAAAGCTCAGGTTCAGCTCAATTCAAGAAACAAAAAATAATGGTTTGACCTATTTGGCTCCGCTCCCCCAGGGAACCCCACAACCCTCATTTGGACAGGATGGGCAGGGGGTGAAGCAACCGAGGGATCCTCCATCCCTCCTACCAAAGGCAAGCTGCTGGGCTCACAGCAGAGCTGGGATTCACAGATGCCCCAGCAAAAGGAAGGTCTGGGCTGCGGGAGATAATGCAAGAGCCTGAGGGTAAAATAAATAGTGGCAATCGGGAGCAGCAGCCCATCCTCATTCCTGAATATCTGTAGGGTTGGGTGCTGGTGGAGGGAATTACAAAGTGCTTTTTAAGATTCAGATACCCAAATGACACCTAAGTACCGGTGTAGACAGAGCTGAGATGGCCTGACCTCACCAAATGTCCAGAATTGCTTTAGGATCATCAAGATGGACCTCAACAGATAAGGTCCAGATTACCCAGGGTTCACCCCGCTGTCTGCTCCGGCTACACTCAGCCTCACCGAAAGCACTGAGTCATCTCTTACAAGCCACAAGAAATCCTTTGTTTATTTATGGCCACTAATCCACTCATTAATTCCTGCTCCAGCGAAAGTTTGCACCTTATTGCTGAGCTGAACTTACTGACGCCAGCTTCCACCCCCTGGCTCTCATCCAGCCCGTCCGTGATGGTTCCCAGGAGGGGGCAGTCACTTCCCCAGACAGATCTCGGGGATGAGACCTTGGAGCGGGGCTGAGCCTCACGGGTGCAACCTGGGCACTGGACCGGTGGCAGGGGAGGTGGCTGGGGGCTTCGCACCCAGCCACGGGTGCGACAATGAGAAATGGGAATGTCACCGGTGTCCCTGTGATGTACTGGTCTGCAGCCCTACCTGGAGTCCCAGGGACACGCTGTGGGATTTACACCGAGGGGCAGGGACGTGATCAATGAGTCACGCTGAATCTCGGGGCGGACCAGGGAGCTGCTGGGGTGTGCTGGGGAGGGACACCGAGTGACGAGGGTGCTGTGCCACGAGGGATGCTGAGTGACGGGGCTGAGGTCTGCCAAGGTGTTCACCGCGCCATGGCACTGCCTGTGTGGATGTGGGAGCAGGGAGGTGGCAGTGTGGGGCGCCCGGCTGCGGGAAGGGCTGCCAGGGAGGGGAGACAGGTACGGGATACGGTGTGGTGTGACGGGGCAGACAGCGGTTTTATGGGGGTGGCGAGGGGAGCCAAACTGAGGAGCAGGCTCTCAAGGTGTGTTGGACGTGGCCAGTGTGGGAAGTCCCTGGTTGGGGGAAGAGAGGGGATGGCAATGGGGACAATGAGAGGGAGCAAGGGGGAAAGTGCAGCTGGGGCAGAGGCGGGAGCGAGGTCCATGGGCTGGGGCGGTGGACATTGTCTTTGCTGGTGGACGTGGGCTGTGGTGGTGGACGTGGGCTGTGGTGAGGAAGAGGTTGATCTGGGCAGCGGATGCTCAGGCGAGAGCTGCAGAAGGAGTGCATGTTGCTGGCTTTTGGGATGGGGATGGTGAGAAATGGGAATGTCACCGGTGTCCCCATGATGTACTGACGTGGGACTGCTGTGCCCTGGGGGTGCAGGGGGGCATGGGAGCACCAAGCACTGCGGGTACAGAAGGGTGGGAGCACTGTACATTTGGGGTGCAGGAGGTGTGGGAACACCGTGCATTGGGGATGCAGAAGGGATGGGAACACCACACATCTGGGGGTGCAGGAGGGATGGGAACACTGTACACTGGGGGTGTAGGAGGGATGGGATGCAGCTGACACATGTACAGAGGATGGGGCTGATGTGGAAGCGCCATGGCCTGGGGATGTTCTCATCATGGCAGGGACATCTTGCTGCGACCCTTCCCTGGGGAGCAGCCGTGGTCAGAGCCCCGCAGGGTGGCAGGACACAGCCAGGGACCATATCAGGTCCTCGGGGGCTGCATGTGGCATGGGCAGCATGGCTTGCTGGCGGGAGGACAACCCTTCCCGGCCATGCGAGCATTCATGAATCAGCTATGTGAGCTGCTCCCCCGATCTGCCTGCCCTCTCCGCCGGTCTGATCTCTGGCCAGCTCTGCGCCGTGCCGCGCTGATTTATATCTCAGCCTCTTCTTGCTACCTGGTCATGAGCCATGCAGGCGTTAAGGGGCCGGTGTGGATGGTTTAAGTGACAGCAGCCCTGGCTGCCATCAATCACAGCAACGCTTGGATTTACGAACTGAGAAGTCGGGCAGGAGCCCAGCAATCCGGGGGGGGCTGGTGGTGTTGAGTGGTGTGTGTCAGGGGGCAAAATCCACTTCTCCCTGGACACCAGAGGGCTGGGCTTTAGGGAAGGACTGGACAGTTCAGGGGCCGATGGTCTCCGGCCGCGTTTGGATGCTGGGAAAGGAAAACGCTGCATCCTCCACGCGTGCAAGCACGGAGCCATATCCCAGCCCCTGGCAGCACTGATGTGCAGAACCCCACCAGCTGCCCCATCCGTCCTGCTGCCTGCCGCCTCCTCGGCCGCGGGGAGATGCACCCTCCTGCCTCTGCCTCCCCACGGGGGCTCTCCAGGTCCCACCCGGCTGTCTCCCCACAGGGCTTTCCTGGCCTGCCCTGCTCATGGGCCATCTCTGCGCCATGGGGCGAGCCACTGAGCACCCCACTTCAGCAGGGCAAGTCCTGAATCGTGTGGGGCTCAAGTGCCCCACGGGATACGCGTCAGAGAGCTCAGAGTACCATCGGGGGTCCCTTCCCAGTGCCTGCCTTGGGCTGCCCTGAGGACATTCCCTGGCTCTGGCATCCTCCCCACACCGCCAAGGAGGATCCGGAGAACAGAGGGGGTATGGAGATGAAACATGCACCCCCTGACCCTGACACACTTTGGTGACAGGCACCAAGACCATGGTGACTGTCACCAAAGTCCCCTGGCCCAGAAGCTACCAAGTCCCCCCATCCAGCCCCAGGGAACACGTCCACCCCACAGCTGGATCTAGGGGCTGGAAAACACCCAAGTGCCAGGCTCTGAGTGCCCGTGAGTGAGAATATTTAGGACCAGAGAAGCTTGTGCAAACCCTGCACAACACGGAGCCACCCACGCAGTGTGTCCCTGCCCCTGCAGAACATCCCTCCTGCCTGTTCGTCATGTCTGAGGGCTACGTGGAGAAGCTGGACTCTCAGCTGCTAATGAAGGCAGCATCATGCTGCTCTGGGGGCATCTTTTGGTCATTGTGGCACCCAGGACCCTCAGGGCCCTTGACCCCCGGGGCTGTGTGGGGCAGAGCAGCTCCGGGGCAGGGCGATGTGCGAGGCTGTGGTGCTGGGTGTGGGACAAGCAGAGGGAAGGCACCTGGGAAGGCCGGCAAAGTATAAGCTGAAGGGGTCTGATTGCTCCATAAACTGGAGATGGATGTGGGTGCCAAGGCCCCGGCAGGGGAGCGGCTGGGCTCGGCTCCTGCGAGCTCCCAGCAGCCGATGACGAAGGAGGAGCAGGAGCAGGACACACAGGGTGCTAACAGGGATGCTCACTGCAGCCTCCAGCCCGCGTCCCATCCCTCACCCCACGAGCACAGACGTTGTGGCTGCTGATGGCCCGGGACACAGGGACACATGTGTGACCGCACTCCCTCCTCTGCAGACCACTGCGCTGGTCCGAGCACTCCCAAGCTCTCAGCTGAGCACTGATGGATGTCATCTTAAACCACCGGGACCTGTCAGGGTGCCCACAAAAGCACAAGCCTTGTGCGCATACCTCCCTCCATGCTCTTGTCGGGGACCATCTGTCTATCACTGATGCCACTGGGCTCATGCACATCCACGTGGGCAACCCAGCAAATGTCTGGGGTATGCGCAGCCGTGGCACTGGGCATCCCATGGCTCCACTCCAACGGAGAGGCCCAGGGACTTCCCTCCAGCATCAGTTTGTCCATGGGACAGCGTTAGTCCCACCCTGAGGACCAAGGCCATGCCAGGGATGCCCTGTACTGCTCTTTGGAAATGTAAGCCCACCTGCCTCGCGCATCAACTGCCACCACACACATTACCCAGGGGTCGGGAACCAGCTTGGACATGGGACGTGCAGGCAAGTTAAGAGCAGATGACATTGCTAGAACTGGAAGAGCACAGCCTGGAGATGCCTGGCCCCGCAGAGGATCCAAACCCAGCTCAGACCTGGTCTTTCCCATTACCTGTCCCAGCTCAGTGGCAGGTTCAAGGGCAAGGGATCCATCCCAGCTGCCCTTCCACCTCTGCACCTCCTTCTTGGCGAGGGAGGGCAGGTGAGGTCATGCCAGAGGCCTGTGGGCTCAGGGTGACCAGCCAAGCCCCTGCTTTGGGGACACACATCCCTCCAGCCTCGGCACTGAGGGGTGATGGGACACCCCACCGCAGGGGTTGCACTGAGCCCCAGGGTCCCAGCAATGCAGCCAGCACAGCTAGGGCACAGCCAGACCCCCCGTCCCCAGCAGGGGACAAGGACAGGACCCCAAGGAACCGCATCACGTCAGCAGAGCGGTACGTGCTCAGCTGGTTGCCCTCCAGCGCCGGGCCACGTGCCAGGGCAAAGTCCAGCCTCAGCACTGGCACCGGCCATGGGGAAGATCCAACCCGCTGCAACTTACTACCACCTCTCAAGGGTGAGGGGGTCCCCACCATCCCACCATGCATCCTCGGGGGACAGCCTGGGTCTTCTGATCTTGGCACCGGGTCCGGTCCAAGCCCCGGCTGGCCAGCGCTGGGTCCAAGCCAGCCCAAAGCCGCCGTGCCGTGGGGTGAAGCTGTTTGCACAGCTGTGCGCAGCGTGGCGGAGCGAGCCAGCCCCGGGAAGGCGATGTTTGGAAAAGCACCGGCTAATTTGGGACTGAATCCGTGCGGGCCAAAGCTCGGGGATGGCGTGAACCAGATGCAGCCCAGAGGGGCTGAGCGAGGGCAGCAGAGCCAGGGGCAGGGCGGTGCTGGCGGTGTACCCTGCCTCTGGCGTACCTTGTAAGTGAAGGTCAGGCTATAATTAGTGGTGGAAACCATGTTGGGAGCGTGAAAGCCTGTATTAGAGGCCTGGCCACAGAGGTGTCCCATGGTCCCCGCAGTGACAGGGAAGGAGGTGCAGAGTTCGGGGGGCAGGATCGGACCCATGCTGGCGGCTGCAGAGGGGACAAAGAGCCCGTGTGCGGTGGCAGGAGCTGTGCAGGGCCTGACCCTGTCCAGGAGCCATCCGTGTCCTTGGCGTGCGTGGGGGTGACCCTGCTCGCCCGGGTCTGACCCCTCGCCGCCCGCCCAAGCCCCACACGTCCCCTCTGCCGCCCCCCGCGGGATGCTCCGAGGGTGTCACCGCGGGGTGACACCGCGGGTGCTGCTCGCCGGGAGCCGGCGCGGCGGCCGGGGCCGAGGCGGGCGGGGATGGCGGGGTCCCGCGGCGGGCACGGCGGGGCGGCGGTGGCCCAGCGCGGGCGGAGGGCTCCCTCTCGAGGTCCCCGGCCAGCACTGCCCGGCCGAGGGGCACCGCCAGCCCCACGCCTGACCGCGGGCCCGGGCACGCAGCAGCTGGGTGGACAAGCGGTGACAGTGGCGTCCCTCAGGGGCGCGTACCGGGACCAGTGCTGCTCGACGTCCGCATCAATGACGTAGGCAGTGGGATCCTCAGCAAGTCGGCCGACGACACCGAGCTGAGTGGTGCGGTGAAACGCCGGAGAGACAGGATGCCACCCAGAGGGACATGGACAGGCTGGAGAGGTGGGGCCGGGT
>VWZL01000738.1:978-61330 GCA_013396915.1 Stercorarius parasiticus | reverse complement strand
GAACCAGAGAACCAGATGTTTTCGACTCACCACAAGGACACAGAGACCAATTTAAGTTTTGAGATTGTGGCAGAGACCTGGATTATAGTTTTGCGTGGGGAATGATGGTCTGGACTCCCTTTGTTTGTTGGTATTATCTTGCCTTTGACAGTATCAGGCCAAGAGAGGGAAGGGAGCAGGCCCCGAGGTATTCCCGTTCACAGGAACACAACCAGAAGTTTTCTCCTCTCCACAAGGACACTGAGACAAAGTTAAGTTTTGAGAGTGTGGCAGAGACCTGGATCGGAGTTTTGCGTGGGGAATGATGGTCTGGACTCCCTTTGTTTGTTGGTATTATCTTGCCTTTGACAGTATCAGGCCAAGAGAGGGAAGGGAGAAGGCCCCGAGGTATTCCCCTTTTCAGCCACAGAGACAGAGAATGGAGAAGTTCCACAAGGACTCTGAGAGAATGTTAATTTTCGAAGTGTGACATAGACCTGGACATGGTTGTCTGTAGTGAACGATGGTCTGGGCTCCTTTTGTTTGTTGATATTATCCTGCCTTTTACAGCATCAGGCTAAAATAGGTAAAGGAGAAGACCATGGGGCATTCACATCCACAACCAGAGAACCAGATGTTTTCTACATTCCATAGGGCAACTTACAGAAAGTTAAGTTTTGAGAGTGTGGCAGAGACCTGGACACGGCTTGTGCATGGCGACGAGTGATATTCTGGACTCCCTTTGTTTGTTGATATTATCCTGCCTTTTTTAGCATCTGGCCAAGAGGAAATGGGGAAGGCCCCGAGGCATTCCCATCCTCAGGTACACAGCGGATAATCGCTACTTTCTACGAGGAGATTGACTCAAAGTTAAGCTTTTAGGAAGCTGGGAAATCCCTGGGCAGGAGTTATGGTGAGTTATGTTTACCGCTCCCTTTGGGTTTTTTTGTTATCCTGGCAGTCAGAGACTTTTTCCGAGACAGGGACTAGAGCAGAGCAGAGTGCATTGCCATCCACTCCCTCATCTAGTCATCCATAAATGTATTCTGCTTTTTGGAAAGCCTTTGTCCTTAACGAGAAGGAAGCAGACACAGAGCTCCATTGTGGTCCTGTTGCTGGTCTAACAGTACTTGGAAGGTCCACAAAGCCCTGGTAAAGGGGATCTTCATGCCTTCCACTCTCTTTGTATGGAACATTCCTGGAAATAAATTTTGTGATTCTTTAAAAATTGGCTGATTCTTCTGCTTTGTGTGGTCTTTGATGGGAACCCTTTTTGCACTTTTTCTTATTGTCCGTACTACTTTTTATGTCTAGCCCCAATAGAAGTGTTCTCTTCATCTTTTTTACAGGAAGGAAGTGGGGAGGCAATCAGAGGCTGCTTTTAAATCATGCAGGTGCAATGGTTTCGAAACTTGGAGCCCAGCCATTCATAGAAAAGTCATGTGATGTGAGCCAAGAACCATGTTGTTGTTCAGCGAGGTGAGGCAGTAGGCAGAGGTCAGCCTGTGGCACAGGAGCTCCATGCAGACCTCTCCACCAGCTCCTTTTTTGTCAAGAGCACAACTGGGATGTTCTGCCCTCTGCCTCTGGGAATGTTCACCTGAGGCCATCAAAGGAGAGCTCTTACTATATATATCTCGCAAATCACCTTCTCGTATTCTCCTAACCTCCGCTGCTGCAATATCTTTTCAGATTAACTAGAAAAAGATACCAGATACCACTTAAACCTTTCAGAAAATATAGCTGGAAAGCAAAGCAGTCACAAAAAGCCATTTTGCTGAAATTCCTTTCTCTAAGTTTTATGTGACCATGTTGGTACAGTCATTAGTTTGACAAAGTCAGAGCTTTACATATGCATTCATTACCTAAAGCAACTCACGGTTTCAGCAGTTTCAGCAGTTTCACTGCTTCCACGTATTCTCACCAATGTACTCGATGAAGTTATGTTTCTATCATCTCATGCATGATCTATTGGCCTTTTTCACATTTTAAGCATAGTGAGCACTCTTCCATCAGAAAAACACTTGCTAAATCAATGGGAACTTTTGTTCGATAGGTAATGGTCCTCAAAAATGTAAATCAGGTAATGCTACAGTAGGAACAGAATATAAATTGAAAATAATGTTCGGTGGAAAACGATGTACCCCCATACAGTATATTTGGCTTTGCTACGATGCCTCTCTAAGGCACTACTTAGAGGTGGACAGGGGAAAGCTTGGACAGAACAAGGGTATATGGCGCAGAAATTTGCTGAGGATTGCACCTGTTTTCTTTAGCAGGGGAGAGGAAAGACCTAACAAAGCGGAGTTACGAAAAAGGTAGATTAAAGCCCTGCTTCCATGAGAACAACATGATGCTCACTGAAACTAGATAAAAATACAAAAGGAGTTATCTCATTAGGTGGTGCACAGCCTATAGAACAAATTGACACTGAATGTTATTAAGATTTAGATGAGCATCACTGGGAATGTATTTTTGGCAGTGAGTGTGTATAGCGGAATTCCCACAGGTTAATAGAAGAATGGAGATTAATAGCGAAAAGATTATACGTATATTTTACATCTGCATAGCTCTGAGGTATTCATAGAAATATCAATAAAAATATCCCTTGCTGTAGTGGTGGCAGGTGTTGATCAACTGTTCAAGCAGCTTGTGCTGCTTAAATCTGTGATGCTGTTCTCCAGCAGCAAAACACTCCAGGTGGTCGGCTGTCCCCATCGCTCTTCCTACCTCATCATTGTTTAGCCTGCCTCTATCGGCAAACATGGAACATAACACGATTTAAGTGTTCATTCCCCTAAGGCTGTCATAAAAGTTTTCCTCTGTAGTATTTCTTGCACCACCCCAGGCACATTACACGAAACACTGCAGGAGAGAGGATGAGGACGCAACCGAACAGCTCATCCGGATTATGCAGCAATTCTTGTATGTGTTTTTATTCATTAGCATGTTTTTCCCCTTTCCCTCAAGCCCAGCCTCCAAAAACATACAGTTGCAACTCATCTAGTGGTACTCGGTCACATTTAAAAAAGTGAGTAACCCCTGGAAAGAGGTTAAGTGGCTAATAAACCCTAAGAAAGCAGAACAACTGGGCAAATCAGGTGCAGCAGCAGGGCAAATCTGAAGCCAGCCACATGCTCATTAAAGCAACTGGGCATATTCAAATTTTTTACAATGTTTACAGCAAGTGGTTCAGTGCAAATGGGGGAAACCTCTGTGTCTGTTTTTTTTTTAAGAGTGAACAACTAGGTACTGAGATGCGGGCTCTGTTAAATGATTCCTCCTGAGCTCATCACTGCTTGCCCGTTGGCTTCCAGTGGCAGCCGAGTCAAAGCACGGTCCTCTAAGCCACAGGGGCTTTCCACAGAGGGTGGGGAGTGTTAAAACCCAGCACGAGAAGCCGTGGAAGTGCTTACACCCAGAAGGTGTCATTCAGCACAAGATCACTGCCTTGTGGCCTCATTTGGGGTGTGCGTGCTCGTGGAAGATCCAAAAACCTAGGACAGAGAGGTGGAAGAGTGAAAAGCTCAAGAGTCATCTTTACAGAGCTCCACCAAAGCACCAAAGAGGCTGATACATATTTTTGATAAAAGTTTTCCAAACTTCCCACCCTTCCAAACACCACACAACCTGGGCTTAGCTTTTTTATTTTTTTTTTTTATTATTTTTTTTTCTCTTAACCACGTGAACTTGCTTGCCGTGGGCGCTCCTCCCGCTCCCTCCCTCTCCCCGGGCTCTCACAAGTCCTGCCCAGCACAAAGTTAACCTGTGTCTTTAAAAAAAAAAAAGCAATCCGAATAAGACCAGCTATCTTTAACACAGCAGCAATACACGCCGGAGCATTACACATTCTCTATGCTTGCCCACCAGCTTCTCTTATTACAAACCCACTAGTACTGTTTTCCTAAAAGCACCTTTCAAGTAATCTGCCTTTTACTGAAATGTGACTGCTACTGTGTACTATTTTAAAAATGGCTTGACAGAATTGCTAATGTTCTCATTCCTTCAGGATATTTCCTAATACTTGTAGCCTTTTCATGTTTCTAATTAGGCCAGTAATGGTCCCTGAAGTTAAACCAATTAAAATTATTTACTGTGACACATAGTGTGGAGATAATTATCTGATATCTGAATCCAACTTCTGCTTACTTCGCAACATTACTTAATAGAAAACAGGGAAACTGATGCCCGTGCTTTCATTTTACTTGTCTACCAAATGTGTTTGCCCTATAGCAAACTGTTTAAATAAAGCATTAAAATCTTTGTGGTGCTAATCAAAATGTTTAAAATCCACTCACACTTCCTTTATAGTTCTGAGAAGCATATAAAACTCTTACACATTACCTTTTACATTATAGTTGCTGACCAATGTAGTATTATACCCACATCGTACATAGATAATGCAGCTTATGCAGTTTCTAAAAACATTCCAGCTTTTTATTTCTCTTGAAAACGTGCATGCAACAGAATAAAGACTTTAAAGTTTTACGCTTATGAACACAGTAAGGCTATTTTGTTTTCAATAAAAATGTTTAATGTCCTGATATGATTTAGGTTACGTGTCACATTTCTCTTAGCTGAGTTTTTTCTGGGAAAGGGAGGAATTGAGATTGGATTTGCAGACGTACCGTGTTCCATAATTAAGCATTTTAAATTTAGCCGAAGTTCACTGGGAACTTACTAATTTGAAAACCTCATGGGAGGAAGGAGAAGACATATGACAAAAATAAGTAAGATAATTCACAGGATAGGTAGTGTATTTTCACTAAAGTAGCCACTACTAAAGCATCCCCCTCAGAAAAGAAAAAAAAAAAAATTAAAAAAAAAATCCTCTGCAACACAAATTCTGCATTTGGAAACAATTTGGCCTGTTTGCAAAGTGAAACTGGTTGAAGTCTTCACACAGAAACTTGAACCAGTAAAAGAAGTTCTATTTTTGCCGAAATCTGTCAAATGCTGCAAATTGCAATAATCTAGAAAGGTGTTCAGCAAACTACAGGGACAAGCCAAGACTCCTTCCACGCGGCAGGGTATCGCTCCCATCGCACAGACACTGGGAAGACGCTGTGTTTGCTTTGCCAAGTTCTCTGAGCTTTGTGGCCAACCCGAAACCTAAATGGAGTGTTTATGGGTTTCTCTAATTCAAATTTAACGTTGCATTTTTGCACTTCTCTGGTAACTGAAAATGTATATGTGAACTTAGCATGCAAGAAATTTGCTCTACTTACAGGAGGATGGAGCCTGCTGAAACGCACGCAAAACAGGCAGCAACACCGCCTGTTCCCCCTCCCTGCTCCAGGGCTGCGAATTTTGGGGGATGAAGGTAGATCAGCATCTCGTGTTCAGCTGGACTGTGTGAAAACTCAGCTGGGCTGGCTCTACCTCCCTGCTCCGCGATTTTTCACACCTGGCCGATAAATCTATAGCTTCACATTGGAGGCATTGTCAACTAGATTGTGGCTTGTGTGTGATGCGCAGGAGGAAGCGTTATCAAGCCACAAAACTTTTTGTTTTGTGCCAGATTTTGGTTAATGGAAGGTACAGAAATATATGAGGAAAATATGTTTACTCCCCTCCTCCCCAGTCTAAATTCTCAAAGATTGCAAAGCAACGATTTAAATTGACATATATATTGAATAAACATATTCCTGCATCATCATTATCTAATCCCTTCTACTTCCCTCAATTTTGCGTACTTTGCAGTCTTTAATGTATCATCAAGTTGCACTTAAACGAACAAAGCAATGGCAGACATTGTCAGACATCGTTCTTAAGGGGAGATAATTTCATATTTTGGCAAAGTTCTCCGTCCTGATAAGGGGGATCGAGCTAGCTTGTGGACAGTAAATACTCTGTACATCTTAATTTACTTAATATTTCTTTCACCCTCCTGTCATTGCTAACTAATTCAGATACTTACATTCTTTTATCTTACTGATCACCAAAGCTAATTAATTCTTGTCTGCTCATGGTGCTATTGAGAGCAAAGGAATGTGCGCCAATTCCTGTCACCAAGGAGTTAAAAACTCCTCAGCCTTCACTCTGGAAGGTTTGCTCCTGTGCCCTTTTAGACAATGACAAGCTGTTAAGTGTAAAACTAATTAACATTTCAAAAACTAGTGTTAATCAGTAGTGCTCAGATTCATTGGGAGCCCTGTTCTATCGAGTTTTTCCACTTGTTCTTTTTATACCGTAACTTCCAAATTATTGTGCTAATTTTAGCCGTTGTTTACTGGATCGAGAACAGAGTGAAACATTACAAGACTGAAGTCGCTAGAAATACATCACTGGCATGTTTTTTAATATCTCCCCTAAAATCTGGTCTTTATTCTGCTGTTCCTCCTCCTTCCCTCCCCCATCGTTCTGTTGAGTGGCAGAGCTGATTCTCAGTCGTTTTTATTGATGTGCTAAAGGACGCATTGTATTTAAGATAACAACTGATCTCCACCGTATCTCAGGACAATGCTGGTGAAATCTAAATTAGTCCCCTCCTAAAGGTCTGTCCATGCCATTTTTTTTTTTTTTTATGTTGAAGAGAATATAAAAGTTTATTTCCTATGTTTGCCATTTTGATTTTGAAAGCAGAATGATCACCATCACTTCACCATATAGAAACTGGGGGATATTTTCTGTTTTAAAGAAACTAGCTTGCTTCAGCCTGCTGTCGAATGCAAGTTCTAATACGCAGTTGAACACGATCTAGGTGCTGAAGCATTTTAGCTCCTGTTGAAACAGATCGTAATGGAGAACTGTCAATAATTCATAAATGCAAAACTGTGTTCTCACGATCCAGACGATAACGGCAGACAGCTAGATATTCGTGGCAAATGAAGAAAGGGACGAAGGAGGGTGCTAGCAAAGTCTTCAAAACTGGGCATGTGGATGATCCATCTTTGCATTAGGAGCACCAAAAGAGGAGGTGACAACACAGCAGAGTTGTGTGGCCTGCTTTCACGAGCTTCAGGTTAGGAACGAGTGCAATGTCGACTTACTCTGTTGCTGTGGACAAAAAATTACTGTGAGGAAAGGGTCATGTGTTTTCTCATATTCCAGTAATTCACAGCTGAAACTCGAAAAGTGATGATCAAGTTCTCCTAAAGCATTGTTGCTATCAACTCCGTGATAGTACACTGAAGTTTACAACGAATGTAAGCAAGTTTTAAAGCAGTATGACTGAGATAGCTTTGAGGGCAGAACGAAGATGTCAAACTAACTAAAATACAGATTTACTAAGATTCAGAGGTGGCCCAGCTGCATTGTTAAGAGGAACAGGATGGAGAAGAGAGAGCAAGTACAGAGGAGAGGAGCTGCCTCCAAAATCTCCAAAACCCCTCCTAAGGTGTGCTTCTCCATCTCCCTGACATGCCCCTCCAGCCTTAGCTGTCAGACACATTCACTGCAGTGCTGAAAGTATTGGCCTGTGGAGAATACAGAGATTTAGTTTAACTCCAGAGTAATGGAGCAAGATTCCTACTTGAGATGTTATACACCGAGGGGACATAGTAGACAGATGTGATTAGCAGAACCTCAGAATGTGATAGGGATGGGTATCTTTCTGCTGCAAAGCCAAGGACCGTATTGGACCACGCCATCCTAGGGGAAACTCAGCGTTTCTCGAACCTTGTGGAGTGGAACAGCTCTGTAAGGATTATGTGGGACCACACACCACCTTACACACCTGCAACACAACTTGCATCGTGATCTGCGGCCAGGAGGGAGACTGGGAGAGAAGAGCAACCTTGGATAACACGCTTATCATGCTGGCTTAAAGTTAACCTAACAATATTCTTCATTCTTCTAAATGCTGGGGTTCACCTCAGACATAATCGCTTCATTCACATTGTTCCCGTTAGTCTTACAGTCTTAACCTTAAGCCTTTTAAACTTAGGTCTTTAAATTCTATTGCATCCTGTCTGCGTAATGGTCCTTGAAAGAAGTGTTATGGCATAGGCAGCAGGCCTAAAGGGAGACTGGTATTTATACGTACGTCTGATGAAAAATAAGTCATGCTCATTGAATTTGGTTTGACTATTCAGTTTTAATTTGGAAGCCCTATAACATCATATTGAGCTCTGTCATATCGCTGACTCAAGTGTATCGCAAGGCATTCTCTCGGTATTCTTGTGGCATCATTGATGTGACACTCCGAAAAAGCATGTCAGTCCGTTGCATTTCAATATCCACTTCTTTGTCTACTACTTGGTATTAAAACATATTTCTCAAAGGAATTAATGGCATTATAAATGCGTCCCAGTCCCCAATTATTTTTTTAAAGCTAAAGACATCCTATCACGAGTCAATAGCAGACATTGCGCTTTAAAACAAATTCATACTCCCTGCTTGAATAAAAGAGATACACACCTTACTTCCAGGACCTGGACCCTCTGATACCTTTGTCTTCTCTATACATATTAGTTTCAATATAGCATATTTTAGTCCTTTAAAATTTAATAAGTGTTTTAACAAGCACTAGTGAAAAATTCTGTTTTGCTGTCAGAATATGATGTCATAACTTGACGAAACTGATGACATTTCAGCTAGCTTGAAGAGGAACTGCTTGAGGAATTTCGTATAAAGTTCAAGCGGTGAGGAATCTTACTGAGGTTGTTTTCTCCTGACATACTGCGATGAAGTTTTCAAACTTCGGATTCCTCTGCAGTTGCAGTGGAACCGTGCTTTAATTTCATTCTAAGTGCACATCCAGGTGATTGCGGTTATTGTGCACATTTGCCGAAAGAGCAACTGAAAGAAATACACATGTATAATATAAAGTGACCTTGTAATACTGTCTCGGCAACAATAAGGTTTTCCCAAAATTCGTATTCAGCAAAGTCTATATAAAACAATTCCTTGAACACACTGAAGTTTAGTACTGGGGACTAATTATGGGACATTTACCTTTTAATTTGTTCTACAAAAAAATGAAGTGTCAGGCAGATTTTTCTCCAATCAACACGTTTCGAATGGGTTAACTGGAGTGATTTTTTCCTGCATCTGAAAACAATTGTCCCTTGCATGTCTGTCTTCGCCCTTTTCTGCCTTGAAGTACAGGCATGACCCATGAAGCCTCCAGCAAATGCAAAGAAAAGGGGCATTGTTGAGCAGGCACCCTAGATGGTGGTACAGAAATTTCTGTTCAGTGGATCACTGACTCCACTTCTGCCTGACAGGGATGCAAAAACATTTCAGACTGAGGGCTCGCATTAGTTTTGCTCTTTTCCATCTGTTTTACTTTCACTTGACAAAAGTTAAGCTCAGACGTCACGATTTTCGAGAACGTTCTGTGTTATACCCGGGATCAGAAAGATCAGAAGAACAAATTATTTACCTAAATTTTCCACGTGTTGGCAACCACTTGGATGAAAATTGACCTTCATTCTTGGCGCTCTGGAAAGCTGTAGGACACTGGACCTAACAAAGCAATCTAAAAAATATTGCTGGTCTGAAATCTTGATTTCGACATTAAGGGTTCTTTAAAAAAAAAAAAAAAAAGTGTAGGCAAACCTGTAGTAGCGATAAGCCCAATACCTACCCATGAGGTTTTCATGTTCAACGGTTTGCTTAGCAAAATGTCACTTTTTACGAATTTCACGAAACGCTGCAACCATGGGCCTTTAAAAGAAAACATGTAAGAGAGAGAGGAAAAAAATCCCATCCTGTTGCTGGAATCTTTCAGGTCTGTGCTAATCCCACGCGCGCGGGATCAGCCCAGCAGCGTGCACGTACAGCAAGGGGGGCTTTCTCCGTGATAAAGCCCCCGTGCTTCAGCCACAACTGCTGTTCGCCACACACCCGCCACCGCAACACGGTGCTCTCCCCAGAGATCTCCAAATCCAGCAACTGTCCTTCTCTCGGAGAATTACTGAAGAATTGGGCACCAATAAAAAAAAAAAGTCCATGCATGCAATAGTTCATTATGCATGAGCTCCTTCGGACTTCTCCTCCCTCTAAATATAGCCCTGACGCGTCAGATTTTAACTCCCCATAGGCAGCACTGCGGGGAGCTGGGAGAACAAGTGGCTTGGATTTGCTGAAAACACTCGAAGACGCCCACACTTGTGCATCCCCAGGAACACAAGAGGCCAGAGAGGCTGTTCGTGCTGCTCGAGAGGAAAGCAATACCTTCTCTCTGCAGCTTTAGGTGCCCTTCAATGCCATTAAACCCAGGATTATTCACACTACGGGAGCGTTCCTGACCTCTGCAGGCAGTTTAAACTTTTAGGTTTATCCTTTCTTTTTTCCCAAACAAAGTTTTTACAGTCATAATTTTTCCTCGGTGAGTTTCTTGGAGAAAAACGTAATACTTTTATGTGTGTTATGGGGATGAGGTGAAGCGGATGTCAGCAATTTTGTGTAAATAATTGATTTTATTATGCTTTGCAAGTGAAAATCCATACCTCTGTCCTTTTCACCGAGATATGTTTCATTAACGGAGATACTGTAAACCACAGTGTCTTGAAGTTTTTGCTAGGCACTGTTTTTTAGAGAAGAATTCTGTGAATTCTTCTTCTTAGAGAAGAATTCTGTCCACAGCTTCGTTTATCCATTTTTATCCTCTCTTTACACACAAGACAGAAAGGGCGTAATGCTTCCTGGTGCCCAAGCCAACCTGCTCACTCCGAGAAGCTGAACGCAATCCTCTTGCGGGTGGGCGAGATCCAGGTTTTACACTCCTGAACCTCTTCTGAGCTCTTGGAAGATGACTCTGCCGGATCTCATTGCAGATGTTAGACCTCAGTCATTAAGCCGATGCCTCTCTCTTGCTTCGTCAATGTGTGAAATTCGTGTTCATAAACTTTGGTGGGTAATTTCACAAGCTCTAAACCTCGCTGGCAGGTCCTGAGGTTCTGCTACCTGCCTGGCACTCGCATCTCCTCCTCATGAAGCCAGGGCTGCAGCCCCCAATCCGTGTTGCCCACTCCCCTTCTGCCTGGTCCGGCGTCTGAGCCAACCACTCTGGGCACCCGAGGGGTGAACTTGGCAGCTCTGCAGCCCAGATGCTGAGCCGTAGCATAAAATTTTCCAGCAGCATCATCTGGGTGTTCGGTTGGCCTTTTGTCTGGCGTATGCTGGCTGTCGTGGTGGCTGTAGGAAGTCTGCGAGGCTGGCAAGAGGGAGTACTCTGGTGGTTGGTCTGTCTGGTGCTTGTGAATGTATTTTTCTTATTCCTTCCATTTAATTGTCATGAATTTATCCCCTGCTACGTGTCTGAATAAAGGTCCTGAGAAAATTCTCCTTCGAGACATTTGTACGATATGGGACCCTTACCGTCACGTTTCTTCCCATGCTCCCTCTGGACGTTCTCTACGTTTACCCTCGCAAGCCTCCCTCTTCCACTGATGTTTCTGTACCCTTTCCGTAACGAAATTATTTTGTGGTTAGCCAACAAGTTCATAAGACGTTTCTCTGTGATGAGAGGCCTCTTGCTCCTTTCAGTTTCAGGGTCTAATTTTAGACCCGGGCCATCACAATCCAATTCATATCTCATATTCCATATTCATCGTTTGATTCAAAGAACAAGATTATTATAGTCAAACCAGTAAGGTCTTTGTCTTTTAATCAGAATATTAAGACGGCATGGATTTCTGTTTTTAATATAACTCTCAGGAAATCAGAAATACCTATTTACTTTATGGCCTCTCCAAAACAAGACCATATGAAGCAGGTTGGAAAAGTTTTCTTTTAATACTTATTCTTCTTTGTCCTAAATTAATTTCCCTTCCATGCCATCCTCCAATAGCCCCCAGAAATACAACTTTATGTTTATGTCTCTAATGTCCTCATGTTGACAAAGTTTAATATTCCTTCTGTCTTTTGCACAATTCTCTTTGTGTTATTAGAGGGCACAATAAATAGGGATAAACGATGCTCCTGGCGAAGTCTTACAACGGAAGATGATAACATCTTTAAGCAGTACTTAAATTAGGATGGAGTAAAGCAGCAGATTTTTCAGCAAATAGATGGGGGATTTTTTTCCCCCCTCTCCTTTCTTGATAGCTTTCTGATGTGAGCACAAAAAAAAAAAAAGAATGTAAATAGGCTGGATGTCCTTGCTATGCAAAATACAACTCCCTATATGGTAAGATATGTGACACCTATCTCACAGACAGGAGCTTACAATCCTCTTCATTAATTTTATCACTAACATAAACTTTTAATATGCATATGATCAGTATATGGGACTTCCAGGGCAGCTTAAAATGACTGTAACCTGTAATTACTGCTCCTGTACTTGATTATAATAATCTGATTGCAATTATTCAGTGATTTTAATACAAGCCTCAAGCTACATAACAATAATTCAAGTGCAGTGATTGGGAACATGTTTCTGTTTGGCTGTGAAATGATGTTTTAATCCGCACTGATTCAGGGATCTGGCTATAGTTCTATTCATGTAATTAAGGCACATTTATACAGTCAAGTAGAATAACTTTAGTTTGAAGCGAATTTAATTAATGCAAAGACTCTATATAAGTCAAAATGGATCATAAGCATGAATTCCTCGGATAGGAATAATAAAGCAAAGATAGCAGTACTTGGCTGGTTGGCCATTACAATGAGCTGGCTAATTTTTGGATAAAAATGAACAGATGCATGGGAAGATGGGAGGAACCTGCTCACAGCAGCGCTGCAAGATGCGTTTTAGCTGAGGTCCAGAATTATTGCTGAAAGTTTTATCATTTCCATGCTCTTGACTTGGCCCTCAGCTGAAGCCCATGATCAGAAGCAGGACTTTAAAATACCCCTGTAAATGCTTTGTTCTGATGAAAAATTCGAGCGAGCCTACGTTTCAAATGAGAGCAAACTCTTCCGTCCATTGTGTCCTAGACCTTCATTTAAAATACAGACTTGATGAAAAAGAGTTTCACGCAATGAGATCAAGGCCTCTAAAAAGTGTAATTCGAGGACTGTCAAGACTATTCTCAAGCAACGGAAATGTCCTTGCAAGTAAAAGATTGCACTACTTTTTAAAATCCCCTTTCTGAAGAAAACAAATAAGATGCTACAAAAATGGAAGTGCCCCATGAGCAGATGCATTAAATGAATTTTACTTCAACATAAGCTATATAAATTACATTATTTTTTTTCTTCATCAGAAACATGTTTACTTAGTAAGTCAGTGCTTCTTAAACATAACTGGATTTTTGTTTGGAACAAAAAAGGAAAGCGAATTACCTAATTGCAATACTTTTTCTATCAGTTCTTTCATTTCTTACCTGAACTGAAAAACTTTTGTGACCCACAAGAGAAAAAGAAAAAACGATCTCATCCATCAGCATTTATGGTTGTATGCATTTTCTACACAGTGACTTCCTAGATTTTCTGTATTTGTAATGGTACTTGGGAATGAAAACACTAAAAAAACCCCGATAAACAAAACAAACAAACAAACAAAAAGCTGAAAGCACTTTAAAAAAATGCACTAATATAAAATCACGGAGGAAGCCTTACAGCAAGCTACTCACTCGGAAAAAAACCCAAAACATTTTATTTCCTCCCCACTGCAGTTATCATTTCTCTTATTGATATTGATCCTAAATGTATATGTTACTTATTGCCTGTGAATGAAGTGTTGCGAATAAATCAATAAATCACTTTCATCCTGATTTGCTTTAAACTTTGTGAATTGAGGATTTTTAGCCTGTGACATTTGACAACAAGAGAGAAAAAATAGTATGCACTGCAGAGAGTAATTTCTGAGGTTGATCAAGTTCTTCCACCAGGTTTTAGGTACTTCAGAATCTATAATACTTTCCTAATGGTTTAATATCCGATCTCCTGCTCCAAGAGAAAACCCCGCTGTGGTGAAATACCTGGTTTTGCAATAGACCTTGACATGGAAGAAAATCAAAGGTATTTTTAATTTGTGTTAAAAAAATAAATTTGTCATTGTTACGAATACTACAGAAGGCAGGAAAATTGTCTGGTTATGTACCGAATCAATCGATTTTAGCCTTCTGATTGTTGCTACTGTAAGACAGGAATTTTGGAGAGGCTTCACTAATAGTGAACAGATGCTGAAAAGCATGAGACTGTTCAAGGAGGTGTAACGGCCACTCTCACCACTGCAGAACAGCAAAAAATTATGTGCTACCACCACGTGCTATATCTACTAGTGTCGCTTGCTCAGAGGCAAACGAATCATCCCTAACGAACAATTTGTACCTACTTGCACTAACCTGTGTTAAAAACGTTGATCAGATCTAACCAATTGTTTTCAAATATTCCACAAATAAAGTGGGCTTTGAATAGCTTACAAGAGGAAAATCTGGTATAATTTTGGGGTTTTTTTGGCTTTTTTCTTGGCAGCCGTTAAAGAAGTTTGAGAGTTTTTTATTATTTTATTATTTTTGTTATTTTATTTATTTATTTTGGGGTTTCGTATCTCTGGGCTTTTTTGGTTTTTTTTTTGTTTTTTTTTTTTTGTTTTTCCTTCTGATGGCATTGATTCTATGGGCGTAGACTTGAAAAATCAGCACAGGGAAGTAACGCTGCTGCAGCACCGAGGGCTGGCTGTGCCGCTGTCTGAGGCTGTCCCGTGAGCCATCTGCGTCAGAGCAGGCTTGCACCCCGATAACTGACGTGGCAAGAAATCTTTGCCACCCTTTGTCACGCGGTTATGACAGTGCGGCTAACGTTTCTCCACAGAGTGAGCTTCTGATGTTTTGACATCTGCTTGTGTGAACTTCCGTATCCTTTTCATTCATGCTGAACACGAACAGAATTTAAAAAAATGCTGTCTCTGCCTCTAAGCATTTAAAAGCAGCAGTTAACTGGTGTCAAGGCAAGTATTTTCATCAGTATACGCTCATTCATTTGTAAAAATTAGGCTCCTTGCACATTTTGGCAACAAAAATTCGAACATTTCATAATTTGCATGAGAGTAACCAAGAAATGTGAACCAAAACCTGCGAACGAACCACAAATTGAACATGGTCACATCTGCGGAATTTACAGAGGTGCCTGCAAGAATAGCCTATTCCTCACCAGCTTCAGGGGTGGCAATGGTAGATCCAGGTCTGAAAATGGAGTTTAAGAGTCTCTCCGCCACTGGTGTGGGTGTTCTCAGGGGCGTTATTAATACCACCCGTGTTCCAAAGTACATTTCACGACACAGTATGATTTATTTAGACACTGAATCTTCACTTGGCACTCTTCCTGATGTGTCAAGTACCAGATTACCAGTAAGAAACATATTCTAGCAATATTTTAAAGGCCTAAGTTACTGCATTTCTAATATGAATTGCCATTATGACTGTGTAAAACATGCAGGCACATGCGACTATGAAAATAAGAAGGAATTAAGACTATGAAAATGAGAACAAAGCCTATGACAGACATATTTTTCTAACAGGAAAGTAGATGACTTTTTGGAAAATTAAAAAATTTCTCTGTCCTGTCCTAGTTCATAATGATATCTTTTCTTGCAAGATCAGTTAAGCATCTATAGTTCAGTTTAGATTACTGACAGGGCAAAGGTTTGAACTCGACTTCAAAATATTTGTCAACCCTGACTGTCTACTCAGTAATGATCACAGAAGTGTGAACCGGTAACAGGGTGTTCTCCAAGAAGAGGTCCCGTACTGAGAATCACTAATTAAGGACTTGAAAAGTATTATGCTTTTTTTCATTTATTAACTGAGGTTGTGTGATGTGGGAAACAACTTTTTCAAATCTTTTTAGAACTAATGAGCACATTTCAAGAGATTACTACCTGGTCCTCAACTTAACCAACTTCTCAACCACTGCTCCAAGGGAATCACATGAGTACTTGACCTCTGTAAGATTTTAAGAAGAAAAACAAACTTCATAAAACTTAATCACATTAGTTAAAGCTGTAAGGATGTTTTAATGCCCCTCCTAAGCCACCCAGTTCCATTACCTGAAACCCATCGACATAATCCTTCCTTAGGAAGAAAGGAATGAATCAAATTGAAAAGATTTGTAATTGAATTATCCGCAGTCTCGGGGCAATTAGAACCATTTTTTATTGGAACACCTAGATATAACCTTGACTGCTTCTAATTAGTCCATCAACTCAGATAATAAGAAAATGCAGGAACAATTTTACAGTGTTGTAAAAATTGAAATGAGTTCAATATTGTTGCATGTGTGCTGAAGGAAGGCATAGTGAGAGAACACGAATCAAACAGAGTGTAAAACTGATACAAAAGAAGTCCTTTAAGGAGTACGAGGGAGCTTTTGTTCCTGTAAGTAAAGTTACACATTCACTGTTTTAAATACGCACTTCTTTTTGCAACTTAGGGTATTTTATTTTCAGATTGTGTTTCTTATCTTAATAAGCTGTTAAAAAAATTATTATTGGAAGAGCTTAAAAGTATTAAGTTTGCAAAAGTTCTGAATTAAGAGCCTCCTAAAAATAATATTTTCCTGTGCTTTTGTTTACTGTTAATTTTTATGGAACTTTCAATTTGCTGTGTGAGATTCAAAGGCAAATGCAGCAGTAGTACACAGTTCACTACAGCAGCAGGTAAATACAGTGAGATATAATCCTTAATTTTCTGTTCCACCTTCTTCTTATGTTTAGAATCCCAAATTTTCTCTTGAGGTTTTGTGCTATTGCTTCCACATCAAAAAAGCACGCTGGCTTCAGAAGAGGAGGTGCTGTGGAATTAGATTTTCGCGGAGCTGTTTCTGTATCTCTCGTTATTTGAGTGTGTGTGGTTATTTTCATGCTTTTTTGTGATTATAGTTGTATGGGAGTATAGGAAGCTCTTCAAAAAGCAGATCTTCCATATCTTTGCGTTTGCTCTGCTGTTAATTTAATGTAAAAAAAGGCTCTTGGACAGGGAAAAAAAATTGTTAGCTGTCACAGAGGAGTGGAATAGTGTAATGCGCTGTCCCTAATGACGATGTGCATTTAAATGTGTTGAAATGTACCTACTCCTTCAAATGAGAATTCTTACCCTGAGCATAAATGAAATTTTTATAGTGAAGTTCGAATTTAAGCTTAACGTTTTCACACAATCTTTGTGAAATTTATTTTAAGCTTACTTAAAGTACATACTTACACAGTACGTACAACTCTGGAAGTTGTACTCCAGCCTACCTTTTCCGTGGAGACCCGTCTTGTCTTCTTCTTTGTAACGATAATGTGCTACGGCAGCAGTGGAACCCAGAACATTAAAATGAGCCGTGAATTCTCAGCTCCTCTGGGAATAAACACTGGACCTTTACTTCCCAATGCGGCAGATTTCATCCTTTTCACCACAAATCTTGCCCTGTGCAGTGTTTGGCCAGCTATTTGGGTCATGTGATTGTTCAAACTACCGGCCTTTTTATTTTAACAATGACATCTTTTAGCTCAAACCTTTCAAACGTATCAAAATGACTTATAGACCTAAATCACACTATTAATCAGAACGAGCCTTCAAAGGTAGCAGTAGCTTACAAAATGTTACCCGTACTCTCCTAGGTTGCAGAAAAACGTTGACTACGTGATGACTGGGAGATGTGGAGTGTGCTCTAGGGACACACGATGAGCTTTTTCAGCAGTGAAAAAATAACTATTGTAGAACTAATTAGCAGTGCCACCCCCACGCTACGTCTGCTACTAGAAGAGGTGTCAGTATTTTTGTGTCACGTGGAATAACCTTGAAAACCCCTAAAGGACCAAATATCTGAAGGAGTTCAAATTATGATATCTTTTGAAAAGTCCAGTGGTTATTGATTCAAATGTAATGATTCAAGAGGCTTGACTTTTTTTTTTTTTTTTTTTTTTTTTGGTAATACTGCACTACTACACTGACTTTCCTATTGGATATCCATATTTCACAGGGACAGGATGGTAAGAATATATTGAGACTATATGATCTATTGATCTTTTCTTTGACCTTGCTGCAGTGGAACAATACATTAAAACTACTTTGTCCATATAGAGGTTTTCAGGCTTGGCCACAGGACAGGCTAATTTCTGTCAAAGTACATTTCAAACTTATTTCCTTTATTTTGAAAATAATTGATTGTTACAATGTAGCAACAAGTACCTAATGGAGAAAAATGATAGCTTGAAAAAGTAATTTGAGGGTCAGATTTATTTAGAAGTGATTTTTTTCTACTTAGACCTAAATATATATGCATAGATCTACTGTGGATAGAATTCCTGCATTTCTTATATTAAAAATATGTCTAATTTAATGAATAAATCACCAAGGAATTGTTGAGATCTAAGTTGCACATTTTTGAGTTAATGAAGGCTTTGCACTCAAGTCACATAGAAATTGGTATTGGTTTTCCTCTTGGTTCCTCATAAAAATACTCATTTAGACAGTCAACAGTGGTATTTATAAACCTACTTCAAAACCATTTCAGTGTAAGTTAAGGACCAAAAATCTTTTTTTCAGTCAGAGGCAAAACCCCATTACATTATAGTGTTTTTTACCTTAGAAATATATAAAATTTTGTGACATTTCAGATTTTTACATGAAATTTGGAGGCAAATTATAAATTAAATTTAAATGATTCTACCTGAAAAAAGGAAAAGCAGGCAAAGGTATAATTTAAAAATAGTGGGAAAACCAATTTGATTATGTCCTTTACAACTGGCTTTACTTTTGAACATGAACCACACTATTGTCCATAAAAGTAGTAATATGCATCTGTATTAACCACCGTATCAGAAACCCAGTGGAAATCATCAAAGTCAATATCTGTGGCAGCCGTACGCACGGCGATAAGGTATAGCTTGGAAAAAGACGTAACAGCAGTCTGATGGAAAGTACTGTGGGGATTTTGGCAGATGGAGTGAAATGATCCAAACCTGAAAAATGCTAAGTCATGATCCCCCAGTACCAATGTCCTTTTATTTTACACTCGTGTCTCATCAACTCCTTCTTGGACATGAGCTGCTCTCACCTCACACGCTACCCTTTGATGAGTTGCTCACTGAATCTGAGGAGCAGTAGGTCCTTTTAAGTCCATTAATAATAAAACTTGTCTGTTATTAAAATCTTAATGGGGTAGGAGTCATTCCATACAGTTGCAAGACAACAAGAGGAAAGCCATCAACGTAGAGAAATTACACTCTCTAACCGGAGAAGCATTAATATGCTGCTTTTATGTTCCTCTGCTGACAGACTACAGCGAGGTGAAAATGCTTCACTGCTCTAACACCTTACACTTGGGTTAGCTGTGGCATGGCATTAAGGAACAAACAAGACATGAGTTTCTGGGAAACTAGACTGAACATTTGGGTCAGTCACCCACATGTACCTTGCAAACCCTTCAACTTTGCGTGTTCCATGAAGGGTTAGATGTTAATGACGCTGGGCTTCATAACAGTGCAATTAAGTAATAATAATGGAGTAATATAGCAAGATAGATGAGCACAAAAATATATTAACATCTATCAAAAGAAAAAAGAGGGAGGCATAGATTTATGTGGATTCTTGAACCACTGAAAGATTAGACTTATGAGTTTAAAATGTGCCACGGCAGAGGCAAGGAAAATGCAAACTGTGAACTTTAACATTTTCTTGCCTTTAATTTATTTACAGAAGCCAATATGAAGCATTGCACCTGTTTGAGTGAGGGAAGTGTTTTACATGCATACATATGTTCTACAAAATATAGGAAGTTATGTAAAAACTTGTTAAAGTTTACAAACTTAAATACCTACGGGTTAAGAACATACCACGAATTACTAAACCAGCGGAACAGTGATCCTGGTTGACCGCAAGTTATGCAAGGCTAAGACTGAATACAGAATTTACTTCCCTATGGAAATGTCACCCACTGTTAAAATATCTTTACAGATACGAGCAATTCTTTTCTGCCGGTACTTCTGTGTACCTACAGAAGCAGCCCAGCTTGTACCACCAAAGCTGGCCCCTAGTTCCCATACTTAAAATACCTATAGGCGGATTTGCAGAATCTACTCTTTTTATAGCATTTTATATATGTATTCAAAACACAACTTCTACATGTGTTCACTTGACGAAGGGAGAACTCAGTGACTTTGGCGGATTCACAGTTAACGGCCACCTTGGAATCAGTGGTTTAAGGGACTGGCTCAACATCACAGGAAAAGTACTTTGTAGTGGCAGATTCAGCTCTGGAGCATGGCAAAACACTTTTTCCTTCCTTGTCCATTTTCCAAGATGTACACATAATACCACAGAGACCCTAGGACGTGTGCATGCATTTGCAGAGGAAGACTCTTCCGTGACCAGCTGTCATCATCTCTTCTTCCTCCTTCTGTGCGTGGGACGCTGAGACAACCTCATTCTCAGTAGGCTCCGCGGTTGGAAATACAGTTTTCAAAGGATTTGGCTGCCCTTTCTACCAACCGTTTCCTGAGTATGTGCATCCCCATCTTTTCGGATGCAAAATGTCTTGAGCTGCTGCTGGAGGATTTTCTTAATAAAAGCAGGAGACTTCTCCCTGTTTTCAGGATTGCTCTCAAACATGCTTCGAGTTGTTTCCTCAACTAATGAAGGACATGTCTTCCTAATTAAATGTTTAAGCTACTGACAAACCACTACATTTTTTCATGTTTGATCTGGGAAAATGCTAAACAATTTAAATGCTAAACCATTTTTGATCTTGGAAAATGCTAAACCATTTTTGATCTTGGAAAATGCTAAACAATTTAACTGAAACTTTTAAAGTGTTTAGCATGAGGCCTGAACCACGCAGTTTTCCTCTTTGCTGGTTCAGCCTGGGCAAGCCAACATAAAGCTGAAAATCAGGTCTTAGAATGAGAAATATTACTTTGGTTTGTGAACGATTCTGAAAGCAAGAAAGAAGTGCCTCTTTTTCCTAACCTTTCATTTTTTGTCACTTGACCTAAAACCTATTAAGGATTCCATAAGGAATACAGTCTTATTTCCTGCCCCAATTCTCTACGGATCCCATGCCAGTAACTCAGCACTTTCTCCTCTCTGTGGGCAATGGCAAGGAATGGTGTCTGCTCCACCACTCCTTTGCAGAAACACGGGAGGATCTGAAAACCGAACATGTTTCCTCCCTGCTCCTTTGCTTCAAGAGCTTGCAGGGACAAATAAGCACATTCTACACCAATGGTCACAAAAAATATGCCATGATGTTTTGCCAACACCTCGAAATCCTCAAGTGGAGATTAAAATGTGGTAAGTGAATTCATTAGAAGTCAAGTGCACTGGTCATTACTCTGGAAGAGAAGGAATCATTTTATCCTGCAGTTGTAGGTCACAGAGATAATTTTTTGCCTTTTAATGCAGTACTTAAAATCTCTTGTCTTTGCTGAGATGCTATAAATGTCAGTTTTCTCCTTTTCCCACTCTGCGTTATGGTACATTTGTGTTTTTTTAAAAAAAAAAAAAAGGAAAAAAAAAGAAGAAAAGAAAGAAAAAAAAACCAAGAGCACCTCAGAAAGCAAACTCTTATTTCAGGAGTTAGATGAGGAAGAGGTGCACATAAATCTGTATAACCAGAAGAGATAAGAAGATCATAAAAAAGTCAATACACATCATAACCCTGAACACCTAACACGGAGATATGGGACAGTTACAGATTATTACAGCATAAATGGCATTAAAGTCTATGACAAATCTATGCTAAATCTCAAATTATGCTTCACACGGTAACCTCTCTACTTCTAAAAATAATAAAAACAAGCTGAGAACAAACTGTGAAGGATTAATTTTAGTCCTGATTTTCTTTCGTTAAAATACGGAACAGTTCAAAGTCAAACACGATGTGATGTGATTTCCTTTGCTTTTAAGAAAAGCGTATAGAAATGTCCTATAGAAATGTCGCTCTAATGTATCTTACTGTATTTAAGAATTAACTACTGCAGTACAGCCACAAGAGATGAATATATGTACTGATGTGATCAACCCCATCAATTACTACTCACCAGCAGTTAATGCAAAACACTCTTGAGAAAGACTCGAAGACAAAAGACTAAACACGTTATTTAAAAAGGGGTTGCATTTAATACTAGAATTTTTTTTCCATTCTAAAGGAACTTTATACTACAGTATTTTCTTTTTAATAATAACAGCCTTTCATTTAAATGATGCAATCAGTATGCCACAAGCGGTTTCTTTCTTTGGTAGGAGGAGTTAGCAGCTCCAACATTCAATTGACCTGTTTCCAAATAATCTACAGGAAAAAATGAAGATTAAGTCCTCTAACAAGAGCAGTTTTCACAGTCTAGCATACAAAGAGAAGGATTCGGTAAAAAGATGAGAGGGCAAGCCGCATTGTGCTGGCTCACTTAAATCTTATTTCCAATTCACTAAATGTGTTATTTGACTTGGCAAGTGAGCTGGTATGTGTATTAGATCAGCAGGGAGCCTAATCAAGGAGATGCCAAGTTTGCTGCAGCCCCTCTGTGCAGCATTAGCCTCAACTAGTGACCTTAAGCAAAGTGGGTGGTTGAACCCAAAAGAGAATAGCATTAACTTTTGCTTGAAGTTCAGCCTGATTTGAAGTCTCCCTTTGTGCGTTATTCCAAAAAAAAAAAATGCAAAAAGCATTCAACAGAACTGAATCTAGTCTGCTCAGCACCATCTTCACATGCAAGGCTTTATAGAAGCCTGCCTCCATTAATGCTGACACATGCAAAAGAAATGAAAAGCATTAACTCAGCTAAGGCACTTGATTTTGCAGCTGCAGAACAATTCACTTTGTAACCCAGTAACTTGAAGGTTTTTTTTTTTTTCATCCACATAAACTGCTAATTTGTTAATTGCCATAAGAAGTATTTTCAAATAGTAAAAATTTCTCAAATAACAACAAAAAGCACACAAAAGGATATGTTGCATTACCTGTTTATACCCTCATTTTTCTAGCCATTTGTTGCACAGAGTTTTTTTTTTACATTTTCTGCGTTTACAGATCCAGAGAGAATAGTATAAGCCTTCCCTCTCCAGTTTTTCTGAACTACTGCTTTTTAAAAAAAACCTTATTCCAAATAAGGACTTACTTTTGCCTTAAAAATATTTAACAGAAAATGCTATTTTTAAACATTGTAAGAGATAAGTTTTTTTGTAGTTTTAGGATTTGGATGCTTTTGTCTTCCTGTAATTTCTCACTCTAATTTTAGTCCGTTGCTGTACTTGTAAGCTGTTGTTCATTACCTCTGCTTCCAGTAACATCAAAGTTTATGTAAACACCCTTTAAAATAATGTTTCTATCATTCTTTTCCCAGGTGTAGCCTTTCTCTGCAATGCTCTTTTAGGTTGAAGATGTGGCTCAGAGAAATTATTATCAAAGTACGTGCTATAAATAATGTTAGTAGACTCCTCTTATAAATTTTCAATGTTTTCATTATTTTCCCATTCTTATTTTTACTGTTTCCAGGCTTTTAAGCTAAGTAGTAGAATCAGTTTAGTATCTGATTCTCCATCAAGGGAATTTCTCTATCTCTACCAAAAATCAGTTATTCAATTATCCACTATTCCCCAGTATTTTTATATATAGACATATATATACTGCCTGTATAAATTCTTTCGCGCTTTGTTCCAGAAAAAAGATTCAATCCGAGTGAATCAAGAGTTCTGCAGAAAAATGGACTTGGGGATACTGGAGGGTGAAAAGCTGGACACGAGAAGGCAACGTGCGCTAGCAGCTCGGAACCCCCCTGCAGCCTGGGCTCATCCCCAGCAGTGTGGGCAGCAGGGCGAGGGGGGGATTCTGCCCCTCTGCTCCTCTCTGGGGAGACCCCCCTGCAGTGCTGCCTCCAGCCCTGGGGCACCAACAGCAGAAGGACACGGAGCTGTTGGAGCGGGGCCAGAGGAGGCCCCGGAGATGCCGGGAGGGCTGGAGCCCCTCTGCTGGGAGGACAGGCTGAGAGAGTTGGGGGGGTTCAGCCTGGAGAAGAGAAGGCTCCGGGGAGACCTTCCAACCCCTTCCAGTCCCTAAAGGGGCTCCACGAAAACTGAGGAGGGACTCTGGATTGGGGAGGGACTCTGGATCAGGGAGGGGAGCCATGGGACGAAAGGTAATAGCTTTAAAGCAAAAGAGGGTAGATTTAGACTAGATATAAGGAAGAAATTTTTCACTCTGAGGGTGGTGAGCCCCTGGCCCAGGTTGCCCAGAGAGGTGGTCAATGCCCCATCCCTGGAGGGGTTCAAGGCCAGGCTGGATGGGGCTTGGAGCAACCTGGTCTAGTGGGAGGTGTCCCTGCCCAGGGCAGGTGAGTTGGACTAGATGGTCTTTGAAGGCCCCTTCCTATCCAAACTATTCTATGACTTTGATTTTCTTCAAAGGCTGAAATAGCTCCAACTGCATGTGTACAGCTCAGTCCTTGTTGTGTAAGGCATTTCACATCTCACTTTGTCTGTGCCGTGTGCATGACCTGCACCTTGGACTCTCCCAAAGAGGGACATGATATTAAGAAAACAGATGACATTTTACGTCTGGTTTTCTTGATGGTGGCTATGGAGGAATCTTGGACACTAAAAACTGGTGCATTTTAATAGAGGAATAAAGAGCAGAATGTGATGCTACTGTCCTTCACGGCATAGAATCATAGAATTCATCTCTTCAAACTAGATTTGTTGTGCACAAAGCACCCTTGGGGAAGTCTATACATAAAAGTCCCCTACTCAACAACAAATAACAGGTTAAGTAGGCTTTTAATCTAGACAGGTATAAAATGTCATCTGTTTTCCTAATAGAGTGTAATAGCTTCTCTCATTGTGTAATGAACAACCAGAAAAAAAATTCCGTTATTTCCTGTACATGCAATAATAGCTTATCAGAAACAATTACTAATAAATAAACTGTATTGCAAACAAATGACTTCTTTTCAAGGATCTCAGAGAACTTCCCAAACTTCCACTTGCCTCAGATGCTCTGTAAAATGGAGAAAGTTTAATTTCTTGATAAAATGAGTGGTAGGAAAACTAAATGACTTTTGGTTAAAGTCTCTACATGGGTACACCATGTGAACCTCCCTGTGTTTGGTAAATTTCACCACAACGGATATGAAAATCCACAGTCCCCTGATGACTTAGCAGGAGTGTAAGAGTTGTGGCACACTTAAAGATAATTGCATAAAAGATGTTATACGGGCAAAAAAATAACGATGACAGGACCAGGACCCAGGCTCCTGCTGGTCATGCTTTCTTCAACCTCGTATCGCTCATCTTGGCCCAAACCCCACAATGCCTTAGCCAACTTAACCAAGGTTTGTGTGCCGTATGACAGGAAGGTAAATGGGGAAAAGATAGAAAATGATCTCTACATAACATATGCATGTAAAGCTTTAATTTGTGATTAATTTCTACAGCTGACTTACACAGCCCCAGGAAGTAAAGTCGGTAAAAAAAGTGCTAACCCAGTCTGACCCACAGCAACACTACTGGGCGCCACCGACATAACAGAGAGTGTGGTATAAAGGAGAGCCATATAAAGAGGGTAAAATGAGGGGTTAAAAGTCACACCAAACATACTGGAAAGGCCTGCAGGCTCCTCAACCTTTATTCTTTAATTGGGAGGAGAAGAGTTTTTGCTAAAGACTAACTCTACAATGTAGGCCGGCAGCCCAACTGGGCAATACCCTTGATTTGTGCAGTTCGCAGCAGTTCTCTTCTAAAGTCTTCATACAGACCCTTTTTTTCAAACGCAGGAAACATTTTTAAAGGTAAAAAGGTATTTTACTAATTTTTTTTAATGAAACCTTGACTGCCAGAAATACTTGAAGTTGGTAATCATTTGCAGACTCCTTTCCCCTTCCTCACTGCAGGACTGAGGGCAGTAGCACAGCTGGCTGTCAGCTCAGCCCTTATTACCAACACCAATTATTGGTTAAAAAAGCCTACTATTAGTATCTGGCTACATTTCTTCACACAAGACGTCAGGAAAAAGAAAATCAAACCCTAACCTTGTGATAGTAAATGTGCCTGTTTTTCTATTTTATCGCAAACCTTCAAATAAGAGGAAGTCATGAACCATTTTATCTTTGGTTCTCATTTAGGGGCAGAGTTTAAAAAAAAAAAAAGACATTATAAAAAAGGCCCTCCTCTCATGTGATCTTCCTGGCAGGTATCATACTTTGGAGAAAAATCCATGACAAAGACAGCAAGCAAGAAAATTGAGTGCAGTAACTGAAAAAACATCTGTAATTCTGGATTCCTTCACAAGGAATAAGTTTAATAAAATCAAAGCCATTTAAATGAAATCAAAATCTATTTTCCACCCAGAAAAAAATCGGGTTAGAACTGGATATAAACATTAAAATACATAATCAGTGTTGGCCAAAGATGTGTCCAGAAACATAGCAGGAACTGCCATTTGAGAGAAACAATAAGCAGATTTATTTAATCAATCCAATACTGCACTTGGATGGAAAAAAATCTTGGATAATTTTTATGTTAGTAACAACATCTCTTATTGTGTGGTAGACATTGTCAAGAAGACAGTACTTACTGAAAATTACCAGTGGAGATACTTTATTAACTCTATTATGGGTGGTGTGGTAAACACTGCTGTATGGTAACTCATCAGATGCTTACAAACATTATAGGTGATGAGGCAGGTAATAAGCTATCAGGCTTTGGGTTATACATCAGTCATGGGAAAGGTCAGAAAACATTATTTTGTTTCTCATGTACAGTTGGTCAAGTGAATCTAGCAGGAAGAGAGGAAAGTGGTCTATGTGTCACTAGGTTTTTCCACTTCATTCCTGATTTGCCTTAGCAAAAAGAACCATGTCTGACCAACAAGAAGCAATACCAACTCTACCTAAAATAATGGTCGTCTTTTTAGCAGGAAGATCCCTCTTCCAAAGTTATGAGAAGACCCTGTGTGAGGTCAGCAGGATTTTTGTCAAATACTGTTATATAGGTATATAAAGAGATTATAAAGAGGTTTTGGGTGGAGATCTGAATCTGTTGATGTGTCCATACGTATAAAAAGAAAAAAAAAGTCATAGTATGCCAAACTTTGGTGTTAAGAGTCACTTAATCTATCCACAGAAGCAAAATCTTTATTCGAAAACTGTGCCACATCCTCTAAATACATAAGCAAATACAGAATATTACCAAAGTCAAAATGGAAATGTTAACTATAATCCAAGTTCATGACTCTGACCTGTGTTTAATCTAAATCACTTATTCCAGCTTCATAGCTGCGGAAGAGAGGTGGGCACTTCTAGGCATGCAGGAGAGATGCTGACTTTAAGGGCTGGCTTCTCTCTGCTTTTGACTAAAGAACTGAGGTCATCAGCTGAGGTCAAATGCCTAACTCTTAGCTCAACTTCGGTAAGATGAATTCCCGCTGTAAAGTCTCATGGTTCTTTAGAAAGCCACATGCCATCTTCTATGGCTTCCTCAATTCCAAAGCCATAACTTTGTTTTGGTTTAATTTTTTGGAATTATTTTTTTTTCTGGAAGATGTAGAGTACTTACTATGTTTACAAAGAGCAGCTAGAGTTTTCTTTGTTAAAAGTAAAAATCATGCAGAATCTGTGTGATTCTGTAAAAATAAATCCTTTTCAGATAGATTGCTAGCTTTACAGCCCTAGATGGACAATTCTCAACAACGTTGTACTTTTTGGCCTTCCATAGTCTCTTCTACAGGTTCCTATCCAGGACAAAAAGACAATCTACTGGAAGGATTAAGTACAGTCTAGCACAAATAAATAGCATGGTGTTAAAAATGTAGACCTACATTCTGAAGTATTTGTACAGATAGAAATAAATGTTCAGAACAGGTTGCAAAATTCTTTTACAGGAATTTTCCTAATTTTATCCTAGGCTTTGGTCCAGAACAGTCGCATACCTTGGGACTGTTGGGCAATACTTACACAAAGGCTGTAAGGCTTGCATGAACAAGGTTTTTTATTCTTGAAGATATCGAGGATTATTGCTAGAAAAATGTTATTCTTTAAATAACGAATATGTTGACCATTTAACTTGACAGTACCTGTCATACTTCATCAAAGACAAGTTAGCATAGTTAAGGTCACCAAAAGGAAACTATTAAAACATAAATATTTTCATTTCTTGTGATCTGGTACTTTTCCTACAGCACTACATATCACTTTCGAATTGCCTAATTAAGAGTGATGCTTTCCTCTTACTCTGGTTCTAAAATGCAAGTGTTTGCCTGCCATGTATTTCTGTTCATTACGTACACACACGGAATCAATTGATTTCTATTAAAAAAATCCATTAATCAATAATTAAACCAATAGCAATCTCCTTTTTAAAATGATTTGCTCAATTTGTTTGAACGAAAACTTGAAACTATGTAAAGGTAAACAATTTCCATGCGAATTTCTTCCATGTTTGGCCCTGATTAATCCAGGCCCAGTTCCTGAAATCTGCCATACGCAGATGAACCGCTTTGCCTTAAGCAGTCTTCCATCTGCACTCCTGCCAGGATTAGTTCATAAGCTATGCAAGCCTCCACCTTTTCCATTCGAGTTTCTATTTTTAAATAACCAAATTCTTAGTTCATTTTGAAGTATAACACTCTGAGGATGCACATAGGTTCAACCGACAGACATTAATTTAAATTTATTTGGCCATAAAACTATGGCTCTGTTTGTATCAGTGTAAATCTACCTCAGCTTACTTTCTCCTCTCTCAAGTAATTTGTATTCCACTTTGAGAAACGAAGTTTGGTTCGTGAACTAGTTAGCAACCTTCCTCCTTCCCCCCCTTTTTTTTGAAGAAAGAAGTCAGTAAACAGAAAATACTATCTCTTCATAAATTCAGATCATAAAGTAACTTCTAATAAGGAGTTCAAAAGAGGTTAGAAAATATTAATCCATTTTTGGAGTTTGGGGCATCAGCTCATTAAGGGTAATATTGCAAGCTTCCAGTTTGAAAAAGGCACTGACTCAAATTTGTAATGATTTCACTTTCAAATTTCTTTTATCTCAGCTGCTGCTACTTCAACAAATACAAGTGCTTCAGATATAATAGGCAGACTAATGAGCATTGCAGCTGATTACTAAAATATTGTAATACTTCCCAAGGCATAATGACATCTTTTTCAAAATTAAGAAAACAGAATACTTTTCTTCTTTACTGCTATAGTGTATGACCTCAGCCTAAACTACAAATCCAACTTTTCCCAGCACAGTTGAAGCAAGCAGTGTCTCATTAGGATTAATTTTGTTTCAGGAAAGTTTCTAACTTGCTTTGGTCAGTGCGTTCACTATGGCTTTAGTGAATTTAAGGCCCATCACGCGCTTTCACAAATCTCGATTCCTTGTGTTACATTTTGGTAGCCCTTATACACGATCATTTTTCATTCACCGCATTCGTAGTTTGGGAACCAGAAGAAAGATGTCATTTAAGCGTTATGCTTCAAAAGCAGAGAGAAAATTGTAAAGAAGCTCTAAAATCCCTTCCCAGGAGACACAGCACCACCTCTCAGCACAGCCCTTGTAGAAGACGTCTGTAAAAATACTCCAAAGGAACATCTTTCAAAGTTTACTTCTGCAGGAGAGGCTGATGACCAGGATGGGACAAGGGAAGGGTATTATGAAGGGATCCTCATATTCCAGGGCACAAACATTTTGAGCTATGGGTTTTATTTAAGCAATCTTGAGAGAGAAGCAGCCTAATGCCGAAGAAGGAACAAAGATATTGAAAGCCACCTTTGCCTCCTTTCTCCCTGTCCTGCAAGTTCTGTGCTGTGCATCCCGACAGGCATACAGAATCTTCCCCCAAAGTTGAAATGGGGATAGTAATTATTTTGCCAACTCCAACAAAGTGTAACTGCTGGATTTTTTCCCAAGACAAAAATTCCACAGTTCATATTTCCCAGCAATTCTGATTCCAAGGATTTCAGTGAAGCCAGATTTACCCTAGAAGTGCAGGTTCTGTGAAATGCATGCTAACATCTGCCAGTGTTTATTCATTAAGGAACGTTGGCACATGCTTAGGACTGGATGAAGATTTTAGGGAAATACTTTGTACTGAAATGGGGCTGCAGTGAGTGGACAGTGTTGAGTATTCAAACATCTGTAACCACCCGACATGTATAAACCTAAATTGCTTCATAATATGTTTTTAAAAAACCCAGAAAATGCTCAGTATGACCCACAATATGAGACATCTGTGGTCCTCAACAGCGGAGAGCAGCTAGCAGCATCTCAAGGGCCTTGTCATGTAATTCAGAGGGTTTTTTTTTTTTTTGGCTCTTTCATTCTGGGTTTGAAGACAGATTGCTTTACAAGGTACATCAGCCTGCGGGGAATAGCAATTTCCTTTTTCCTCTGCAACAAAACAAATGTAACTTTTAAAACTGTTTATCTTTGATCAAAAATATATTACTTAGCACACTAAGTAAACAGCTCTATAATTTGTCATTGAAATTATTGCTTCCTGTGGCTATTTTTAGTGTTTTTACATTTGCTGGGCAGTCGGTAACAAGAGCTGATAGCCTTGCCATTTGTTTTTTATTTTTGTAATGATCTTAGAAAAAACATTTTGAAATATGAGCTGTTCTTTAAAGTAACGGATAAACTACCATGCTGCCAGGAATTATACGCAACTTCCTCACTAAATAATCATGGGAACTCAGGCAACAACCACAACCCACACACATAATGCATGAAACCATACAGAACACATATATTACATTTCTGTGGTAACACATTCACCCAGGAAGTCCAAGGCAAAGATCAGGGTATTAAAAGACCCCAACAAACCCACACACACCTCTGCCCCACACCACCAACCATAAAACCAAATGCTTTTCGAAAAAAAAGGTTTAGAAGGGGGTTTGTGAAGTCAAAGTATATCTTTTTATTAGACTCTTAGGACCATTTCGCTGTGTTTTTCTGATTCACTAACTAGATTGCAGATGTATTTTGAAAAGCACTATGTTGCTGTAACACGTCTTTACATTTTATGCTCCACATTGTGTAAGCCCATGGTGTAACACTGGTCTCTTCAGACCTATCACTTCGTGTCGTGGTTCCTTATCTTTTCCTGCCATTTTTCCTCTTTGTTTTTCATTTTCCAAAGGTGTCATCATCTGAAGCCTGATGCTGCGGTATGAATCAGCATGCTACTGTTTACTGACCACAAGCTCTCAGTCAACTATCCCCTTTCCCTTCGATTCTGTGCAAAACAATGTCTTTCATCTACTGCTTGTCCTTTCAGGTCACAAAGGGAACATTTTGTGTCTTCTTCATTTGGCTCTGAGGCAATTTAGAAGTTGTGTCTTTGATTTCTTCACTGTTTAACAAATTCACCTTTTGCTGGAGGGAGGTGTAAATTAGGACACCCAAGCACACTGCAATTTATCCGCTTCTTAATATCTTCTAAAGACGAGTTTGGCATTAGAAGTGGAAGGAGGAAGAGTGTGATTACGATTTCTCTCTATAGCCCAGAAAATTTTTGCCTGACACTTGAATATTGACCCAACCTAGAAATTATTTCCTTTATACCTTCATTTTAAGTCTCCCTTGAAACATTCTTAACAAGTCCTTATCTTATCCCACACACACCTTTTTTTCCTGTTACTCTACTCCATACCCACAGAGGTTCCTTGCGACTCATCATCTTTCTTACTTTAGAGGAAACTTTCCCAGTATTTGTAAAGTAGCAACACTATTTCATAACACCATCTACTCCTTTCCCTCTCGCATTATGAATGTGCTGTTGAGACAGTACTCTAAGGTCTTCATAAAGTGTCACAGTAACCTGCAAAAGTTGAAGCACAGTCATTTATAGCTGCAGAGTAACTTCGTTTAATGTAAAACTGGATTTAACTCTTGAGTTGTTGTCCATCCGCTTCTGTTAGAGAGTATAGAAGTAGTGCAGATAAGCTACAGTCTAGACCCGTGTTTTAGCTGTTTATCACATTCCTAGCTGAATCTTGTGCATTTAAACTGGGGTCTTGATCCAAGCTGAAAATTTGCCACAATTATAAAAACCACTTTACATTCTAGAATTCGGTATCATTCAGTTTCTTTAGAAAAATCAGACAATATCTCTGGAGGTCTTTGGTCATCTACAGTTTCTCAAAACCCCAGCATCCTGAACATCCTTAAAATGAAGAATATTTTTTTATTTCTACTGTAAGTAATAGGAGGGGCTGGCATTATCTATAAATTCAGCTGTAACATTAACTTGAGAAATGCATATAGCAGGCTCTTCTGGGGAAATCCCAAGATGAGCTGACTGCAGGCATCAATTCAGCTGTTCTGGATTAGCTAGTTTTGCAGATCTGCATCAGAGATGTAGCGTTCTGAAATATGAAGGACTCTTGTTTTTCCCATCTTTTCTTCTCAAAAGCAATCCTTAAATGTCTGCCCAGGGCAAGAGAACTTCTGCTGGCAGATCTCAGACACAAAAGCCTGGGATAGGTATGGGGCTTAGATTTTTTTTTTCTTTCACAGATATATATGGACCAGGAAATTTCTGAAACACAGAGATTACGAAAGAAGTTATCTCACAATAAGTCTGCTAAGTAGTACCTCTTGTCATTTATCCACTAATACAGGCCAGGTTTTTAAATGGCAAAAGATATGGATCAGAAGTGTATTTGCAATCAGGGTCTTTATTTCCAAAGCCGTACAACGCTGTACAAGTTTTTTTGTTCTTGGCTTTCTCCATTATATTTTTTTTTTTGTGCAGGAAAATATTGTTAGAATTTGAGGATGCAAAAGTGATGGCAAAGTTTAATGTGCTAGCCACCTAACCAAGACTGTTCTTTGGAACTTGAAACATAGATAAAAAATACATTAACAACCCCAATACCAGCTGCCCATGGACAATGATGATGATAATAATAACAATATGACCCAATGGAATTTTAAATATAAGACTCGGAGAATAGCTCATGCCCTACACTATCTATCTATCTATCTATCTATTGTTTGATTCTGCCTCTTCTCTAGGCATGCTCAATAAGGTTTAGCAAACTTTGCAAGCCAAAACTTGGAGGAGAGAAATCAATGTAGCTAAAGCTTAAAATCAAAAATGTAGTTTAGACTTAAAATATAATCCTGTTTACCTTATGCAGGCGGTCCATACAGACACACATAAACCCATACGTACACACGCATACATACAAACAAAACTACATGGAATATCTTTTGAACTTTGTAGAAGAAGCAGCTGTGCACTTGCAGTTGTCAAAGTCCCCAGCTGTGCCTTCTGTGTAAGATCATGCAATGCTGTCTCCAGATTGTCAGGAGAACGTATTAATTTTGCACCATTTTCTGTTCCCTTTACACTCTTTGTCATGAAAATGAGCATGTATAATGAAGAGAACATGAGAGGCATTAACATTCGGTGATAACTCACTTCACTGTCAAAAATAGTGGTCACACAATGGGAAGTGGCATGTTTATCCAGTCTCAAGGCCAACACAGGCATGAAGACTTGAAAATGGCATGGCACTGCTACATTGCATTTCTTTTGAAAGCATTATATCATATGCAGATGCAAAAACATTATGACTGACAATAAAACAAAAAATATTTTTTAGCAAATTGCCAATGTTACAAAATGAATTCCAAATTTCCTTCTTTTTTTCCAAAACTTCAGGAATTACAAAGTATTTTTGTCTTGAAGTAACCTTGTCGGTGTATCACCGCCAGAATCATTGAACGCACCTTTGTGGCTAGAACACAAACCTCCTTGAAAACTAATTTGTGATGAATGACTTCTAGCCCAGTACTTGAGAGACATCCCCTTTTTGTTGTTGTTACTGAAGCCCAGTCTTCTATGTGCCATCCTCTAACCCACAGGATATTTTGCAGCTAGACAGCAGGGAACGGAATGAAAAGAAAACGCTGAGCAATGCAAACACTAACATTATTTGGCCATCTGAATTCAGCTAAATGATTTTCAGCTGATTTTGTATGGTTGAACATGTAAATCACCCACCCTGACTGCTGCCAACTGCTGCAGTAGCAGCTGCTCTGCCTGGCCTCCAGACCAGCACCTTCTCCTGCTCCCAAGCAGAGCAAGTCAGAGGGGTAGAAATTTCCTCCAGCAGTTGGCAACCCAACCTCTGACCTCCTGAGGAGCCAAAACACCACCCCAGAGTGCCAATGATGTAACCGCATCACGCAGATAGGAAACAGAACACCATTTCCCCCTAATGTTGAACAGACAGAAAGAGAAAACGACCTAAACCCAACACACCTTTTTTCTGCAAGCTCTAATCCCAGCCTTACTATAATAGGCTCCAGACTGTCCTCATTCATCTGGATCTAACTCAGGATTTTGTGTAAGAAGAGATGATTTGATAGCTCTCTACCGCTTAATCTGTCCCCAAATCTTCAAGGATCGATTACTGGCTTGCTCTCCACACGATGGCCATAAGGGCAGCTTAACCACCCTGCTTCTGCAGGTTGAGATTATAGGAAAATAAGACACGCTATAAGGCACACAAATATCATGTAGCAGTAGGAATCAAAAAATCCTATAATGCTAAGACAGGGATGCCCTCAAGGCTTGGGCTGGGAGAGAATTCAATCCAAACTAAACTTGAAGAACTCAAATAGATATCGCTTCACAGTCTCTGGTCCTGGGCAGAGAATCAGTGATTTCTCAGTTATATTAACACAGTGGCAAATGCCCGCATTCTGTGTGTCTTTGCCTGCTTTGGAGGGACTTCTTCACAAACATGAGTTCGTGTTCTTCTACTGATCGTCCCCATCTCTTTGGCTGGAAATGCAAGGCAAGAAGGGGAAAACACTATTGAGAAGGATATCCTGAAGCATCAGACCCGACACCTGCCTCAGGAGTGCACGACACGCAGCATTTTCATACAGTGACCAAATGCCAAACTCCTGAATTAGAAAGGGCAAGAATTCCAGTAAAACAATGTCTGTCTTCTGGTAGACAACAGTGTTAACACAGCAAATGGGTTTTCTCAACAGCTTCTAGAAAATCTCTCCCACCATCCTCAACTTGATTTCCTTTCCCTAGGTGACCATTGTGCTTCTGCCATAGTCTTTTGAAACGTTTTTGTAGGAAGCTCAAAGCTATTCTGAAAAAGAAGAACATCAGTCTCTTCCTTGGCTTGCAGTTAGCTAAGTCCCATCTAAAGCCCTGATCCCTCACAGCAGCCCTGCAGCGCGTACGCGAGTATTTTGTTTTTTGGCAGACATGCGGTATTTAAGTTCAGTCCAAACACAAGAGCATCAGGAAAGGAGGTCTTCTTATTCCCACCTCCTGGGTGGAAGCAACACAAACCATTTGTGCCCCAAGAAGCAAGCTATTTGCAACAACCTTTCCATACCTGGAAGTCTAAAGGAACAAATATTACAGGATGTCAGCTTAGTCCTCTGTCAGGATTTGCAATATTATTTATGCAGCTGAACAGAGTGAATCACCAGATGACTCAACCTCCAAAACACCACCATAACAGTAAATAAATAAATAAAGCCCTTCCCTCACACCAAGAAACCGCACGCATACACACATCCTTGCTGAAAAACCCGATTGAGAGCAATTTGAAAAGAAATAAACGCAATTTGAATTTTTTAAAAAACTCATCAACCCTGCTATAGTTCCCATGAATAGACTGATCTGATTTGTTAAATCTCTTTAACCTTCAAAGATGATTAGGGAGTCGTTTTTGTTGTAGTTGTTGTTGCTGTTGCACAAATGGATGGATATATTTCCCAGCAAGTTTTGGAGACAGGCTGGTAGTAGGTACAATTAATTCAGCACATATCATTTACTGCATCCTCGCTTCTTTCACAGAAATCCTTGCCAACTGATCCCAGGCAGAAGATTGGCTTTGGTTCTGCAAGCAGCTGCTCATCTTCCCACTTTGCTGGAGGTAAGTTGTCACAGTAAAGCAGCTGCTAAAAGAGTGGGAGGGAGACACCAATGAGCAGAAACAATTGTGTTGATAGAAAAAAAGAAAAAAAAAAGAAGGAAAAAAAAATAAAGGAGCAGCAATCTCACTTTCTTCAAACAGATTGGGTTATAATACATCTTATTTGCCTAAAAAGAAACAGTGTGACCACAAGTTAACCTTGAAATATGTGAACCCTTGGAAACTTACACAACTCTGAAAGCCAACAAAAAATAAATCTACCGATGAGATATTATTCTACTGATAATGAGTTCTGTGACCAAATTTGACATACTCAGAGATCTGAGGTTCTTGAAGAGTCAGTGCAGATTTAATCTTATCTGATTCTGCTTTAAATGCATTAGGCCTGGTTTGCAAGAGATAATAATTATTTACGTCAACACTGGTATAAGTAAGAGTTCTTGGGCTCACACTCAAAGAAAACAGAAGTGGGGCGAGAACTTAGAAAAAATTTGGAATCCCAGAAGTCAAGAGATAAAAAAAAAAAATATAATTTGGGATCCCAGAAGTCAAGAGATAAAAAAAAATAAAAAAATCTTTCTGTGTAGCGGTACTCTGCTGAGATCAATGGTACTCAGTTTAGATGTAAAGATTTGTACTCATAATTTTACTTGCATAATTAGGCATGACTCAAATATGTCAAGGTAAATTGCCAGTTATCATGTGTAATTAATTTCTTTTTAGAAGATTTTTAAGCTATAGATTTTTTAAAAATGGTCAGAGCCTGGATTATTTTAGAGGATGTTTTGTAACTGTGACACTCTACACTTCGTTAAAACACTTTGGAGTACTCCAGAATACTCATTGTGCACTTATTTCAGAAATAAAACAAAAAAAGAAACACTAAAATTGCATAATGCCAAACACCTGTGGAAGATGTACTGCATTCCCAACACCTTAAAACGGCAAGATTGGCTTAGGGACCTTTTTTTTTTTTTTTTTTAACATGAAAACTGTATTGCTCCTCTAATAACATGAATGCAGGAAAGAGGACTTTTAAGAAAAGTCCTGGGTTTTGTGAGCGCTGACAATATTGAGCAGCTAACAAACCGATAGCACGTTGAAGTGGGTTTTTGGAATTCAGGCAACAGGGCAAAGTACATTCCTCGGTAATCAACATAAAGTAAGCACCTCCTCCATTAAATACTAACAAAAAGGAAAACAATCCTAGAAGGCGTAGAGGAATTCCTGTCCTAACGCTAAAGCTTAAATGTAGAATGTGATCCAAGGCATGAAACCAGGGACACAAAACATAAAAACATGGGAAATATGCATAGGTTAGTATGTATACTGATGTCCACAGTGTCAGTAACCTGATCCTCCACTTGTTAAAAAGATAGTGAAAAATCCCATTGTAACACAGATGATGGAATACCAGGATTGTGTGATACGTAAGGAGCAGCTGGCCTTCGCGAGCGGCACTCCATGCAAAATGGTCCATCAGATAGATGAAGCAGCCTCGATGCAGCAGGAGGACATTGTGGGCCGTCACACCACTGGACTGGGGAAAAGCTTTCTCTGTACGTTGTTTTAGTGTCTGGATTTTAATGTTGATCTAATTCCAGTTACTGCTGCACTCACTAAAGAGATTTTGGATTCCTTCTGATAGTCAGTTGACATAGCAAATGGGTGAGCCAGTAATTCAGAAATTTGTTTCATACAATAAACTATTACGTAGATTTAGATTTTGTTCCTCTTCTTCCAAGTTACAGAGATTGTGTTTTTTAAGAACCTCTCCATTATTTTTTGGTCTTGCCTGTTTGTAGTCCTTTTTTCTCCTAATTAAAACAATTCTTTCGGTTATTTGTTATTTGAGAGAGATTTAATTAAAACCATGGGTTTTTTTCTAGTTTAAAGGAAGTCCATAATGTGTGTAAAGACTAGAAGAAACAACACACTCACTGAATCTAAACTGGCACAACTAGGTGGCATGCATATGTATGGTATCTACATTTTCATTAGAATATTTATCTCTTCTTTCTGCCTCATCCTTTTTTGCCATAAGCTTAACCTATTTTTCTTTGTTCACCCACTCTCTGCATTTTTATAGCATATGTGGAGGGTTTTTTTTTTTCATTGTGTTTCTTTTTTTTAGTCTTAAGAGACATACAAACCCTGAATCGATACCTCATTATCAACATCACGTTGATCAAAAAACACATCAAAGACAGAGTGTCTAGGTCTGGATATTAAATCAACAGTGTTTGAATGAGTTCAAAAATAGCCGACATTTGTATGTCATTAATGTGAGCTACCCTCTCCTCAAACCACTCTCAAATTTTATCACAGTCCAGAAAAAAATAAAAGGAAGAACTACTCTCCCACTCTCTCTCTCTCCTTTTTGAGATGCAAAAGCCACTTGCAACTAAATTTCTGAGGCAAGGACTCTTGATATGCAAAAGTTAAGTAGTGGGTACATACCGAGCATGCTGACCTGCTGTTAGTGTGGCAAACACTTGAAGTTTTGTTATAAAAAATAATCAATGACAACTTTCTAATTCCATTTCTAATCTTTCATCACTATTTTTTTATTCCTTTTTTTTTTTTTATGTATACCACCCAGTCACCGTCAGCATGAAGGAGTAACACCTCTACTCCCCTCTAACTAACCATATTGAACAAATAAAGCGTTTGCCCCATTTTTTTCACCTGCTACACTGTTTTACACAGAGGAAGCTTAATTACAACTGATTTTCTCAAGTTCATGTGAGAAAACCACAGCAGAATTGTGAGTGAAACAGATTTCCCAACCTTCACTTTCGTGCTTCCACAAGCTCCTGTTTTCCTTGAACTCCTCTTCCTCCCTCATCCCTTGTGTGAGCAGTTGGGTTAACTGAGGCTGCCGTGACCGTGCTAGAGTTGCTTTCCTTTTGAGAGGAAGCAGTTGGTCAGAAAACATGGGATCTGTAGCAGCAGACACAAATCTGGAGACCTCCAGACCAAGCTTTCACTCCTTTCCATGCCTCGGCCCCGGGACGATGCTGACGCAGCTGCGTGGGGCCGCTCGGTAAATCACGTCAATGAAATGGCCCCAGATTAACCCTCCAAAAATATCTATTTTGTTTTACCGGGCTTATTTCAACCATGCAATTTATAATATGAGGTCTTCCGTGTCACCCCACATGGCAGAGGGATGAGAATGAATGGTGAGGGGGCGACAAGGTCCTTTGCCAGATTTGCCACGGAAGGCCATGAAAATTGCAAGTACGCTATTCATCTCCCTGAAGAGTTTTCCATCTCATAGCTTCACTGCTATGTCTGATCCCAAAGAGTAATTTTCTGCTTTTGTTGCTCATTGGTGACATCAGATTTCTGTCGGGCAGAAGCAGACAAGCTGGCTGGTCTTTTTCCATTTGTATTTACAGGAAAAGTAGCCAATACTTTAAGAATAGCCAACTCTTTGCAGCTTATTGCACACAAATCATGACGAGGGAGACATGAGAATAAAAAAAGAGCTGGAAAACAGGAGATTATAGTCCTGGTTCTGGTTTTATCACCTCCCGGTCTCAGCTGAATCAGCCCTGTGGGAACCGACGGAGGGTAAAGGAAAACAAGGTAGTCTTATCTGAACAAGAGGCTCACACTTCAGGCAAAAAAAGAAAGGGAAAAAATATGTCAACAGACTTTTTGAACTCCGAAGAGGATTCAAAGCTAGTTTGATTTAACATTTTAGATAGCATGCAGCTTAATAATTTACCAGTTTCCCAGTGACCAACTGATATCTATTCATACGGGCTTTGTTTGAGTTCCTGGTCTTGGCAGGTATTTGGCAAGGAGCAGGTGATATGAATTATCCTGTATGTGGAAACTCTGAATTCATAGTAATTTATTACCCATGCCACCATTTGATAAACAATAGTTTAGCAGTATTTGTTCCTCCTGCCACTAATTTTGTTTTTCCCAAACCTTGCTTTGTGTAAATTGGTAACAAAACTGGAATATTTTCTACTACCAAACTACATACTATCGAAAAAAACCCCAAATACAAATACAAATTAAAAAAAAAATATTAAATTCTCAACTTTTGGCATAACATTTGCTGTATAAACATTATCGGACATCGTGAGGAGAACATTTAAGCACGGGATGCCACATGCCACGGTAAAGTACAGATCGATAGCATTAATACCTTCTTCCCCTTTTTGCTTTTACCACCGTCATCTTGGAAAACATATCCAAAAGCCCCTTCAACAGCCGAGTATCTAACAAGTGTAACTGATGAAGACCAAGCCGTGGAGGTCTACAAAGGATGTTGAATGTGAAACCACAGAAATGTTTAAACCCCAAGCTAATGCTTAGATCACTGAAAAATAGTTCCCAGCTCAACAAAGCTCAAGCTGTTCAAACACCCACTGGGATATTTCCCAGGAAATTTACAATATTTATTTTACAGGAATATTTACTGGAAGTAAAAAACAAGTGAAGCTGGATCAATGGGCTCCTACCATGGACACGTTGGGACATGTGGAAGGGCCAAGCTGGCACACACCAGGCCACAGTTTTTCACCTGGTTTGGGTATTAAATGATGAGCACTGCCACCATTTTACTGTAAAACAGAGGAAAAGAAAAAATCACTATAAAGCACACACACCCTGTATTAATCTGCAGAGAAAGTGGAACAACTGAATGATTCAGCTTTAATAATCCATGATATCTGATAATTTTGTCATCATCTTAGGAGATGCATTTGAAAGTGGTGCAGCTGGGCAAAGCATCTTTTCTCCTGCGTGCTCCAAAACTGCTGGGCTATTTTTGAGTGAATTCAGAGTGCATGAGAAATTCCTGATTGACAGCTCTGGAGGATATATTTATCCACAGACCAGGTATAGGCTAGACAGCAACAATGAACGCTGGCCCCCACCTCAACCCTGACCTTCAGGGGCAGGTGAGGAGCAGATTGGTTTGTGTTAGGGTCAAGTTCCATCAGCTAAGGATATTTTTGATTGATTGCTTCTTTTGCTTTGTTTATTTTTATTTTTAAGCAGCTCTTGTTACTTTGGAGAAACGAAAAATCTGCTACTGAGGGACGTGAGGATTTGTCTGAGTTAGGGCAAAGCAGTGGTTCTCCCTCTTCTCTTTTTAAAGTAGATTTTCTGGGGTGCTTCCTCTTCCTTTCAGTTGAATTTAGCTCCTAAGGGTACCCTCCCCCCCGCCCCTCCCCCAGTGATTAAGTTGAGGTAGAAACTTTTGATTGTAAAGAAATTGCCAATAACAATTATTGCTGCTACTGCAGCCTCTATGCGAAGACCATCTCTTAAAACAGTAATTAATGCCCTAAGGTAGTAAGGCCTATTCCAGCATTGGCATGAAAAAGTTATCTTTCGCTCCTTCCCGCTCCCCCCCGCCCCCCTTTAATTCTCTTGAGGTGTTGTCTTGCTCTTCCTTTGCCATTTTTGCTGCATGTTAGGCTTGATTCCTCCAGTTAAAATAAAACTGCTAGCTCTCCAATGCAAAAGAAAAGAAGAAATACTGGAAACTTCTAAAAACAGATTGCACATTGCTTGTTTATTTGACCTTTTAATTGCATATGCTCATGCAGACACCTATATAAATTTTGTAAAGTTATAAACGACCAACTAAAGTTGAAGTTTTTTTCTTTATAAGAGTGTAATAGGATATTTAAGGTGACTACTAAACTCGGATGCAGATCCCTAATCACAGGCCTCAAAGCCTGTGTAAGGTGCAAACAAATTTAAAAGAAAAATATGACTCCTGCTTTGGACAGTGTATGACCTAAACAAGTCAAACACATTCAATTTTTGGCACTCAAACAGAAGTCTCTTCCCATCAGCTTACTCCAGGGCAGAACCTGGGGAAAATATTCTATGAAACAGATGTAATTTTGTTTCATAAGCTATTTCTTTTTCTCCCTTTCCCCCAGAGTGTTTACCAATGAAGTACTGGTAAATAGCAAGGGAAAATAGATGTATATAGTACTCAGAGAAAGGGAAAAATGTTTGGATGGGAAATGGAACAGATACACTAAAAGTGAAATTTATTTGCCAAATTAAAAATTTGAGCTTTTTGTCATGCAACAACTTAATAGGTAAGAAGGTCTTGAACAAGTAGCAAAACAGAATGCATGTTTTATACTGACAGATGTTTTTAAGTCACATGAAAAAAGCGGAATCACAAAAGGATCTACTAGAGATGACATTATATATGTATTAAAAATACTGCATGATAATTATCCTTGATTATGAGAGAAAAGCATTTATAAGTGGAAAGACTACTGTAGTGTAACTTTTCTACTACTGCCATCAGACATACTTGTGATAATTTGATTCTCAAAATGCAAAGACGTCTTTTTTTTTTTTTTTTTCAATTTGCAAATTTATCGTCTGCAACTGATCAGAGAATGCCACCGCACTGGAAATACACCATGTAGCAAATTAAATTCTAGTCAATGGGAAAAGTGGTCTCCTGGAATTACAGCGCTTCACATTGTGTTACATACATTTACATTCAATTAATTGTCATCTTTTTTCTCAATGCTGTAGGAAATACTACTTTATTCTGTTCCTTCGACAACTTTAAAAATAATCTTAACCCTTGGTATCATTCTAACATTATTCTAACTCACTCTAAAACAGAAGTTCTTCTTATTGCAACATAAATTAGAACACAAGTGAGACAATCGTAAGGCACTGGATAAGAATAGGGAAGTTACACTGTAAACATTAAAAAGGGTCAGAATGCAAATTATTTTCTTGTTTGTTTACAAGATCAGTAACAGAAAGGTGGAGACAGTTAGTGGGCTATTGCTTCCACCTCTAATGAAACATGGACTTGTATTTAGCAATTAATCTAAGTTTATAAAAGTGTACTTAAGGTACTATTGGTTACTGCTTAATGTATACTGTATCTGCAGGTATGGAGCCCTACCCTCCAACACAGGCATCTGGTTTTTCCTCCTTTGCAGCAGTGGCTTCCAATCCATACTTTGGGAAGTATTAAAGAAAAAGCCAAAATCTCATGGAAAGCAGAGACAAGAGAGAGGATCAGTGTGGTCAGTGGTGCAACAGAAATAAAAGACCAAAGAGATTTTTTAGTTTTGAACCAAGCCATAGGCTGAGAGACTTGCTCCTTTCCCTCTAACTTAAGGCCAATGCAAAGAAACATAACAAGAAAATAAACTACCGTAAAGAATTTCTTCGCTACATTTGTATGGATTACCATTTACAATTTAAGATTATTTCTTTTTTTTTTTTTTTTTTGGACAATAGCACTAGCAAACAGCAGTTCGAAGACTGAAGTGGAGATCTTTCGGTCTATTTGGAGAACACACTGTAATCACTGAAAATTCTGTCACTGACTACATTAACAGGTGAACGAGGGATATTTTATGTCACAATTCAGATTCCTAAATCAGAAAGTCTCACACACTGAGTCAGCTCAGGTTTTCTTTTAATTGCTTAGCTGTAACTGACTCCAGGGCTTCCTCAGGGATAACCTTTCTTCAGTGCAAAATTTTCTGACGGGAGAAGCTGAAACCTGCCTGAATTTATTGTGGATTTCCAGACGCAGGATGTCTTACTTGCAGTAGCTGACTGCCAGACACATGGAAGCACCAGACGTTTCGATAGTACGTGCTCAGGTTAGCTGCTCGGGGCTGGCACAAAGAGTCTCCTCTTGCCAGAGAACACCACATTTTGCTGCACAAGTGCTGCGCAGGTGATTTGTATAGGCTTAGTTCGTCGCAGTGAAAACCGTGTCTTTACAAATGTATCAGAGGTTTCCTGAAAGTATTGGACCGCCAGCACGTGTGTGCCTGCAGATATTTCAGACAGAAGCATGCCGGTCCTGAAGAAGTACATATTCTGTAGCTCCCAGCTCAGTTTGTGAGTCTCATTTCAAACCAAAGTGCGCTCACCGTTCTTACCCTTATCTCATGACCTGCACAGTATTTGCAATGGGTTCATAAACAGATTCAAGCAAAAACATTCCAATCCATCCTATCCAGTTTCAAGAAATCACTAACACGTCTCATCTAACACTCTCAAGTATGGTGTGTACAACATATATCATGTGATTTAAAAGGATTACAAATTCAATCAACAGTTTCACTACTGTTACTGATTCAGTGATGAGTTTCTCAGATGCTGTGCAAAGGTCCTTTACTCTTTTGCAACAGCAAAAGGCGAAATAGAACAACCAACCTCATGCCTCATCCTTTTTTTCTTTTTTCTTCTTTTCCACTTTTTTTCTCAGTCTAAGGGAGTTTTAAAACTTTTGGTATGCATAAAAGTTAGTTGCTGTCCAAATACAATGGAAAGATCTTGCTCTTCAGATCTCTGTAAAAATTCTTAACAGTGAGATTCACACCGTGAATGGGAGGACACCTCAGCCATCCGTAATGTCACCTGCCCCATCAATAGCTATCCAAATATCTTTGTGATCATTCATAACCCATTCTACTACTTTTATGATCAGTTAGAATTGCACATGCTGCAAAATAAACCTAAACTGAAATTGAGAGGGGCATCCAACATCCAACTTAGAGTCTGTGAAAACTTTATTGTAATGATTCATAGATATCATACTTTCAAACTAAACTATGCATTTCAACAACAATTTCAAAAACAAGAGGAATGCCTGGGAAATGCAAAAGCCCATGAGACTATGTGGCTGCTGTAGATATTTAGAAACGTACTAGGAAAAAAGTACTCAATAATGAATAGTCCTGGATTTTCACAGTAGACCAAACCAAGTGACCCATGTTTGCTTTATGCTCCTCTATACGTCAACCTATGAAGCTCTGTGCAGCTGTAATGGAAAAGTTTGTTTATTCTTTGAATCCTTGTATGTCTTCACCGTCTAAAAACCAAACCAACCAAAACTGCATCCTGTTTCTTAAAATTATGTGCACGTACACATAATGATACTAACCACGGTTGTCATAAATGGATGGCACAGACCCAAACTGTCAAGAAGGATGAGCTGAAAAAATGATCGTCGTGACCCAAGGGAAAGGAGGAAGCTGAAGAAGATCTTCTGTTGCAACTTCCAGTGTATGCTATTGGCATAGTCAATGCATCAAAGAGAGATGCTGAAGGTGAATAGTTTTTGGTCTTTCCAAATTATAGATTGAACAATGAATGATCTAGTGACACAAACAGTAAAGTACATTGTTTCTGTACAGAACCTGTGAAATAACTATAAATTTTGGGGGTAATTTCAAAACTAGTATGACATGAAAGTGTAAAATTCAGGGCTTTTTTAAGGTCAAGTATAAACAAAACTGCAGTGAGCGTCCAAATTTTATATTATATATTTTGTTACAAGATGAAAGAATGTAGATTTTAATACAGTAATTGGACTTCTGGCACTGTTGCAAACTGGCATGTTTATAGGAAAAAATAAATTTGTTTTCAGAAGTATGTATCTGAAGTGTTTGAAAAAGATGTACTTTGTGCTTGATGTTGAAATTAAAAATTCAAGTGCTGATTATAAGGTGAAATTTTATGCTTATGTTGAAGTTCATTATGAAGTAAAGACAATATTAAGTAGCTCTTTAATGATAAAAATGACTTTAACTAGATTTCTAGATCGTTTTCTAATAGTCTATGACTAATTGTGAAATTTACCATTTTACCATGACTAATGTGTGAAATCTGTCATCTTTCCTCATGATTTACACAAGGTCCTAATAAGAAGTACAGAAAGTTGATAACATGACATGAATAGTAGCTTGTATTGTATTTGCTCACTTATTTTAGGAGAGATATTTGTCATTACATTTTGTTAAAGCCATTGGTGTACCTATGATATCATCCTTGGAGTCTATCAGAAGTCTGCCTTTACTAACATAACGAAGCATATCCTTGTCTATTATTCAAAAATTATATCAATTGATGCAATGCTGTCACAAAAGAAACAATAAAATACACTCTGGAAGGGGTACTGAGTTCTGAGACTACGGAGTTCTTCAGCCTCTCCTAATTAATAGACAAAGCATTCCACAAAAGCAGGCAATTTTGCATAATCTGGTTAGTTATACCAATTACTAAGAAGGAACTCTTCATTTCCAAACTCCTACATTATGTTGGGAATCCTTAAATAGTTGCAGTTTAATTCAGTTCTGCATATATTTCTTACAAGCACAGGCTGGACAAAAAAGAGAAGGCAGTAAATTAAATTTAACAACCCTGAAACTACCTGAGCTACCACAAACCCTTGTGGTAGTGATGGCAATGAGGCTATTCAAAACCAAAATTTCCTGGTTTTAAGCCATGTATGTATTTTGAAACACATGTCTATCATGGTCTTCAAAGAGAGAGAAAACATGCCCCTTGATCTGAAACCATTGCATGTTGATATAGAAAGTTATGAGGTCTTAAAGGACTTATGAAAGTCCCTAAGTCACGTTGATATCAGCATTTGAAAATCCTGTTCCAAACTGTCCCTTTTTCCATTATAAGACTGAGAGGACTGTATCAGCAAATCGTGTCCCCAGAAATTTCTGTCCCAATGGAAGATATTTATCAGCAGCATCTACAGAAAATATGTGATGTTGTTTCTTTTGAACCAAAAAAATTATACATATTTTTTTTATATATATATATATGTATATACATCTTGCAAAATACAACAGTTTATCAAGGGTTTTGGTACAACAGTATATCAGAGCCATCTTCCAGGAACACAGCCGAAGATATATTTTCTTTAAGGGGAGCTAAATTTTTAGCCCTCAGCAGCAGTGACAGTGTTCTTACAGAGGTATTAAGCTAATGTAATTGCACTTGGAGACACCTTACACCAGTATCTGGCAAAATGAAGAAAAATCCAGCTAGCTTTAACAGGCTGAGGAAAATGAAGGTAATAATGCCTCTGAATCGTAATGAAAATGAATGTTAAAGGACATAAAGATTTGCTGGACAAGAAGAAACCACTTGGCTCAAAAGGTGTGCTTGCTGCTTTGTCACTTGTGTCCTTCCCTTTCATAAAAATGTCTAACTGTCTTGCATTTATTTATAATGTTTGCTGTGACGATCCAACTTGGCAACTTGCTTCATATACTGACAACTCAGGCATTATTAAATAATTCTGCCTGAATTCCCAGCTTTTACCACTAAATTCCCAGCGTGTTGTCCCGGGTCCTGTTTGCCCCACTGCACTGTAAAAAACTATATGCCACTGTTTTTTCTCCCCTAACGAAACCCCTTCTCTTCTTTTTTTTTTTCCTCCTTTTCTTCTTTCTTACCCTGTATTATCATCTCAGCATTTTATCTTCACTGAAAAGAACATGTTTCTCATGATAAACCTTTCAGACACTTGTCACAATATTCTTGAAACAGGAAATCATTTCAGTTGTCCCCCTAAGCATCATCTTTAAGGTAAGGTGGGAAGATGGTAAAAAAAAAATGATGTTTTATACATAGCTGTTACTGATCTGTCCTCAGTCCTCTGTTGGTGACACCTCTTAGAACTTCCTTTACCAAACAACTGCTCAGCCATGGACTCTGTACTGAAGATATTTTATTATTATTATTTTTCACAATCAGTGTCAAATCCCTTCCTAGTCCTTTTACCACAATTGCTCTTTAATATGTATGTTTGATTTTGGCTCATTAACCACAGATTATTTCACATTTATATGTTAAGCCCCTCACCTTTCTACTTTCTCCCCTTCACAAAAATGGCTGAATTTTTGAGATTTTACATGCTGTTTTCCTGTACATTTTATACTCATATTTATTTTTTGATAATAGCACTTCTCTACAGCAGGAGCCGTGTAGATATTGTTTAAGGTATGGCCACTGGAAAATGAGACTGTATAGACAGGTAGATGGATCCGCGCTAGTGAAAAATGAACAAATGAATCGGCTAGATTCACTTTAGGGACCATCTGAGAAGTTTCACATAAGGTAATTTTATGAGCGAATGAATAAACTTGTAGAATCATTATTTCCTTCATTTGCTGAAACAAAGAATTTTAGAAAATTCTGGGGCTGGATTCATCGCTATTACCAGTGATGTTACTGTTACTGCTTTCAACTATACTGCACTCAGGAAGGCTTGTACTGAATCTTGTCCTGAAAAATATAATTTCTGCTTGTCGGCAGGAATCTAGTGCCCTATGTTGCCCCTATCTAATAATTACTGTCTTTTAAGAGTATTACTGACTTAGATTTTGAAATAAGTCATAGCTAAGAGAGTCCAGAGCATTTTATTTATAATTTCATTTTCATGTAGCAGCAGTGTCCAGACAGTACTATATAAAGGACACGGGGATAATTAGCATATGTGAGAACTCTACATATATTCTTCAAAATATTATTTCTATAATATCTGATTGTGACTAGAGAATCTTTCTGCTCACATCAAGTTCCACTTCTCCAGAGCCATTATTACTTTATGGCTACTCCATTACTTGCTCACCCAATTTACTCTGTTCCTAGCAAGTGAAACATTATTTTAGAATCTAGACTGAATTTCCAATTTTCAATGAACAACCCATTGACAGTTCGGAACAAAACTGGTTTTGAACATTGGAGCTTGAAACAAAGGCTGTCAAGATATTTTACAATGTGCATAGATGGCACCTGACTCCACAGGAAGCTTTACAGACATTTCATTCCTTTGCCATAGTCACCTTCTAACCTATGGATGATGACAGGGGATTTCTGGCAAGTACTGTGTGATTTTTAGGAAAATGTTTGGGTCTACGAAACTCTTTTTTATAAAAAAATGGCAATATTAGAGGGAGGTGCGGAAAACATTGGACTGAGCCCTGGTGCCCTTATCAGGATAATACAGAGAGTCATAGAAAAGACATAGAGCTTGAAAAAAAGAAAAATAAAACAATGTTGAGGACAGTTCTTATGGAAAGTTTTATTTTTCCTAACTAAAACTGTAGTGTTATAGGATAAGTGCATATCCAGATTGATTTACCACTGTCTCAGTTGTCAATGGGAATGTACCCAATGGGTTTTGCATGACATTCTGTTTTCTTGGTAGACTTATGTTAGGTCCTTAAAATGGATCAGTTACAGCACAAATGGGTATTCATGAGAAGCTTCTGAGCTTCTACTCTGTAGCATAGATCCATTCTCCAGGAAATAAAGATCTTGTATGCAACTGTATCAGCAATTTTTCCTATAGGGAAACACGCTTATCTCATGGTCCCAATAACGGTCTTAAGCTCAACTATTTATTCACTGAGAAACAGGAATTCTTGGTGAGAGTTTTTGTAAATATTTTGGAAAATAATATAAATTCAATAAGGAATGTAGAAGGGAGATTAATAGAGAGCTGTCTAAACTATAAACTGCAGCCCTGCATTTCTTCTGAAAACATGTTTTAATGAATGACCCCTTTTCTGGGGTGCCAGACACTAATTCTCAGGTAATGTTTAATTTTTGATAGGCTCATCGTGGAAACCACAGTCTAGCTCTGGTGATCAGGAAGTCTAGTGAGGTTCATTACTGTTGGTATTTAGATACAGAACAACATTCCTAAATAATTCAGCCAAACAAAGAACCAACTGGATCATAATGTCAAGAGTTCTTCTGTCGACAAAGAAAGTCAATGACGCTGCAGATTTTCTGACACTTAGTGTGTTGATTGACATGATACTGTCATTATTTTCCATCATATATTTTGAATTCTCTGGGAAATATAAAAGAGTATGCAAATATTCTCCTTCATGCTTTACAGGATATAGCATTTATCCTCCCAATGCTCCAGCCAAAATCAGCACCTGGATGAAGAGCAGCTGGCTAAAGCTGAACCCAGGAAAATTAATGCCAGTTGGAAAAGGGAAGCTCTCAGAACTTGCCTCTTCAGTCCATAATACCTGCCCCCAAACCCTTAAAATCCTAGTTATCATTTTCCCCCATTATCAAAGATTTGGCTCTTTTACAGGGCTCTTCATATATATAGCAACATTTCCTACTCCACTTTTTCTAGCAGTCCTATAAAATACACTAAGAATGAAATGGCCCCACTTCCTCAAGGAGTGTTTTCTCTCAGTGCATGTATAACTTCCATTAGCATTAAAAGGACTTACATTGAAAAGAAAATGTATCTATTTATTGTTTAACTTCCATCTTAAGCATCATTGTCCTGTCATCCAATTTCTCTTTTCAGATTAATTACCACTAGTGTTACCACTGTCTCATTCTTAGTTCAGTTTGTTTCTTCCTTTTATGTTATCTTTGCTGCTGTATTAATTCCCATTCAGTTTACTGATTCAATACTGCCTGGTGCAGTAGCTATTTTATATTTGCTCTTAAATATACGCAGCTGCACTGGAGACGAGTGACTTGGTCTTTTCACTTCTCGTACAGAACTTAGACTTTCAGGCTCAAACTTATGTTGCTTTACTTTTCATGATCATCTGTGATGGTCACCTTTTTACCAAAGAGAGAGTTTATTGAAAAGACAGTGTATCTATCTAAGACAACATCAGTAAAGAGTTGAACAACAAATACACGCATTGATGCGAGTAGCTCCTGTGCAATGCAGTTCCACAAGAGTCCCCACACAACACAGGAATGGGACATGTCACACCAGTTAATAGAGTATTTTCTTTCCTTCCAGTTTATTTTTCCTCACACGTGTTTTAGTTTAGCGGCCTGCCGGTTGTAGGACCCTGTGTAGTCTTTTCAGGGACTTAAGACACCCAAGGGAGCCTCCCTTTACTCTCCTCAGTAGCACGGTATGAGACGTCATTCTGGCTAAAATCATCTCATCCCACCCCAAAAAGATTGTACTCTCTGAAAAAAAGAACTCCGTGATTCAATCTAGAAGTGATGGCATTGCTCCCTCCGATAATGGCTGTTCACATCCATCTCGATCTGCCACACAGAAAGCTCAAAAATTGTGGAGCAACCAGTGTGAAGTTTCTGGGAGTTTGGAGGCAACAGAAACATACCTCAAAGTAACTTTTCGCCCTCATTTCTCTCCAACCTAAAAACGAATTTCTGTTCCTTATGTTTGCTCTCATTACCATGATTAAAAAAAAGCCAAACAAGAAGTCATCAATAGATGTAAAAATGCTAGGTGTGTAAACGAAATTATATTTCTTTATGCACATGAGAAAACTCGAATATTTGAAGTGTGCTTTGTACCATTGCATAGAAAGCACAAACGTGGAGATAAAGGATCCTGGATAATAGAATTCCTAGACTGGACACAACTTATCATTTAACTTTGCATGTATCTTAGTTCCTGACTAAGAAAATTAATGGCATAGTAGTTATCTGCTTTAAAAAGACATATAATCAAATATTAGCATAACTATGAAACTAGTATTGAGAGCAGGAACTGCTGAGCTGAAGAATCAAACTGGGCAGTGGGTCCTGGAATAAGATAAATTTTTGTTTTTCTCTATATTTACTGGAGAAATTGGCTTATTTGATACAAGTAGTAATGTGGCACAACAGGGTAAGATCCATAATGTGAAACTCCTGTTGCTGGGTACCCAAGCTACACACCATGTGTGTTTTGAGGGGCCTAATTTATTTAAGACTAGGACAATCTGGAGACTAACTCTAACTCTACTCTCTGCAGTTGTTCAGTCTGGAGAAGAAAAGGCTCTGGGGAGACATTATGGTGGCCTTCCAGTATCTGAAGGGGGCCTACAAGAAGCCTAGAGAGGGACTTTTTACAAGGGCACGTAGTGATAAGAAGAGGGATAGCAGTTTTAAACTGCAAGAGGGGAGATTTAGATGAGATCTGAGGAAGAAATTCTTGGCTGTGAGGGTGGTGAGCCCCTGGCCCAGGTTGCCCAGAGAAGCTGTGGCTGCCCCACCCCTGGAGGTGTTCAAGGCCAGGTTGGACGGGGCTTGGAGCAACCTGGTCTGGTGGGAGGTGTCCCTGCCTAGGGCAGGGGGTGGCACTGGGTGGGCTTTAAGATCCCTTCCAACCCAAACCAGTCTGTGATTCTATGATTGTACTTGTGGACTGAATGTCTGTTAGTGATGGGAGTGGTTCAGAAGTTCTCCTAAAAGCAGTTTTCCATTTCATTTCCAGGGAAAAGGAATCCAGTCTGTGCCCCCAAGACCACTCCACGAAGCAAACCCAAGTGCAGAAAGTGGGGATGATTAACAGATACACTTCAAAAGCATGCTCCTAAATGTTGAGTAAAATGCTAATCTAGACATAAGGCTGTCCAGAGAGGTTGTTGAATATCCAAATTCACTAATCAAAACTTGATTGGATAAGTCCCTGAGCAACCTGATATAAGTTGACTCTCATTTGAGAAGGGGGTGGGACCAGTTGACCTCCAGAGATCTCTTTGACTCTAAATTATTCTATGATTTTGCGTGCCCCTGGTAGGTGGGAGATATTGCTGTCATCTCATTAGCAGCTTTAATACATTCAGCGATGCAAGTATTCACATGTAAACTGTGTTATGACTTAGATTTCTTGAAAATTACTTTCATTCTTTCATACTTTCATTCTTTCTTGATTCTATAGCCATACAAATCTTGATTTATGAAACCATTCAAAGTTTACTGGTGAGAATTTCCCTTCCCCTCTCATTTCTACATTGCTACAAAAAGATCTTAATAAAAAAACACCGAGGAGTAATTAAAACATTCTCCATACAGACTCCACTGACAACAAGTGGAAAGGATCTTTAGCTTCACCTTATTTAAGAGGAAAGATCAATGCTCTTTCAAGAAATAGGACTAATTAATTCAAATACCTAATTAGAGATACGTATTGTAGCCCGAAGATAAAAATCTTGGGGAGCAAAGAGAGATTGAAGATGGATCCCAAACCATAGCATTGCATAACCTTCACCTCTACACCCATTCTCAGAAATAATGATTTCTGATAAGCTGTGCCTGGTGATGCGTTATGGCCACTAACGACAGTGTCGCCACTGAAGGGTGGCACCTTGCTGTATTCTGTGGACACTCAAAATGTGGTATTACACATGAGCAAGTAGTCTGATTAAAAGCTTCTCTGCTTTGCACAGTCCCAAGAAAACCACATTGTATTGTTTCCAGCTGTGAAGAAAATGACTCGATATATGTTTGTATAAGACCACAAGTTTAAGTAGTGTGGTATATAAGGGGTAAGAGACTGCATTTTCATTCTGAATCCTTTGTTCTTCCTCAGAGAGAATAAAGAAATCGCTAAACCATGGTATCATAGCAGAGGATAAGGTGGAACACAGAAGACTATCTCATAGTCCTTTCCATGGACTAAATAATCATTACTGTTTGCCATCAGAAAACAGACAGCGAACAATTCAAACCAGCAAATTACCCTGAACTTCCCCTCTTTGGCCCTCAGGGTGTTAGGTTTTTTGTTTGTTTGGTAGTTTTTTTTCTTTTTTTTTTTGATTGTTCGTTTTTGTTTGTTTTTTCTTCTGCGACAAAACCATTGGGTTTTTTTGTTTGTTTGCTTGTTTTTCTCTTTTTTACACCAGATACATATCACAACTACTGTTAAACTACCATGATTCCCTCCATTATATTCCCCGGGGAGCCAAACCAATGATTTTGACTTTTCAGGTATAGATTTACCCTTAAATTATCTCTTTTATCATCTTAGACCATAAAGCATCAATAACAGAAAAAAGGAAAAAAAAGTAAAAAAAAAAGTAGCATAAAAGCACCTAGCATCAAGTTGGGAAGAACAGATTCTTCTCTTAGACATCCATTAGGAATTTCACTCAGCGACATTTTTTGTATTTCACTTCCACGTTGCTGAGACCAATGTATAAGACGTAAAACTTATGAAAAACTGTGCTGTAAATCTCATCCTGATTCACTTTTTTCAGTTCGTTTTTGATCCAGAAAGGACTGCCTTTTCACAGTTGCACCCTTCCTTCAGTCTGTGCCCCATTCCCAAAAGCATCAGTTTAATTAAAGCCGCAGAAGGGGATCACATGCAGGATGTGTGAATTGACATGGATGTCCAAATCACCATCTCATGCGAAATAGTGACTGCACAGCTGCACTTGGAGTCATAATGGTACCTGCATACTCCAACAAGAGACGTTGTTGGACTGAAAATGCTGAACATCCAAGAAAATGAATAATTTCTGATCAAGGAACAAAAAGAGGCTGAAGGGATGAGTTCAGACTTAGAAAGTGGATCAGGGACGGCAGAAGTACCAACAATTGCACAAAACCTCACCGATTCTGCTGTCCAAGGAAGGGGAGGGCTTCCCTTCGGTGTGCTCATGCTGAGGTTTCCCCAGCAGACAGTATAATGAAATAAACCTCGCTCCTGAGATACATTAGCTGTCATTGGGAAATAGCTTAGAAATATCTTTTCTCAATGCTACCAGGGATAAATGGAAAAGAGAAGCTGAAGGTTGCACGAAGAGGACAGATTCAACAAGTTTTGAAATTTGCTGCAGGAAGGAAAACAAAAGAAAAAATCTGCTAGCACCATTCTGTTGCTCTTTTATCTTTTCCTCCCTGTTCTATTATTTGATTAATGACAAATTGTGTAGATGACAAATAATTTCTCCTACTTAACTGCCAACATTTTTATTTTTATTTTAAATATTCATAAATGAATTTAATGCTTATGCATGTGGGAGACTAATAACATTAGCTAGAGCCAGACAAAGCTTAGGCAACGCAGTGTGCAAGATTTTCCACATGGCTCTGCCAGAGCAACTAAATCTTTATCTGTAACACTCCTACTAATATTCCAAGCACAGGCTTCTTTTGTTTTGCAGATATGAGAAAAGCTGCACTGGTCTTACAAAATGTGTAGATTAAAATAACAGAAATTCGCTGACTTGCTTATGCCATGCTTGAGACCAGGCAAACAGAGGTCAATGGATGCTTGAGGGAGGTTCTCATATTTCTGGTCTCTTACACATGCGGTCAGACCGTGCCCAGTCCTCACATACACAGCCAAGGTGGATGGAGCTGGAAAAAACTATGTGGCTGTCTTCTTGCTTCCCAATATGTTGGGCAGCTCCAGCTTGTTGCTCCTCAGTGAATCTGGGTGCATCCCTGCAGGGCAGCTACCTGCTCAGACCTCCCTCAAAGAGAAGGAGGTGACAAGGACAAATCAGGGCTTCAGCAATCCGCCAGTTGCTGCCAGAATTCCTGAACCTCTAAAAGCCATTTCTACAAGCTGTAAAAGACCATTTCAGCAAGACTGTTTCTGGTGACTCCTAGCCCGGAACCCTGCTTACACATTCAGATGTGAGCAAAATATTGCAGTGCGCTTCTCCTGCAGAGGACTGTTAAGATTTCACACAATGCCTGCTGTCTCCTCCTCGTATCTACATACTGCCACCAGAAGGTCTCTCTACATGTGCTGCAGAAACCGATTCATAAAAATCCTGCCCAATGTTGGGAACCTCTAATGGGTGAAAGAATCTGAGACCAGTATCATCTCATTAGCAATATTTAATCTTTTCAGTGGGGATGATTAGAGCCTTGAATCAGCTACAAAGCCATGGTATGGGTAGGAGAATCAGATGGATGGTCATGAGAGGGGAAAAGGATGAAAGAGGAGAGACAGTGTGAAAGAAAGACATATTGAAACCAGAATAACTTTGCATCCAGTGAAGCTCTATCTGCCTCACACTTGGCAGCTATTTATATATTTCCCTGTATTACTTGAATTTATTAATGATTGAGACAGAAACCGAGGAAATACAGTGCACAGTATTGTACAGACTCCATAGCCAAGTCAATCTCACCATTGTACAACTAAAATAAAGGCAATAAGCCCTGAGCGGTGGCCAAATCAAAGACTGAACACCTGGCTCTCATTTATTATGAGTTTACAACTGAAAACAAAGTTTTGACTTTTACAGCCGAAAATTTTGTGACTCATCCCAGCAGCTCATAACAATGCTTCCTGATCCTGACCAATCCAACAGCAACAGAGCTAAGAAGAACAAAAGCAACCTGAAAAGATCAATATAATGAACCTCTTCCTCCTAGTTGCCTCCCCATTCTGGCTTCTGAACTCAATGCCAACGTTTTAAACAAAAATAAACATAAAATAGAAAATATGACGGCAACAAAATTGTTGAGCTGCTTCCATCCACCCACACACATGGAGCGGTAAAACCAAAATATGACAGAAATATTTACCTATGTCAGGGCAATGTAGCTTTCTCATCCTGAGGTATTATAGTCCCACAAAGCATTTTTCCGGTTAGTAACACTCTCCCCCTGCCCCTCTGAGATTCTTAAATGAATCACTGTATCGAGGTGCAGACATTTCTTTCTTTGGTAGGAGCCTGAGTTTCCCCAGGTGAATACCAAAAGCTTTGCTGGGGTGAAGTGGGGAGGTTCAGGGTGGATCAGAGCCTGAATTTCTGGCTCTGCAGGGAAGTCTGAAACACTAAAACAGAGTCAAACTTCAGTATTGGGAAAAAAAAAAAAAAATCAAAAAAATCTGAGGGAATGAGAATTTTGAGGTCCTGTCTGAGAATCTATGGTGGGGGGAACCAACAACAATGAAAAAAAATAATAAAAAAAAACCCAAACCAAAACCAAAACAGACAAACAAACAAAAATGCCCAGACTAAACCAACCTTATCAATGCGGTATTCCAGCATAAACCGCTGGGGCATCCCAGGTTGCCCAGACCTGGTAACCTGCTCCCAGGCTGTGTGCCACAGGACTGGCAGCCAGGGCTGCTGCAAGGGGGGAGCCGGGGAGCGCTGGGAGCCCTGACGCGAGCTGGGTCCCCCAGGGCTGCCAGGCAAGCTGTCGGGGAGGTGGGTGAGCTGGCAGCAATCCTGCTGGGTTTCTGTCAGAAAAAATATGAGAAAATCTGCATGTTTCCGAAGAACATTTAAATTTCGTCAAAACAGTGTTTTCCAGCACAATAATTTTTCCACCATGAAATTTCTGTCTCTCCATTTGTTAGTGTCATTATGCTTGGGTTTTGGGGGATGTTTTTCCCCCCCTGTAGCTGACCAGCCTTGCCTTCTATTTGCTGCCTCCAGCTTCTTGCTGCTTTGAGGCACAGTCTGCACCGAGGACAGTGAGAAGCGTCCACTCCTGCTGAAGGAAGGATGCTTCCTCCTCTTCCTCCTCACCTCGCAAGCCACCCTCTTCAAGCACCATAGTTAAACCCTAAATTAGCACATGCATAGCAGCATCCAGCAAAAGGCCAACAGATAAAAAACTGAGTTAACGCGTCCACCTATTCCTAAATCAATTTTATAATGAATTTTGCTCAACACATACTTTATTGCTTTAGCAACGGTGTTCTCTGCCATAGGGTTGACCAGAGCCGTGCTAATCATTCTCAGCTTTAGCAAAAGATACAAAAGACACAATCAGAAAATGCAGAGGAAGCTATTAATGTGGGATTTGCCAGGAAGACAGAAATATTCCTGCATGGTAGTTGCAATTGTAGTAACATACAGCAATATATTTCTTGAAACAAAATAGAGCATTCCTATAAAGAAGTGATAGCTCCGCATTAATCTCATATTGACTTACATAAAGACACCATTCATCTGTGGCATTCCCTGATACAGGATATTATTGTAGCAAATACTGATTTCTAAATGATTATTTCTATGAAGAGTGTCATTAGAATAAAATTTCAAGGGATACCAATATTCCTGTTTATGACAAACTGACTAACTCCTGAAGAAGAGAATATGTTTAAAATTTTAATGGAAAATAGGAGAAAAAAAAAAAAAAAGAGAAAAAGACCGCTTGGGAAATAGGAAATTCTGTAACTCTGGTTCTGACACTGACTCCTTCCACAGCCTTGGGCAAGGCACTCCAATTCTCCCTGTCACAGAAACAATGATTATCTACCTCTTTTGGCTCTTTGAATGATTGTTTTTCTTAATGTTTTAAAGTGCTTTGATAATGAAATCCAAACACGTAAAAATCTACCGTGTTATAACAATATTAGAGAGTTTATTTCCTTCCAAAGCATCAAGTGTTGACCATCATTATGACACAGAGATTACACATTTTTTAGAAAAGTCAGAGAATGCTCATCTATAAGGAAGTTTTCAGGTTTCCTGTTTCCCCAGCATATGCAAACAGATAATTTCCACTATAGGAATTCTTGCTATAAGAAATACTATAGATATTTAGCTCTCAAAATTGTTGCTGTGGCAGAATCCAATACAGATGTAGCTATACCACAAAGATGTTGCTCCAGCAGCACAGATTATATTGTTTGGAAGTACACAGAAACTTTACAGCAAAGGCATGTTTTTGCCTTTTAAAGCTTTTGGTAAAGTCTCTAAAATCTATCATCTTGCAAAACTAATTTTGCGTCTCCATTTGCTTTTTAAGAATAGAATCCCCTCCAAAACCGCCACCCTATGAAGGTGTTTGAGCAATAAGCACAGGACAAAATCAAAAGCACAGGTACTCAGGTACAAAGCGGGCCAGAATCTGCTTTTATTCAGTGCCCCCACGCTGATCTCTTCACAGTTTTTCCTCAGTATTTTATTACTTTTCTGGACCGTTTCATCATGGCACAAATGTTGAGTTTATCTCTCACGCGAGATTATCTTGTTATAGACGATCTGGTTATTGAATGTCCTCGATGAAGAACAATCTTGTTAATAGCTTGCCTGCTCAGAGACGTGTCACTTCAAATCCATCTTGTATCTGGATCTCAGCTACATATAAATGCCCTCATCTGCAGCTCCCCTTCCTGAGAATGATGATGGTTGTTCTGCTTCGGAGTCAAATGTCTCACAAAAGACTTACTCAGCTGGTGGAATTTATTTCACATAACAACAGTTATACAGAAGTTTTATCTAAATGACCGTCATCTTTCTTTCTATAAACCTTATAGTTGCCATTTTTGCAGTTTTCCTTGAACACTATAATCTATTAAATTTTGACTGAAGTGAAAACATAGGTCAAAAACGTTTCCTACGGATCCACATATGCAGGGAAAACGATGTGAATATGTCTCCTCTGAGGCGTCACCTGACTTGGGGAGGCTTGTGCACATAGTTCAAGGTCTGTGAAAACTCCGGGTGAACGCTGTTCGCTCTGTATTCCCAGGCATAAAGGGGAAAAATAAGACATGCTTTGCCCCTACAGCCCAGTACACCTGAAGGCAGTGCTGGGTGTTGGGGAGTCATTGACATCTGCACACTTACAGTCCTGCCATGATTCTGGTATAGTTCCCTGGCATTTTCAGCAGGACTAAACCCATACGTCCCCAGCATGACCGTAAGTACCTAAGATGGGCACTGGCCCAAGGAGTCTTTGCCAAGAACTTTTCTTTCACCACTTCTTTCTGTAGGTTATCTCTTACAAAGATACAATGGATGATCACATTATTTATCAGAAGTTAGATAAAACACAGGTTATATTTTGACCTAAAACCAAAGGACACACCTCTTATTTCCGTGTTATGGGGTTGGGAGATATTTTCAACAAAACCCCTAAACTGTATTATTTGTAACTGAGGTGGTTATGAATCCTACATTTTGAATCAAGGATTTATAAAGTTTTGGGAAGCTCTTATGTTTAACTTCAGCGATTCTTGTGAACAGTTCACCTCCTGTCTTACATGGTGCATCATGAGCAGGGAGAAGAGGCAGGAGATGTGATCTGAAGACAAGACATTTTTGCATTTGAGAATGTGACTTACAGTCATTGGCACAACGTCAAGAGGAGGTCCTGGCACACAGCAGAGGTAACAAATACATCCTCTGAAGAAAAAGAGTATCAGATGCTGCACAATACACGAACCTCTGCAGAGAGACAGATGGAGGGTAAATGCAATAGCCAAGGAAATAACAAGAAAAAGTTATAATAAAGAGTTTCAAGCAACAAGCACTGCTGAATGGTTAGCTGAGACCAAGCTCAGCTCTCTGGGAATATAGTCACATTGGTACAGGAAACCCCATTTAAGAAGAGGATAAATGCCCATTACAAAAGAAAAAAAAAAATTGAAATTTTTTTCTGAATAAAAGAAGTTGTCAAAAAATAAGCTGTTGGCTTTTCAAGAGTCAATTTAAATAAAATCAGATCTATAACAAAAAAGATCTTTTCCTTGCTAACTATACCTATGACCTTGAATGAAGGGATGCTAACTGCTTTAGATGTTATGTTAATTTTATACATGACTGTAAATTCTTATAAACATACAACTTTAAGCCAATAGGTATAAATATATCCTAGATATAAATACTTCCCCTTCTGATGAGATTACCGTTATGTTTCTTTCCAGCCTGAATTCTGAGAGAGATGTACTCTTACAAAGCAATGGCTAAGAAGCTGTTATTTATAAGTGCTGTGCACTGGGCAAACAGGCAAACAGGCAACGAGTGGGCGTTGCCTGGGTTTCACCCGTGGAACCACCTGGGAGCACCAGAGGAGGGTGTACGACAGCAGCGGTGGGCAGCCACCGCAGAGTGCGGCGCAGGACGGGTGACTGCGATGGGAGAAACAAGAGGAGGGCAAGCAGGCAGGCTAGGTCGACTACAAAGAAAACATGGTCTCCACTCGGTCTCTAGCCAAAGCCAAAAGGAGTAAAGCGACCCAAATGGACCTGACAGAGCGACATGCAGCTGTCCAGGTGATGGGCTGCATGGAATGTCTGTCACTCTGGCAGGAGGACAGCAAAGAAAGCGCCTGTGTGTGCTGTGACCAGGTAAATGATCTGCTCAGTATTGAGTGTTTATGGGTAAGGATGAACGGGAAGGCAAATAAAGGA